>VZTA01016051.1:214930-281391 GCA_013398855.1 Mohoua ochrocephala | reverse complement strand
TCCTCGGTGCCGCCGCGCGCGGGACGGGGCTGAAGTGCAGCTACTGCCGCGTCCCTCCCGCAGCTCCGGGGCGGGCGGAGGGAGCCCGGGATCCCGCTGGTGCCGGGGCGCTCCCGAGGGGCTCCGGGCAAGGACCGCCGCAGCTCCGGCTCTCCGTCCCGGCGCCGCCGGTCTCGGAGCGGATGCTCGGGGCCGGAGCCGTCCGTGCCGGCGCGGCCGCTCTGCCGCTCCTCATATCGAGTCCTGCTGCTGTTGGAGGGGCCGGGAATATTTTCTGTCACGAAGAGGGGGTCTCGGTTGGTACCGAGGGTCTCTCAGCCTCGCGAACGCGTGTGAGGCTTCCCGGGAAAAGTGTTACTGCCGGGGATTTAAAATAAAACACGGGAGCAGTTGCCTTTTGGGATGTTGCAGCTCGGTGGTCTGTTGAAGAGGTGCCGGTGCTTTGGAGGCTTGGCTGCTCTGAGGTACCGTCGTGGGTGCTGAACAGCGGGATTTGAAACCTCTGTTTACCTCTGAAAGTTCCGTGACAAAGCTGCTCTGGTTTCCTTTGGAGTCTGATGGAAATCTGCTGAAGGGCACCAAACATTTCTCAAGCGGCTTGGATTCAGCGGCTGTTTTCAGAGAGCCTGTCCCTGGACTGCTGTCTCTGCTAGGATTCAAAGAACCAAAAGTTTCTGGTGGAAAATGCTGTAAAAGGTGCGGTTTCTCAAAGTTATAGTAAGGTCTGTGTACTTTTGGCAATTTCTACGGCTGTTGGGTTAACGCCCAAACTTGGGTTTGTACCGTGAGGGAAAACCAACTGTGGCAGGAGCCAGCACTTTGTAGTGCTCCTCGGCAGTGTTTATACTCTCTCGTTTTTATCCTGATTATTTACAAAACAATAACATGTTTTTAGCGTGTGCGTGTGGTTTATGTATGTTACAATATTACTACCAGAGTGCAGGTAGATTTGAGGTTTTTCGGGGAATTGGTGGTGGTGGGGACAGGTGAGGTGAGCTGCTGTGGGCTCGGAAGCGGGAAGGGCTGCGGGGAAGAGCAGTTTCACGGTGCCCAGGTGCTGTGCGAGCGTGGCCGCTGCATTCACCCCCGAGACAGGCACTCATTCGCCCCAAACGCTTCCTGTCCGTGCCAAAAAGGGGGCGTTGATTCTCGTCAGGGCTAAACCTGTGCAGCTGCGTGGCTTTCTGTGGTCTCCCTAAGAGCAGGTGACTGCCTGCCCTGCTTCTGTGTAGTGCATGGGAAGGGGGTTCCCTCCGGAGGCAGGAGTGGGCCAGCCTTGATGGGGACATGGTGTCCGAAAAGCTTTGCCCGTGCCAGGCCCGAGGCAGGAGGTAAGCCTGGGGTGGAAGCTGATAGGGAGCCAAGCGCTAGCTTTGCAATAGAGCGACTGCAGGGGAGACAGTGGGACACGCAGGGATTGGGGATTTTGGGCTCCCTAAGCCAGCGGGGTGTAATGCATGTGCAGGGGGCATGAGAAGTGGAGAGTTCTGGCAGTTCACCAAGGCACAGGCAGTGGTCTTCAGGAGCGAGTCCGTCATTCATCAGGGGTTGTAACCGTGATGTGCAGGATGGCTTTCTGAGAAATCACTGAGGGTCGCATCCTTCTGAGGATGTTTCTCTGGGCACGGGAGACCTCTTGCAGTGGGAGGACGGGGGCTTGGGCCGACCTCCCTGCAGAGTGCTTGTGTTGCTAAGCAGCAGCTTGCACCTCCAGCGTGCTCCAGATCCGAGTCTGTGAAGGGAGACCTTCCTCTCCCGAACTAAAGCTTTCTAGCTGGTGACCAAGGGTAGAAAGCACATATCCTGCGTGTATGGGTGTGCATGCACTTCTCACTTGCTCCTGGGTATTGGGGAGGGGAGGTCAGCTGGGAACACTCAGGGTTGTTAGCTGATAGCAGAACTTCCTTATACTCTCCCACCTACTTGGGCTGCAGGTGAGCACAGGAGAGAGAGATGAATCTTTGATTGTTCCATTTGTAAGGCTCAAGAGTTCTCTGCAGAGCACCCTTTTCCTTTCACGGTACCTGGAAGCTCATAGGGGGTTTGTCTTCAACTTGTTTGGTGATCGATGCTTTAGCAGTTAAATGGCGGGGGGAGGGAAAAGAGAGGAAGATTTGCTTGCACAAGAGGTAGGAAGGAAGGCCAGGTGTGCCACATTAATGCACTTAGCCAGCTTGAGCCATTTTTAGTGGATGCCACACAATTGCTGGAGCCTCAGTGCACGGATGGTATCAACAACCAGCGTTGTCTGAACCGCTCTGTATCTCGCAGAGCAATGGAAAGCCTTTTAATTCTCAGAGCTGCCAGTCTGGTGGCTGCACTTTGAAGCAGTGCAGTAGCTGAAGCTGTTGCAAACCAGTGTGGGGGGACTGACCACTCTCCAAAAAGAAGTCAGATCAAAAAAGAGCCTGAAAGGATCAGGAGGGATTGATAGGCTGGTGTGGTGAAGGTGAGCTCAGCAGAAGGGCCGTTCGTGTGTCACAGATCACTTCTGATCAGGCAGGGATTGGTGGCGTGGGAGAAGGAGGAGGAAGATGCCCGGTTTGATGGAGGCTGGAGGCCTGGGCCTCAGAAGGAGCTGGGCTTGGCAGCCTTAAGCCTGGATGGGGCTGCAGAGGAGTGTGGCAGTGGAGGCAGGTAGGAGCACGCTTGCTGGTCTCAGGATCTCGTGGGTGTTGTGCTGTGCCACTGTGGGATAAGCTTGAGCCACGGAGGGTTTAGGAGTGGGTGTATCTGGGGGTGTCGGGCAGCTGCTGGAAGCAGCGTGTGTGTGAGGAGCCCAGCAGAGACACAGATAGGCTGCTGGAGAGCAAGGAGGAGGGAATGGGACACAGCATGTGAGGCCTGTACCCCTTGGGATGCTCTGCCTGCTTGGAGAGGACAGGAGCATCCAGGCTGTCTGGATGGGATGTTCCTGTAAGGGGATTTGGTTGGTTTGCATAGGCAGAGTAATTTTTTTCCATGACTGTTCTCAGCTGCTTCCTGGGGAGAGAAGAATACATGTTACAGCAATCACTTAAAGCTATGGAGAACGGCGTCTTCTATGCGGCATTTGAAAGGGAGAGGCTGTTCAAAAATTTCTGTGCCCTGGGTTGTGATGCCCTTGTGGGACCAGAGGTGGAGGAAAAGTTCCAAGGAGCATGTGCAGCCGGTCGTCCCTGTTGGCTGGGGGCTGGCTGAGGTGGGAAGCTGCCAGGGATGGCTGGGGCTGGTGGCCTTGACCTGTGTGTCTGAGGGAAAAGGCTGAGAAGTTGTGCTCACTGTGAGAAGTACAAATAAAGCATTTATAGTGTATGGACTTCTCCTGCTCTCTGAAACATTCAGGCTCTGAGTAATCCCTCACTTCAAACTGAGGCTCAAGCTGAAAATATCAAGGGATGCTGAATTATGAACAATTGTTAAACAGCCCTTAAGAGCTGTATGGGAAACTGTGTCTGCTCTTCATTTCTAAGCCTTTCTCAAACAATGAGAGTCCGAGCTATTTATCAGGAGCTCTTTTAGTGCTGGAAGGGAAAGTGAACATTTAAAGTGTATCACAAAATAAAGAGGCACTTTAAGAGCCAATTTGCTTTTCAGGATGTCCAACTAGAAATAAATCTTTCTTTAAACAGCCTTGAAAAGAAAACAGAGAAGAGATCTTGCCCTTGATGAGAATAAGGAGAATCTTCTTGCTAGCTTTGATGGTGAGGGTTTCCTCTGGCATCTGGTACTGGAGCCAGGTAAACCCCCTTGGAATTGGGGGAGGACTGAGGGATGTGTTATATTCAGTAAGAAAGCTGGTGAGAGAGAGAGAGACTATGTGTTAGAAACTTCTGTGGGGTTTTGGCTAATCCTTTCCACCCCAAAAGCACTACAGAAAATTCCTTCCACCCCTCATCTCTTCATTTTATGTAAAAGTTAATTAACGAGGATGTCTATTTGACAGAGCAATTTCAGGGCACATAAAATATGTATTTTACTTTTATTTTGGCTACATCAAAACAAAATTCCATTTTTACAAGATTTCCATAAAATGTGTCAAAGTACTATTCTATTAGCAGTTTCTCATGGTTCTCACATTCTGAGGGGATGCTGTTTCTTCGCTTACTTAATTAAATTCTTATTTTCACCCAGACAGATCTGGCAATACATATATGTAAAGTCCAGTCTCTGGTTATGTAAGGGAAAAAAAAAATCCTCATCAAGAATATGTTTATCACTTTAAGGAACTGAGATGGTGCCGAGTTCAGTGAAAGCAACTTGCCTCTGCTGACAGCAAAGTGCTGTGTCTGGCTTCTCTGGAACTGTGTTTTCTAAGTGGAAAACTGTAGACGAGTGTTTTATAAGGAGCCTAACAAGCTGGTATGTCATCTTTTCCTGTTAATTCTGTCTTCTTTGAGCATTATGTATTAGTTAAGGAAGTGTGTGGCCACGGATGAGATCAAGGAATGAATTTCTAAGCACATTGCGTGCAGAATTGTGTTCTCACAGAGCCTGTTTTGTTAATGCGCAGGAGTGAATGTGGAGCAGATTTGCCATGAACAGTGCAAATATTGTTATTTTGTGAATATTGCAGAGCTAGGGGTGTGTATAAGAGCAGGGATAATGTCAATACGGCTGACAGTTCCAGCTGTAGTCTCTCTGCTGTGTGGTCTTGGAAAGAGGCATGTTTTAAAGGCTCTGTAAAAGCAGGGAACATTTCAGCATGCAGATGGCAGCCCAGTCTAAAATCTAGTTCTGTTTGTGCTGAGCACCTCCGTAACGAGCCTTGAGGAACACGAGGGGAACGAGAGAACTGGTGTGGGGGGAAAGAGGAGGGATATGCTATCTTTCAGGATTGAGACCTCCCTTTGAACTGTCTCTCTCCCTTTTTAATAGCTTTTCTGCAAAAGCTGCTTGGGGAGCAGGGTTAGAATGAGTATGAAAGAAGCAAAGCATATAATCTTTTGGCTTAATAATGCTTCTGAGTAGGCAGCTGCGAATTGGACAGACTTCCTTATTGAGATAAGAGCAGAGAGCAGTGAGTGAAATTGGTGTGGGTGAGAATGGTCTTTTCTCATCTCTTTTAATCTGAAATATCTTCTCCTTTTGTAGTCGAGGCTCTGTGGAGAGGACCTGTGATTGCTGGCAGGGCCATGTAAAGCACTCAGGAGAAAAGGGCCATGACCTGACCAGTGGTGTTTGTTCTGGGTGTCAGCAACTGAAGAGCTGGAGTCACGGGCAGCCATAGTTTTTCTGGAATTTACGGGGTTTATCAGTGACTCTAAGCCTAAGAGTTCTTATCAGCAAATTTTTTTTTTTTTTTTTACTCAAGAGGTCTGAAAAGGAGGAGCCAGAGTCCTTTTTTCCTGGGCGGGGCTTCTCCACAGCCCAGGGTACCCTGGCTGGGCTGGGTCTGAGAGTAGCCTCTGAGTTTGTCTCAGCCCAGAAGAAATTTGCCATCGTGGGACAGTGCCCAGCAGCCTTGTCAGCTTTGAGAAGCAAATGTGGTCACCCACGGCTGGGGTCCTGTCTCCCCTCGGGTGGCCGTGATTACTGCTGCACCTCGCTCTGCACTGGGAGCTTCCTGCCGTAGCTGCATCAGTTCTAGGACTTAGGCTGATTCAAGATTATTCTTAAAACCTCTCCCCTTTCCTCAGTGCTGGTGTACATGTTTAGCTTTCCAAGTGTAGAATGTCTTCACGTTTTCTTTTCTCCCCCAGTGGGCTTTTCTGCAAGCTTTTAAGTACTTCTGCGAGGTGGTGAGAGGCTAAGCCGCACTCTGTAAACCTAAACTCTGGCTTTGAGAATCTTTACATTTCCTGTGGTACTTTGTGTTGCCTGAAGTACTGTATTGATTAAACCACAATCTGCAGGAGTAACTATATGTAGAATATTAATAGCTTCTACTCTTGGGGGGAAAAGAAGGCTGTAAATTAATTGATCCATTATGTTGACCTCATAAACCATGAGGGCTTGCAGTACAGCTGTAATCCCCCTCCCACAACATGTATTTCACTTTGAATGTCTGTAAAAGGCCTGGGCTACTCGAACTTCAAAGCTGTGATACTGGACACGCATACCCATCTATCCTAGGACGTGTAGTTAGAATATTGCAATGTTAAGGCTAAACAATAGTTCTCTCTAGAACCCAGGGTAGTGCTGAATCAGTCCATCCCTGATGGTGCAGCTGGGCATGAGGCTTAAAAAGCAGTAGCTAACTTTCCCTCTCTTTTGTCCTTCTCGTTCCTCCTTACAGTTGCATTCTGTTTCCAAGCACAGGAGCCCCTGCAATGAGGGGCGAGTACAATTCAGGGATTTAAAATCTAGTTTGAAGATACAATGAACCTGAATTCTGTGTGAGTTGCTTAGGGAATCGAGGTCAGTGTGTGGTGTGAGCTGATAGAACTCCATCTGCTAATCAGTGCTGAGTAGTCCTAGTTCTTCTGGTTTACAAATCTATTAAGATGGGCTGCTTAGGTTTTTATCGAATTTTCTTAGTAGCAATTTAGATGCATGCATGTATCGTATGCTCATCACTCTTTTTAGTGTTTTGATGCTATAGATATTGTAATCTTTATCTATACTTGGAATATTTCAGGGGATTTTCCCATTTCCTGCTTTTCCTTTTTTTTTTTCCCCCCATAAATGAGCACTATTTTAGGCAGCTGTCGGATCAGAAAATTCTCGTAAGAAAAGGTTCTTGTGTTAGTGCTTGCAGGGTTTTCTCTACAGGGCAAGCCAGCAGTTTGCTCAGTGTCGAGTCTGATTGCCACTTTACCATAACTAAAATCACTTCTACGCTCTCCAGCCAGACATATTAATGGGGGAAGTTACGGGGTGTTGGCCATCCACAGTGTTTTTCTTTTGTGCTTGGCACTAAAGCCCCTTTTTTTGTTTCTGTGTTACACTCTAAGATGCTTTTTGAAACGTTAAGATTCCGCACTTGGTATTCTCTATAGTTCCATTTGGAAGATATTTAATCTTTTAGTGGAAGCATTGCAATCTTTTCAAAGAAAACCTCAGTGCTAACACCAAAGGGGGTGGTGCTGTTTGTTTCTTCTGAAATTACTGATAAGATTCTGAGTTTATTCCCTTCACATCACAGAAGATCTGTGAGTTTTGGGTTTTTTTTCCTTTTCTTTTGCACCCAGACGTTCAGCCTTTAGGGGAATCATTACAGGTAAGTGTTATAACCTTGTCAGCATTTAGCTGTGGGTTCCTTTTGCTTTGTCAGGACGAGACCTTGCTTTTTTCCTTGCTGTATTACTGTCATGCAGGTGATACACTGCTGAGCCAGGAACGATCCCAGACAGTTTAGATGTTGTCTCATTGTTGCTGTTTGCTTCCGGTTTGCGTAACACACGCACGGTGTTGTGCAGGCACCCCATGCTTCCCTCATTTTAAAATTTCCCTTTAAATTTCAGCTGAACAAGGAAAATTAGGCAGATGTGAGTTTAGTTAAGGACCTGAGTCCAGCAGAGACTTAAATCCTGCAAGACAAATGCTGAATGCACACTGCCTTGTAGAATTAATGTTCCTTGTGTATTTAGACAACTTAAGTGGCTGGTTATGATGGTGAAGATGCACAATGAATTAGGCAAAATGAAATATTCTTTGATGCTCATTGAGCAGCAGAGCGAAGAACACTGCATGACCCGTATCAAGTAGAGCTGAAGATACATTATTTCAGCTAGCAAGCGCCTCTGATCTTAAGTATTTTTTGTTTATGTTTCAGCTATCAACAAAAAGGAACTGGTGCCCATTGTGGATTGCTTCCAACCAACATATTACATAGGCTGAAAATCTTTTAGTAATAAACAGCTCAGTGTAGTATGTTGGCAAAAGAGAAGACCCGAGAGTGAGTTCATATTAAAATTTAAAGCCTTAAAAAGTGGGGTGGGGAAATGGTTTGAAAAGAAAGGAACAGGACTCACCATCTAGCCTACTGTAAAGACAATGAGAGAATTACTGTTGCCATTTCATCCATTGTGCGGGGGGTGAAAACGGTAATTTATTTTTGTGAGATATCTGAGCAACAAAACCTGACAATTGGAAATCACTAAAGAGGTGGGTCGCTGTTTTTAATGAGTGTCTTCTGCATCGCAGCTTCTGTGGAGAAACCAGAACCTACAGAGCCTCATAGTGTGTCAGCAAATCAAAGCAGCCTGTGCACAGATGTGTGCCTGAGTGCACATGCACTGCTTTGCTTTCCTTGTTTCCTTTTAAAAAGGAGCACTGCATAAACAAAGCTTGTGGTATGAATTAGAGCAAAGCTAAATTATGGTTAAAGCGTGAACCTGGGAGTCTCAGTGCTGGGTTTTGTGCAAAATATTAGTGCACTGATTTTCTCCTCGTTTCTAAGTGCCTCCTTCTAACCTTGTCACTTGAAGTTCCTTGGAGTCCCAGAAGCCATATGAGCTGAAGTGGGCTCTGGAAAGACAGCAGGCAGTACATGAAGGAAACGGGAAACAGCAATTTCCCAAGCTCTGTTTTCTGAGGATTCAGGTGGAAGAAATAAGTTTTTCAACAGAGGTGAAGGGCATTAGGCAGGATATGGGAGTCGGGGTGGTTTTTGTTAGAAGAACAAAATTTGTGCTGCATTTCAGCCTGGTCCCCTTGTAGTTTTGGGTGCTTACAGGACCCTGTGGCAGTTGCCTGAAGTCTGGTCTGTAGCACAGAGGGGTGAAGAGGGAAGGAGCAACCTTGTTGGCAATGCAGTGATGAAGAATTAAGTTGTCACACCTTGCTTCTCCTGCACTTCACCTTCTGATAGCAGCAACCTCCCTTTACTTACCTGGGCACAAATACAATGTGGCAGGTCACAACAAGGCTTGGACTAGTGATTTTTTCACCTTTGTCAACAAGCACTTCATTCTGTGTCTCCCTTCCTCTCGACGATTTTTGGCAAGTTGGCTGTGATTGGTATTTCTATGTCCTTATTGAGTAAGATGTCTTCAGTCTTCTGGGAGTGGCATGAACTTGGTTCCCCTCTTATGAGGCATATCCAGTAGAGTATATTACATTCTTGTTACAGCTGTGAGCCCCTACCCACACGTGCTTGGAGTTTGCAGCATCAGAGTAAGCAGCTCCTCAGGGAAATGCTGCTGAGTTCCTGTGAGGGGAAAGTTTGTCAAATGGCAAAATCAGCCCCTGCTTGCAGGGAAGTGACATTGAACTTTGACTGGTTTATTCTGTCTTGTGTCTCATCAAGCTTGCACAGTTTTCTTCGTGTCCTTCATCAGACCATAGACATCCACTACATATTTATTCCCAGAAGCCTAGCACAGGGCTGGCTTGAGTCTGTAGTCCATCCCACTGCCCGATAGGCGAGGGAATGGCCCTCAGGAGGGAGTTGAGACCAGTCCTGTTGGGACACATGGTGAGAGTGTGAGAGTCTTGGCACACTCAGCTCCAGAAATCTCCTGAGCAGATTTAGAAACTTAGTTTTGAGCTAATACAACCTTCCTGCTTCTGGCTGCTGGACATTCTTCTGGAGGAAATACAGCTTATTTTGTATCTTGTGCTCTTTGTTAACCTGAATGTTTAAGGACATCTCTGATAGGGCAGTTCGAACAGCCTGACTGTCTGTAGCTGGCTGCTGTCTCAGGACAGACTACCAGCTGACCCACTGGCCACACTGGTGTGACTGATCCCACTTCCTGGTGGAATGTCTACCACAGTGGAGGTGACATCTCAGACTCTGATGGGTATCTTCATGCCAGCCTCAGTGGAGTTGTCAGATGTGACAAGCTGAGGCTTTGGGTTTGATTATGAATGATTGGATGGTGCTGTGTTTTCTTGCCCTTTTCTTGCTCTATTTTCCTGATTTGTGGAGGTACAGAGACTGACTGCCTTGGTGAGGCCAAGGCTTCAAAAAGTAAAACTCCTATCAATGCTGACAGAACCAAGAATTTTCCGCTCTGCCTAGCATTAATATTGGTTGGCAGAACTTGCTTTGAATTTTTAAATGTATTTAATGCAGCATAGCTTGTTTGGGGTGGAGATGCACAGACCCATGTGAACAAGGACCTAGGAATTCCATATTTCAGCTGTAATAACTGAAGGAAGAAAAGTGGAGAAAGTAATTTGCAAAGCTATACTTGAAAATCATTCTAGCATAACATCATCATTACAATTATCTGTCAAAAGATTTAGTTCAATTACTTTTTTTAAGCTCTCTTGTCAGGATGGCCTTACTTGTTTCAGGATTGTGTTACTCCAAGGAGAGGTCAAGGAAGAATGAATGCTAATTCTGTCATTAACCACTGTCAGACAGCCTTCAGTTCATATTATTCCTTGAAAACGCCTTAGCATCGTTACTGCAAGGAATCAATAGGCATAAAGTGCCACAGAATTCAGGGAGGAAAAAAATCCACTGCCTGCTTCTGGATTGTAGTATGGTAAGGTGAGAGGAAGAGAACTCCATTTTTAAGTGGTAATTTTGAAATAACTGAATAGCAGCACAATTCCTATAGTGTAAAAGATTATACAGGGTTCCTTACACTTTCTTCACACAACGGTAGGCCAGTAATAAAATTACAAGGGAAGAATATTTGATGTAATAAACTCAAATTAAACTGAATAAGCTTCAGTGAACAGCAGGACACTGCACCCTCTCGCTGCTTTGCCGTGTTGGGCAAATGTTCAGAGCTGCAGGGGTCTGGGCTGCTCCCGAAGTTGAGGGTTTGGGACCTCTGAGTGGGCCGGGCGGGCAGATGTGTTACAGCATTTACGGGAGGATTCTGTTTCACTGGCCTCAGTTTTGACTGCTAATGCAGGTAGTTTTGTGTATTTCTGTTTCACTGAAACTGCTGTAAAATGTTTGCTGAATCTTTTGGAGCAAATAATAACTTCACGGTGATTTAGATGACTGCCTGCTTTGTCTGATAATAAGGGTCCTGATCTAAGGTCTGTATCTTATACAGAGATGAATTCCTGGAGTTTAAATAGATCAAGCCACTTAAAGGCCCACGACTGCAAGCTAAGCATATATTTGAGGACTCTAGCTTATAATTAAACATCTCTCTTTCTTTGAGAGAGATGGGCTTTGATGAATTTGGATTTGCTCTACCTGTTTTTAAGTGCAGAGAAAGGAGCCTCAGTTTGCTCTTGCTATCTTTTCTTGAATGGCCTGGTACTTGTAAATGAAAATAGAATTAGTTCCATTAATTATATAAAATAAAAAATAAAATTCTGAACTAGAATTTCCCTTTTTATTTTTTAATGTACATAATATAAAGTAAGTAGTACACTTCACAGGAGAGACTCCCAAGACCTACATTCATTGATTGCTGAATTTTGTTCACCTTTCTTTACCTCATTGTATAGGAGAAATTTCTGGAACAGCCTTAATTGTAGGCAGGTGTAGACATTGGAGGAGCTTTTACAGGGCTACCAGTGGGAAAATAAGGTTGCTAAGAGAGATTGCATGAATAACCTACTCGGTGTCTTTTCCTGAACAATGTGAATTTTTTTTTAAGTGTGTGGCCTGTTTGTAAGAGACAAAGTTAATTATGACCATCAGGGTCTTCCCCTTAAATAGCATAAAAAAATCTGCCAGATTAGACCCATACTACTTCAGATAAACTGTGATTTTTTTTCTTTGAGAGCAAAATGATATTTTTTAAATGATAAAATGATATTTTGTCATTTAAAAAAACCCAACCCTTTTGTGTGGTAGTCAGCAGTAAATTGTTCATACGTGGTTACTTTGAACTGTTATGTTTTCCTACTCCTGCATAAACATAAGCCCAGAAGTTGTTACATTAAGCTATTGCCCTGTAATGGTTCTTTGAGAAATGTTTAACTGTAGTTGCTGCTTTGTTGTAGTGAAAAGCTGTGATTCAGACTTTGTACTATGTTTGCATTTCAGCTGTCACAGAAAGTGAAAGATGAAGCCTCTTGTTCTCTTGGTTCTTGTGATCTGTACTGTAGTCAGCATGAATTTGAAGCTCGTGTCAAAGAGAAATTCTGGTAAGTCACAGAAAATTATTTTTACTTTTGGATCTGAACCTCATGCTCATGCAATCAAGCATTTTAGATGGCTGCTTTTTGTTTTGCATATATACTACTTATTCTGTTCTGCCAAAAATAAAAGAGGAAAAGAAGTCATAACTGGTATGGTTTGCTTAGTAAATGATTACAGGATGAATTTTCTCACTATAATTTTCTGTGGGTATGACTTTAAGCTGTTTGAAAATATCCTTATGTTTTCTTTTGTTAAAAAAAAAAAGTGTGGATGGGGTTGAAACCTCACAAAGGTAATAATGACTTTGGCATTGAGGCATTGTTCTAGCATCCAGTGTTTTACTCATGCTGAGGGATTTTCTTAACTGTGGATGTGGTCTGTGGTGAGTTTTAGGTCTGGATGATGTTCTGTGTGTTGAAAGGTCATCTTTGAAAAAGCTGGCCAGATATAAGATCATATATATATATCAGGGTTAACTGGGAAGAGCTTTCCTGAGCAGATAATCTCTGATTATTCTGGCAGTGGAAAGGAGTGGGAGTTGGTTCGTGTTCGCATCTGCTTTTGAAACCTCGTAATAGTACCAGAACATTTCAAAGAAGCATTAGAATCTCTCCTTCCAGGGTAGACAGTTCATCTGGATAATGGTTCATCTGTGCTTGAGCCTGAAGTGATGCCTACTGCATGCAGCTCTGCCCTCCCAAAGGAGTGACTTCATGAGGCTGTTTGTATTTCTCAAGTAAGCTGTGAGTTTGGAAGACATTGGGCAGACAAGTAGGTCAGCTGCAGTGCTACACAGTGGTGTCAGTCTGCTACAGCCTGGTGTGTGTGTAAGGGTAAATATTGGACTTTTAAACTTTTGACTGCATGTTAACTTGTTTTTACACACTGTTTGTGTGCTATACTTACACGTGTGATGGTTTCCACTGATCCTGCTGTCCTCAAAGTCTTCATTCTTTTCAACACTGCAGGTACAAACAGAAACTACTGACTTCAGTTGGTGTGGCCAGTATTAAGTTTAATTTCTGCATTTCTTGAGAACAGAGGAGAAAATTATCAGGCCATCTGTTAAAAAGAATTACATGTCACATCCCAGGCTGGGAAGTGTTAGTCTGGGAACTGCCGGACACTGGGCTGAATTCTTTCTGCTGGGCTGAAAAACATAAATGGAGGTTGCTTAACTGAACTAGTCTTTAGCTTTTTTTTGTGGTTATTGTGTCCAGAGCCCTGTTTGCTCTGTGAGAGCAGTCATGGGTGTTGGGGTTTGGCTACAGTGCCTCTTGGTTTATACTCTGCTAAGGGTGATGGTGTTCCTGTTTTTCAAAACTGCTGTCACTGGCCTAGATGGAGACCCTCGGTGAGATCCACAATCAGTGTAACCAAACAGCCTCTGTTCACTGATGCCAGGCAACAGCACCTGGCTGCAAGCAAGGGCCTGTACAAATCCTTTACCAGCAGTACACAACTGTAGGAGTGACATGCTGATGGTTGTAGCATCATTCAGCTGGTAGTTTGCCTTTAATTTTATATATATATATTTAAAATCTGCTTTCTTTGACTCTGCAGAATGTCTTGTGTTAATAGCGGCTGTTGACAGCGTCGATTGAGGTTCAGTACTGGTGGGAAAAATGCTTTAATAGGTTAGACTGCCTCTTGCTAAATATAACCCACCAGTGAATAGGTGGTTCTTTTTCATTTTGTTTGATTGGGCCAGTATGTGTTGAGAATAAGATGAAGAGGAAAAAATGCACGTAAAGTAAAATTACAGTTTCTTTGCAAGCCATAATCATGTAGTTGGCTTTCACCTTCAATACTCATTCTGGTTGCTGCATGCAGCAAACTATTGATTTCTTTTTTTCTGCTTTTTCCACTACATTGTGTGTGAAATAATTTTCTGTTTCTGTGATATCAGCACTTGGAGCAAAATTGATAATTTGACTCCTTTTCTGAAAGGTCTTTAGATTTGAAGGACAGTTGTTTGATTGCCTGGGGCTTCACTAAACGTTATACGTTGTGAAGAGAGAGATGCTCCAGAGACTTCTGAACTTTAACGGTTTGTATAGTTTTAGTGGAAGATCAGGGACAGTGTCAGGGTGACAGTAGTTGTAACACGCTGGTGCTGTAGTTCAGAGTTTTTTGGATTTTTTAGACTTGTGTCTTGATGAAGGAGGGTGGAAAGGGGAAATTAATGCAATGGTTATTTGTGGGCAGTTGCACTGCAGTGTAAACTGCAGGACATGTGGAAGCAGGAAGAGTGTTTTAGCTGTAGATTAGAGCTGACGTCGGGGGGGTGGATGAAGGGTCCAAAGGATGCTCTGTGGACAGGATCTCTGCAGCAGTGTCTGGAGGGGTGTTGTAGTCTTGGGTCTTGCTGGCTGTTGGTGTAGTGGTGTCTGTGCTGGTGAGCATCCTTAAAAGGGGAAGGGAAATTGTGCAGACAGTTATGTAGAGCAGTGTGAATCAGTGCATGGAAGGTGCTGACACTGATGATAAAGACAGATTTGGGCTACTAGGACAATAAACCAGCAAAATTGGTGTCTTTGCTGACTTATGTAGACTGGCATTTTTCCTAAGCAATGCGTGGAATTATTGCATGAATGGCCAGAATTGTGATTAGTGTCAAGTACAAGAGCAATTATGAAGTTGACTGGCATGCGTGTAATATCACATAATAGAAGGTATCTTGTTTAAGGGCTAGGAAGGATCTAAAGAGAGCTGACTTGAAGAGGAGCAAGGTAAGGGTGAGGTGTTGTCAGGTAATGCAAAGGCCTCACTCAACTGAGGCAGTCGAAAGGAGGGCAGAACATCCAGAAGGGCTTTATAGTTGAAACTGGAGTTGAATGAAAGAGAGGAAAGGTTTGGCTAGGAAAGCATCTTCAGAGGCTGGTGCAGAAGTTCTCCTTCAAAGTCAAGGGATGGAAACCCAAGGGGAGAAAGTTGAGGATGAGAACATTCCAGCACGTGCAGACAGAGGCTGGACCACAGGCAAGAGTCATTAAAGAGAGGTCAGGAGTGGAGGATCTAAGATGTTGAACAGAAGGTGATGAAATGGTGCTCCAGTTGCAAGCGTAGAGCTATAGTTTGCTGAAGAAACAATCCTCATGGAAGGGAATAGAAAAACAGGACTGAAAGATTTTTCTCGTGTCCTTTACTTGCCCTTTGTTACAGATTCAGGTGTCCATATTTCCCATTTGGAAAAGAGAAGCAGGGATGCATATGAAGACTGCAAATAGATTTTAGAGTACCCTGCAACGCTGCAAAAATGACACAGAAACTTGTAGCAAGACAGATTTGTTTGGCTGCTTCTCACTTGAGATGTGGTGCCAAAATTATTAAACTGGGTGAGCTATTTTAATTGTGCTCATCAGATTCTTCTTTACAGGCAGCAACTTCCTGATGCTCCAGAAGAAATCTGTCATGTCTACAGAGTAACAATTGCTGTTTGTGGTGAGAACAGAATAGTTTGCCTCAAGCGTCTGTGTGAGTGCAATGTTGACTTAAGTTTCACAGGCATTTCTTAATTTTAAGAAGCTTTCTTGAAAACTGCAGGCCAACCTTTTTGCCTGCTTTAAGAAGTAAAACTGAGCAAACAGCTAATGCGGGCACTGCAGCCTTAGCAATATCTTAGGAAGGGTATTTTACAGGTGCAGGTTATACAAATAAATTGAAGATGTGGGAGCTGCTAGGTTCCCAGCTGGTAGGTGATTTCCTTTTAATCGGATTAAGTGACTTCTTTTCCCAAAGCCTTTGTATATAGTGCTTTGAATAATCATAGCAGGGAATATAAAACCAATTAAAAAATTATTGCATTTTTTAAGCAAAAGATTTTTCAGATTATAGATTCTGTTTGACTTGCTAGACATAATTCCATTAGTGAATAATTGATGCCATTTATTGTTGCTGTATTATTTGCTGAGCTGAAATACCCTGTCTCAGCATGCTGGAGCTCTGGAGGGCTTGCCAGCCTTGTGTGGAGGAGCAGGGGCAGACATCCCCAAGGTTTCTGTGAGGCTGCTGGCTGCAGGGCATTTAGGAACCTTTCTGTGGGTTAACACAGCTTAATTGGCTCAGGCTTGGCATGGGTATGCCCCCCAAGCTACACAGTTGAGTCTTCTCCTCTGCAGCCTGTCAGATGGATTTGCTGTGGGATTCCAGCCTTCTTTCTCCTCCTGTTTATCTTGGGACCATCCAAAGGGCATTCATGCCATAGGAGCAAGTGTATCTCTGATCCTCCACCCACCTCCGCCTGCATCCTACTTTATCACCAGTGGCTTGGGAGAGGAAGGGCTTGACTTGGCACTGGGCCCTGCTGTGTGTAGACACAGCCAAATTGTCTTAAATTCTCATTGACGTTTCAGTGCCTTTTAACACATTAATTAAAAACCTATTGGCTTGATATTTTATGCCTTTTAAATGTCATGCAGCCAACTTACTGTGGTCTGCTGTAGATGTTTCAGAGACCTTCATTTTCCTGCAGTTGTCACTACTTGTGCCTACGATTTCCGTCTGCTCCCTTCTGTGAAGCTCGGTCTTCCTGGGTTGTTGCCTGACCACTCTGGCCGTGGAAACTGTGGCATACATGGAAGTGGAGGTGTTTGTACTTCAGAGATGACTCAAGAATTTGTGCCTGGAGTGGGATATTGTAGATGAGCCTAACTCTAAAGTCCACTGCTCCTGCTGGAGCGGGCCCAGAGGAGCTGCTGGATGCGTGCTCGCACTTGCCATTTGCTTTAGTTTGCAGTTGCATCTGCCTGAAGAGCTGACTTCTGACCCTGATGTAAAATGCATGGCCACGAGCCCTCCCACGTCTGAGATACGAAGGATGCAAAAGAGGCTTTTGACTTTTGCTGCCTGCAAATACTGTGCAGACAGAGGAGACGGGAGCTTGGCAGCGCTCATCAGCGCACGCCGATCTCTTACTTTTCCCAGAAGATGTTAAGTTATTCACAGCTCCAGCAAACAAATTCAGAATCACTGCTGTTCTAAGCTATCATCAGTGCAGGAACGCACAGCCTCTCCTGCATAAGCTGTCTCTGCTCACGGGTTCATGGCTGCTCTCCATCTGTTCTGTTTGCATCAGTGGGAAGCGAGGAGCCAGGCTCCTGTGCTTAGTCAGGTCTCGGGAGGCTACCAGCAAGTCAGCTGTGAAGCTCTGGTCATTGTGCATCTCATTACAGGGGTCTCTGCCTTAGTTTCTTCTCCTCTAGACAGAAAGTGGCATTGCAGCTGGACAGACCTGTCTGGAAGACAGCTGGCAGCATTTATACGTTCTGTTTGCAGGTGAGGAGGAAAGGACATGTGCACAGAGGAACAAGAAAGGAAATAAATAATATGCTAGAGGTTTGGGGTTTTTTCAGTGACCTCAACCTGACAAGGTTTAAATATTGAACTTACTTAAGCACTCAAATTTTTAGCTATTGCACACATTTAAAATGAGTTCATATATAATTTAAGCAATTAAAATATTGAGCTGATACTTAAATATTGATGCTAGATTCCTTCCCAAAAGGGAAACCTTTTGTATTTGAATAAAATAAATGGACACTGTTAAATTGTTTCAAGCTGAAATAAATCACAAAGGTAGCATCTTCAGGGGATAGGGAGAAATAAGCAAAGCGTGAAAGAAATGCCATTTCCTCAGTTATAAATCTATAATCTTCCACTTTTGCACTGGATGTTATCTCAGCTGTTTGGATATCTGTTCTACATCTCGATTTGGCATGTAGAAGTTCATTAATAATATCTGAACTGCTAAAATACATGTCATCATGACTGGGATTTTTTTTTTCCCCTCTCTAAAATGGGGCTTTTCAAATGAATAAAACCCTAATTTATCAAGGTGCCTTTGCTTTATTTTGTTTAAGATTCCAATTAGAAATTTTAAGAGAGATCTTCATTTCAGTATTTGTAGTGTGCTCACTTTGAGGGTGAGTGTCCTAGGTTCATGTCCTTACTCTGAAATTGACTGTCCCAGGGGACAGGAACAGTTCTTCTGGCATGTTTTGTTTTTCATCTTGTTCATGGAAATATTTTTGGAAGGTTTGTCTTACATAATGCTCAAATGAAAGTATGAATAATACAGCCGCAGACTTACCCAGAGCAGTCTTTCAGCTCAGCGTGTTGGCTAGTCCTGGAGATGAATATCTGCTCACTTGGGGACATCTCCTGGTGCTGCAGGGGCTCAGAGGTAGCTTAGGGGGACAGGGACCTATAGCAGCTTTCAGGAATCTCTGGTGTAATGGCTTCACTTTGGGTCAGCTCCCGACCAAGAACAGTTCTGAAGTGTGCTTGGGTTTTTGTAACTTAAATACGTGTTAAGGCAGCTTTTACACCCTGCTGAATATATTTGAAGGAACAGAAATAAGGTTCCTCAGATTCAACTAGATATGAATATTAATACACGTTTTCAAATCTCTGTCCACTGAACTTAAACTTTTTGTTCTTTGCTTTCAGAACCTTGCTTGTTGTTTGAGGTGCATTTCAGTTTTGAGTTACATTGTGTTACAGGGACTAGCATCAGAAATTTCTATTTTTTTTCCACTTATTTGCTACAAGTGTTTTTGCTACAAGTGTAGCTGTTACAGTGACAAGCGGCGAAATTGTGAGGTAGGAGATGTTGGGGTCACTATGGCAAATAGTGAGAAAAAAGAGAATTAAGATGCATTTGTGGATTTTTTTTTTTTATTTGGCATTCAAGTTCTTGAAGAAGCTGGTTTTACAGATAATAAAGGAAGCATTAGATTTCTGCTTTCTCAGGAGGTGCAGAGTTAAGTGTTTCAAGTTGTTGACCTGTGGAAGAAGGAAGGAATTGTTTTGGGCAGTGCTTGTATGTACAAATGTTAATACATAGATCTGTGTGAGATTGTTGTGTTCTGTTGTAATTCACTAAAGTAGAAATGATTGCCCATCTATTAGTTGAAAGCAAAATTGATCTGAGCTGCAGTGTCACCTCTAGAGGGTACATTTATCACTTTATTAATCTCTAACCCTTTCAAATCCAATCAATTCTTTCCTACAAGAAGCGCGTTTAGTACTTATGATACATACTGATATGAAAACATACAATGCTCTGCCACTGAAGACAGAGAGATTCAAGTTCATCTTCAGACCCGAGCACTTTGCTTTTCCAAGACACAGTCACCAGGCTGCCCGTGTCCCCCAGCCTCTGCCATCAGTTCCTTCTCGTTTGCCCTCCCTGTGTGGTTCCTTGTTCAGGCAGGAACAGAGGCAGCACGAGGGTATTTCTGTTAGATTGACTTGTTTCAAACCTCCTCCACTTTTGGGAGTCACAGAGCTGTAGCTCTGTTGTGCTGTGTATGACCTGTGGAAACTCACTCCCAATTACTATTTTTCTTTTTTTGAGGAAGACAGGTTTTTTGACACTTCAGTGCAAGACAAGTGGAGTTGGTTTGCATCTTTCAGGGATCAGGATTGCTTTAAAAAGGTATCTGCTGAGATTTCTGCATCTGTTATTCCAGATGGAAAATTAAATAGTAGTTGAATAACTAGGAGACTGTATGACCCAGGCAGATGTAAGCATTGCTCAGTGGTTTTTTGTAAAGAAACTGGAGGCAATGGCAGTACCTGATGTAAGCTTTTGTATCTGTCTGTCTCATTCCTGTGGCTGTAATGAAGTGGGAGGAAAAGGAGCCTCCATCAGTCCCTGACTGCTACCCTGGCCTACCAGCCCCTCTGGGACAGAAGGCAGCAGGGAAAGTGGTGCATGTCAGCTCCCCTTTCCGTGATCAGGCCTGAAGAGGGCAAAAGGGAAAGTCTGAAGTTCCTAAATTACTTTCTAATGTTTTAAAGTACAGGTTTTTGGGTATCACTCTTGCATGTGTCTGGGGGATGTGTTGTTGGTGTTTCGACTTCCAGTAACCATGTGCACAGTTCAAATGTTTGTTAGGGCTGTGCAGCAGAGGCCTTGAAACATGATGGTAGTATTATTTTTTTGACTTTCCATATCCTAGCTGTACTTTGTTACTGGGACAGGGTTTTTTTAAAGTTTCATGGGACTATTTGGATTTTCAGTAAACATCTGCTACCACCATATTTCATACGAGTGCCTTTTGTCTCTAATATTTGCTTCATAGCTGTTCCCATTTTACAGATGGCAGGAAATCAGCAAGAGAGAAAACTCTATTAAGGTTGCCCAGCACAACGAAGGTGATGCAGGGAATAACACACAAATTAAATGTTTCCCTCTGTTTTGTTGTGTTGCTAATGCCTTAGGCAAGGACAAGGAAAGCAGTCCTGTCTCCTAGAGAAATTTTGAGGCTAAATAAGCGTGTGTATAAAATGTGCTTCTATGTCTTTGGATTCATGGGATAGAGAAAAGCTTCTTTAATTTCTGTTATTTTTCAGTAGAAGATAGAAAAATGTGTCAGCTAGAAATGGAAGAGGAAAAGAAGGAGAGAAATTTGGTTATACCAGGTTTTGTACACTGGTTTTAGGCTTAGAGCTTTCGCCTTTGAATATTACAAGTCTGTTGTGTATACTGGCTATAGGCTGTCCTTCCAGTGGGTAGTGGGGACACACGAAGAAGAACCACTTAAGACTGTAAAATGACACTGGAACACCTGAGAAACCTTGAGCCCTGGAGGTGCCAATCAAGTCTCTTGGGTAACCAAGTTTATAGAAACCTCTGTGTGTATTTACTTCTCTGACCTAAAGAACATTTGTTGATCCTGAGCTTCTGGGACTCTGCAGGCAGTCAGCTGCACTCGAGCCTCTCTGGGCTCCATCTGTGCTTACCAAGAAGCTGCCCTTAAATTTTTAGCAGTGCCAGGAACTGCAGTTCTGTCCTCAGATGAGTGAATAGCCTAAAACACCTTTGTCCAAGGACACCTCAGAGTATAGTCTAACCAGATGTTCATGTTTATTTAAAGAAATAATGGTCCTTTCATCACACTGTACACATACACATAAAATTTGAGGGCAAAGTTGTTTCACAATTTTTTTTTATATTTATTTTTTAATATTTGAGATTTACTTTTCCGGTATGTTGAAGATAGAAATAACTTATTATTTGTGAAGATTGATGTTAATATAGCAGGTCAGATTTTTCATAAGACAGCTAGAATTGTTTGTTCTTGGATTTAAGCATTATGGTTTTGTTTCAAGTTTGGCACTCTTGATGCACTCTGTGATCCTTGTTTGGATCAATGTGCAGAGCCACTTCATGCATGCTTATGCTGTCTTACATGTTCAGAAAAAAATATTTATGGGTGGGCTTGGAAGGGGAGGTGTAATGTGAGATACAATCATTGATGTCCTTGAGTTATTGGTACAGTGCAGAGGTATAATCACATTCTACAGAATAGGACTCATCAGAATTTCTTCTTCAGTGACACAATTTCATTTTGAACAATAAATTCCCTGAGATGGATACATTTAATAATCAATGGGAAAGTGCTGGAACATGAATCAAAGGCAGGGTTCTTCCCAGGCTCTGTGTCTCTGGAGCTGAACAGCAGTGCGCCTGGCATCCTTCAGAGGGATGTCAGAGAAGAAGCTGGGAGACCATGAACACAGACTGGTCAGGTCTCTACTGTTTCTGGGATTCCCTGAAGCATTTGGCTGTGTCAAATCCCTCAGGTTTACTGCAGAGGAGATCTGAAAACAGAGAAAGTGGGAGCACTTTAGTGGAGCCAGGTCATCCTGCAAGCTTCCTTGGCTTCATGCTGGAGGTGGATCTGTGGCCATCAGCGCTGCTCTCTGGCAGTCCTCCCTGGTAAAGAAGAACCTCCTTCAGGACCTGCTTTTTCCTCCGTTGTTGCAGGCTCCTATTGCAAAGTGTGTTTTGCTGAGAAAATAAACCAACGTTCCAGTGTTTCCAAAACACTAGTTTGTTCTGGTACTTGTGGTTTAGAAAAGAAAGTTTGAAACTTGAGCCAAGAAAATAATTATTAAAAATTGGAGCTCTTGAATGTATTGTTTGTTTTTTTTGTGACCTTGAAAATCTTGCCCTATTATATAAAGCCAGAGAGGTGTGAATAATGGTGTGGGCTTAGACGTAAGGAAGGAAATTAGGATGTGTATCACTGATGACACGTTGGATATAGTATTTCCATTCAAAATGACATCTGTAATTTTAGGGAAATCGGGGACTACAGTGGAAATGCACTTAGGGAATGGAGTGTTTCAGCTTTATTGGAGCAGATTGAAAGCTGAAGCTTTTTGGCTGATTTCTGATATAGGTCAACATAATTCCTATTTGCTGTGACTTTACATCATATTATTTACAGCATTATGATTTTTTCATCTGCATTGGATGATTAAATTTGCTCTTTACAACTCAGTGTTTATTGCAAAGGGTTTTGTTCCAACCGTACAACATACCTCTGACTTAGTGCATGAGAGATGAAACCTAAATCCAACCACCTGGAATGCCTGGCTGCAACTGTTGGGGACTTTACACAGCTCTGCTGAGGAGGAAAGGTTCATTATTAAATCTCGTTTTAGAAGTGTCTACAAATGAACCGTTCCATTTGCTGTCCTTCATAAAGAGCTGTAATTGATGGTTTTCTCTGAAGGACACAGATGCCATGTAAACAGTTGGTTATTCAGAATGCTGTTGTGTGAAGTCACTTGCAGAATGTGTCACCCACTTGCTTCATGTTGTAGTAAGGAAGACTCCTGGTGTGCTGTAGTAATTAGTTGTCTTTTGGAAAAGTATCCTTTTTTTTTTTTCCCCAGAAGTGAAGTGCTGGGTAACTTGGTCATGAGAACTCAGATAATACAAATTCCACAACGTGGTTGTAGAATGGCTTGGTAATGTCACACACAGTTGAAATGTTACATTAAGCCTCTCATTGGTGTGTAAATATGATCATCCTCAAGAAGGGGAAGTGGTTTGTTCATGCTGGGAGTTGCTGGGTAAAAGCTCTCCTCTAGAGCATCTTCACTGCTACAATTGGCATGTTTTTCAGGTTTATGCAAGAAAAGTGCATTCTTTCCTGCACGTAGGGTTGCCCTTTCAGAATGATAATGTGTAATATGCTTATAAAAATCAGATCTCCTGTAATAGTTTTATTGTGCACATGAAAGTCGTGCATTATCAGTGTAGCTACTTAAAAAATGTAATGCTCCTTCCATGCTTTACTATGGTGCTTTCCAACAGGGAGCTGTAAAAGGTAATTTTGATCTCCTAAAACTTTGTATGGGTTATTAAGAAACATTTTTTTAGTGGCAGAAGAGGGAATCCTGTTTTTGCATGATCTAAAAGCCCCTTAAGACTCACCTTTTAAAATCACATCAAGCAGATAAGGGAAGAGATGGCAACAGTCAGTCATCTTGCTTAATGTTCAGGGATTCTTGAGCATCAGCACCCATGGCTGGTGATCCCCAGCTGTGGGGCTGGGCAGCATTTGGTGACACTCGGTGTCCAGTGTTTCCAAATGGCTGGGAGGTGAGAGGGAATAAAACCATCAGTGGTCTTGTGTAAGCGTGGTACTGGCTCTTCCAGTCTGTCCTTTGAGATGTTATTAAAGGTATCTTAGTGCCCCAAACAGTTTAGAGGAAGGGAGGTGGCTGAGCCGTCTCCTTTTCGAGGTCCTGTTCCCTGGCTCAGTGGCACTGGGATGCAGCCCCTGCTCTGGGCGGTCTCAGCAGGTTCTTCTCCAGTTTATGTCCCACACAGGGGGTCTGGGCTCTGCTCTAGGGAATTGGACTGGGCTGTATCATGTTCCATGTTCCTCTCTTTTATTTTCTTCTTTGAGAAACTTTCTTTAGAGTAGGATATGCTGTAATATGCCAGGAGAATTAACCAGAGGAAGCTTCTATGTAAAGTGAGAGAGGAGCTCATTAATTGCTTAAAAATTAGGCAGTTTCCATCTGAGTAATCGGTGTTGGCTGGCTGGCCAGCCTTCCTCCGTCTAAGAAGTAGCTCATTAGTAGAATACACACAGATGGTACTGTGCTCGAGGTACTTAAAATACACAGGCAGAGAGCTGTGTTAATAAGGCAAACCTGTCCTTAGCCTCTGTGACTGAGTTTGCTACAAGCAGCAGAGGGAACGGTGTCATTTGGTAAATATTATTAGGTAAATGCATTTCCATAAATTTACTTAGTTTTCACTTTTTTTTTTTTTCCTTGCAGATAACAGATTATGATAAATACTCAGAGTAATTTACTGTTTCTGGAAAAATTCTATTGCAGTAACAGACTTAGCATAACTGCTTCATTTCTTCAGTAGCTGATTTACCCATATAATTGCCTAGGGGGGGAGATGTATTCAGAGCCTAATTTTTATTTAGAATATATATAGATTTTTTGCTCTCTGTTCTTTCTGTATGCAGTTTAAGTTTATTCAAAGTAAGACTTTTTCTTAAGGAGCTGAGTCCCTTCTACAAATGTTAATGAGTAAAAAAATAGGGAACTGCCCACCTGGGAAGATGGGAAATGCAGAGCCTGGAGAGGCCCAGACACTGCTCGGGCAGGAGCAGGGGCTGAGCAGGGGCACTGTGGCCTCCTCCCAAACAAGCTGCCTGTGCCACTGGGGCTGCACAGCCCTGGGGAGGGGACAGCCCTGATTCCCCTCACTTCAAAGCTGTGGGGTAAATTGGGAGGTGATAGTAAGCATGCCTTCATTTTCAAACGGCAGACTCTCCCTCTGCTCCTCATCCCACGTGTCCCTTGAATGGAGAACTGCTCCATCCCTACTCTGGGCTGTCTCTTTTTTTGTCTGAGCAGGGTCTGAGCCCATCTTAAAATTAGTGCACTTGACTGTGAGCAGAGAGACACTTTCCTCACCCCATCTGCAAATTCCTAAGCATATTGACTTTTGTGTTTAAGAGACTTTTACCATTAAGACTGGCCTGGGGAAGAAATGGGCTCCCTTGGATGACCATTCTTTCCCAAACAGTCTGAGTTTGGTCTCCTATGTAGTTACATTTTGTTTAGAGGTGCCTTTTCCATCAGTGCTCGCATGTCTTTGTCATGAACTGTGACAAATTCTTTCTAATGAAAGAATTTAATGTTTCCCTTGTTGATCCTCTGCAAGCTCTTTGTTGCATTTTCAGCGGATGTAATTTATGTTGCTGCTTTGCTCTGTTTTTCATTTCTCATAGATTGGATGTCTGTTATTGGAGTGTGTGCTGGTGTTGAAAAGAATGGTTCCACCCCAGCTTGATTAGTCTCTGCATTGCTCTGTGTGTGTGTAAGGTACAGAGCCGCTTTGGTAGATCTTTTGGGGTTCATGTTTGTTTTCGTGGGGTATATTTTAAAAATACTGACTGGACCAGGCAACTCAGGAACAGATGTAATTTGTAAAGAATAATTTAATCGTTGCACACAAGTGTTTTGAATGATGGTGATCCTCTCTGAGGTAGAGTACTATTCACTTTAAGTCCGGCTTTAGGCTTAGGTTAAATCCTTGGTAGCATGCATGGTTTCCAGCCTGCACTGGAGGGGGCAGACTGTAATGGAACAGATTATTTTGTGGAACTCAAATGTTTGAACCTGAAAACTTTGAAAAAACAATGGAATGTACCCAGTGGGCCAATGGGATTCAAGGTTTCCAAGGTAATTTAAGGATGAGTAGGCTATTTAAGGCTATGAGTAGGCATTTAAGGCTATGCGTAGGAATGCAGCTTAGAGGTCTGTGGAGAGATGGGAGCACGGGATAGATGTCATACAGGGAGGACCTGGAAGGGGTTTTGCAAGGATACGTCTAAAAGAGTAAGACTTTGGAGGAGAACTCTGCGAAAGACTTACTGGATTATAGATTTGGCTTGAATGGAGAAGTGGGGTTTACAAGGATGGGAAACCACCGAGTGACATGATTTCCAAGGAAATTTCGGGAGTTTGGTTGCAGTGGAATTCCATGAGCTGTTCAAAGGTGGCAGTATGTGCAGTTCTGAAAGCAAGAAGGGCTTTGCATTGAATATGTTGAAAAAGGAAGAGCGGTATTCATTTTAGCTTTCAAATTTCAAGGTGATTTGATAGGATTTACTAGTAACCCTAGGCTGTGGGGCTTTTTTTTTTCCTGCTGTAAAGCTATTGGGTTTGGTGGAATTAAACTAGAAATTAAAAAAACACGACTGTGTAGCAATAGATTGTTTCTCCTTTCTGTGTGCCAAGCTTCTGCTTACTTGGTGTGATTCTGCAAAATCATCCATTGATTTTGGTTATTCAGCAGCTAATTACCTCATAGCCCACAGGATCAAGCAGCAGAGCTGCTTATTTAGCTTACAACAACAACTCTTGTTATGGTGCCCAGTTGGGCTGGCACTTGCTGCAGGGAACCTCCCACTCGCTGTCCTTGCGAGGTGGCAGTGGACAGGTCTGCTCTGGACAGTGGCTGCTCTGCATGCACATGGACAGCAGCTGCCATTTAAGTGATGAGTACCTGATGGGTGTTTGTATTCTGTAAACGTGAAGCCTTTTTAAGCTGATTTTTTCCTGTTGGTGTAATTTGATGCGCGTCACAAGTTGCTGGGCTGAGAGCACGAACCGGAGGAAATCAAGGTATCGGTGGAAGGCTCTGACAGGTCCCTCTCCTGCTTCCACCTCAGGCATTGCAATGGATAAGTGGAGAGAAAAATATAAATGTGTCAGAGTAAATCCCCAGGAAGAATCTTTGCCTTTTCTGGGTAGAACCATGATGAAAATCATGCTGCATTGCATTCTGTAGGGACCTGGCTCTTCATTAAAATAAAAGTCAAGCATGTTGATATGGTAGCATGTCGAGAGGTGTAGCAGCAGGAATTCCCCCAAAATGACACCTTGGCTGTAGTTTGACTAAACAGTCAACAAATGGTTTAGTGCAGGCTGAATTCAGACATGCTGTGCTGATTCCTTCAGTGCATCCACTTGAAAAGCCCTCTAATGCTAATCCATTTGGATACCACAGTATTGTTTCCAAACACAAAATCTGAATTTTAATTGCAGTTTTGTGGTCCACAAGAGACAAGTAATACATAACTACTATTATTTCAAAGACAACTCCTTTGGGGGGTTGCAATTCCTCAAACATCTTTAAGATTCTCAGAAGCAAATCAATACATTTCTCAACAGCAATTATCCTTGGAAACGTTCCAGTTAGATCTGATATGAAGAAACAAAGCTGTGGTGGTCTTCAGCTGAGCACTGCCTGTGAAACTGCCTTTGCAACTTGAAACCCAAATGAAATTGTGAAACAGAATTTGACTTTATCAGTAGGCAGCTATCTTTTGTCAAGTACATGTGGGGATAAAACAACCTCTGAGGCTGGAATTGTTGACTCATTTAATCTAAGTTCCCATGAATTGGCATCGTCTCTCTTCTGTATTTGACTGGAGCTCTCGAGTGCTTCAGCTGTATGAAGGACGAGCAATACTTTAATAGTGCTAATTGGAGGGCTATAGCCTGTCCTGAAGTGGTCTTTGAACATAGTGATAATGATAAAATATTAATCTCTCAGAACGTTAATTAAGATTACTTATAGACATTGGGATCACTTTGTACAGAAGAGCAGAAATACTGCAATTCCTGGCAGGGCTATTTTAAAAAAATTCAGAAGCAAAACTAATTTACTGATATTATTTGTGACTAACTTTTAATGGACTTGTGACGATATGAGTGTCTAGGAGCTACACTATGGGTCAAGATTGCTTGGTAATTCTTCTACTGAGTGAGTTAGACAGTGCTTGCCTGACTGAATGCATAAATTAACTTCATTCTGCAGAAAAAATACATGGGATTGCCTGACCACATCTTAGTGGCCATCTCAGTTCTGGCCTGTTCAGTTGTGTGTGTGTATATATATATATATATTTATAAGAGGTATACTTAGAGATACCTCTTGGAGAAAAATAGTTTGTTAGGATGGAAGAACCCAGTGTTGTGGTTTGGAGCACTGTGGTTGGATGTTGCTGAAATGGCAGCAGTGTGTCCATCTGGCTATATAAGGCAGAAGTGGGAAAACTCATAAAAAGCTAGGAAAAAAATTGGTTTTGTTTCAAACAAATTCACTGTACTCAAACATGAGCGTGTGAAAGATGCCTCTGCCAAAACTGCTGTTAAGTCTGCATTGTTAGGGGGAATAAGACTGGAAATATCCATTGTCTCCCATCATCACTGTGGCTGTGAAGAGCCAGGGAAGGCCACTAACAGCTTTTTGCCAGATGTATTCCTCAGGACACTCTTGGAGATTGAGGCTGCAAAAGAGTCTTCTAGAAGCCAGGTTCTAGTACCTTCTTCAAGCAGTTTTATGTGAACTAAATGGAATGAAATCGCCATGGGAACAGGGGATTTTTAATAGGATGTGGGAAATTCAGGTTCATGCTTTCAGGAATTACAGAAAAATAATTTTCTCTTAATTTTCTTCCTGTGTTTAGTCATCTAGTCTGCCTTTGGTTTCAGCTTTCACAGTTTGACTTCAAGTCCATGTAGTTTGTGTTGCTAGCTGGCAAAATAAAATGTGGCGGCCTCCTACTGATATTAAAGGACCCCAAAGTCAGGAAGGATTAATGAAGTCTCTGGGTGAGACTGTAAATTATGGCTGCTTTCTTCCATAGTCTTTGATGGCACAGTCAGATGCTGCTGCTCTCAAGTGCTATTGCAAATGCATCACTGATGGTCTGTTAACTTTTATGTCCCTCCATGTTGACAACAGTCCTTCAAGCCACATCTCTAAACCAGGAAAAAAAAGGCTCAGAAGCCTGCGCCTGTGTTTAATTCAGCTGATTTAAAAATGTCAGAGTTGAACTCTCGGGTGGTGCACTCCATTGGAAAACTGTGTGAGAAAATGTCTTCTGCAGGGGATCACAGAGTGATGATAAAACACCTGAGGTCTTCCTTGGACTTGGTGGGGTTTCTGAACTCTTACACCTCAGCAAGCATTTACTCCGCTGTGCTAGCTCAGAAAGGGTTAAAGAATTTCTGGAAGCTTCCGAATACTAAAGCAGTTATTTTTCCTACATAACAGTGAAAGAATGACTATGCATAATCTAATTTTAGCTTAATATAGTGTACCTCATAGATTTTCATGTATAGAATAATGCCAGAAGCATTTGAAGAAGCTTTTCTTTTACTGAACCTGTGTTAAAACTCCGGCATCATCAAAGAAAATATGTTGATTCAAAGAACTTTTAAAAAGCCGCCTCTCGACATCTGCATTTGATGATCTAAAAAAACATTATCATGATTAATTTGTTATTCTTGTTAAAATCTTAAGCTCTCCTTTAATAAGATTATGCTGATAGCAAAGCTTCATATGCTGCTGTGATTTCTCTGTGCATTAGTTAAGAGCTACCTAATTAGAAATGTAAAAGTAATTCTCATTTTGTAAACAAATACACTAAAAAACCTCTTAATGGGTAATGCAGTTTTGCTATTTAATTTCTGCAGTACTAACGGAGAGATGACTTTGTGAGATCCCTCTAGCAGTACTAATACAGAGATCATTGCTAACTAAACTGTTTCTTGAAAGAGGGGATGAATTTGGTTTTCAAAATGGTGGTGTGAGTTCCCCTGAGCTGTGGGAAACAGAAGCAAAGACATTCCAGAGAGACTGTGTGTTTTTCCTATGTTTTGTACGTTTTTCGGATGCTCCCTGCACTACTTGTGTTTCTCTCCAAGGACATACTTGGTTGTATCTTCTTTTTTTAATTTCTGTAATGAAATGAGGGGCTCCTGTGTTCCTGTCATCTTTTCTGAAACAGAAAGCAAAACATTAGGGAGAAAAGGAGAAAAAATTTCACAGTGTGACTTCTGAGAAATGCTGAAGGCCTTCCTACCTTTCAAAGAACTGTAACTCCCAAGTTTTGTTGACTGCAATACATTTTAAAATACCGACCCTTTAAAAAAACGTGGCCTTGAGTACCTGCAACTTGCTCTGCAATTGATGAGAGCTGCAGAACCTAAGCACCACTGAAAATCAGACTTATCAGTCATGCTCCCTGGCTTCCTTTGATGGAAACAACAATACGCCTTGGGGAGTTTAGGGAGCTTTACTTAAAATTCCAGCACCTAAATGAAGAGAAGTTTCTGATCATTTCTTTGGTTCCGGTGCTGTTACCTTTTGGGAGCAGAGCTGAGGCTCTCCTGTGAGAGCAGGCACCACAGGCTCAGCTTTCAGAAAGGAAGCCCTTTCAGGAAGCCCTGAACCCACATCTGCCCCCTCATCCTGTGGTGGGATGGGTAGCCTAGAAAGTGGGCTGTGCTTCTAATGCACTGAGATTTATTTACTGATTGCTGTGGCTTACTGTTAACAAGAGGAATTTCTTTTTCTCTTGAGAGACAACAAAGGTCCTGTTTTTTTTCTGTGCAAGAAGAATTACCCTTCCTCACCAGGAAGGTCTTAAATTAGCAGGTCGTACCTCTTCTTTTGCTGATCTGTCTTCATAAACCTTCAAACAATATAAATGCACCCCAGGGTATAGGGCTTTGTTAAGCTTTGGTAGCTTGTCTGTGCTGGAGGATGCTAATACTCGAGGTGTTGCATACTGGAGTAACTAAGTAAAAAAAACCAAACAAAGAAAACCCAAACAGCAAAATGGCTTCTTTTAAAGAGTCAATGATATCTGTGTTCAGAATTAGAAGTTTAAACTTTGAATGAGGTGGTTTTCTTTTTTAACTGCAGTACTAACTGGAGGAAAAAACCCAACTAAATATGGAGTGTTATATCCTGATACATATGGCATATGTTGAAAGGCTGATACTGTAACAAGTGGAATAGAAGAGCTTTGCAGGACCTGTGCACACTTAGAGCTGCACCTGGCTCATTCACAGCCTGGATCTCTGTGCTGTAAGCTCTTTGCTCAGGAAATAGGGTTTCCTGGGCTGCACACACTCACTGAGTTTGGGGGGTGCAGATTAACTTCATTGCAACCATTGGAAAGGTTAACCAAGACTTAGCAAAAAAATAGGCAGGTTATAAACTATATAAAAGAATGGAGCTGAGGCTCTTTGCAAAAGTGTGTTTGCTTCATGAGTGAGGGAAGGAAGGAGGAGGAGAAGAAAGTGAAAAGTTTTGCAAAGACAGCGGCTTTGCCAGGACTTGGAAACTGGATAAAAGAGTGCTGCTGCACTTGTGGAGAGTGGCTTGTTCATTGGATGTGCTGCTCCTCACAGCCTGGGTTAGAGTCTTGGGCTGTGTCCTCACGATGCCTTGGGAGAAGAGGGGAACTTGCTTCTGGGAACACAGGAACTTTGGCTGAGCCCAGTGCCAACCAAGGTAAACAAACAGCTCCCAGCTAGCCTTGAGCCTGGGCTGAGTACTCCCTTTTATTTTTATTTTTTTGTCTCCTCGTGGGGAACTGCAGAACAAGGAAAATAAGTAGAAGTTGGAACTCCTGTGAATTGGACCCCAATGGGACTTGTACTTGTTCATCCAAACTCTGCACAGGTGAGAGGGAGAGGAAAAAGCTGGGCTGTCTGTAGACCAAGGGTGGGGGACTTACTCAATGAAGAGCAAAGAGATACTGAGGAGATTAGAAGGGAAAGTGTCAAGCAGTTGAGAAGAGGAAGCTCTTGTCTAAATATAAAATGGGGCTGGGAAAGCAGCTGAATTTCACCTGACTTTACAGCTTCCATTCAGGCCATTTCTTAAATTTTATTTTTTAAATTTTTGTTTTGCTCTGCAGGAGCAGGGACTTGGCTCAGTGCATTCAAGGCGAAACCTTTGTGCCGTGCTTGTTGGCTGCAGGGGGCATCAGGACAGAACTCCTCCAGCTGAAAGGCACTGTAGTGCCTGCGGAGCATAGGATGCTCTGGAATCCCCACCTGTCTTCATGAGCGTTGTCGTGTGCCCCCCTCGGGCTGTCAGCAAACACAAATAAAGGGCAGATTCCAATTAAAAATGCACAGGGTCATTGTAATGTAGCTAAAGAGGCTCTCTGGGTTGTACTGCTGCCAGCCTGGTGCCTGTTGCATCTCCGTGAGATGTACTGCATCGCAAAGCAAAGCCCGTCTGGAGCGCAGCTTTTTGTTGGGCTTTGCTCTCTGTCGTTTTCCGCTTGCCTCAAAGCAAGGCTGAGCTCTTGAAGTTTGAGTTGGCAGCTCTGGCCCCGTGAGTTGGTGCCCTGTCCTTCAGAGGGGTCCCTGTGCTGCGGGTGTGATGCGCTGCCGGCGGTTTCTGATCGTTGTCCCGCGGTGGGAGCCGGGCACGGAGCTGGGCAGGGGGGGCGACAGCACCTGAGAGCAGAGGTCTCCTCACGTCCCTCTCAGGGGCAGCTCTGCCGAAGCTGAGGGACTGCTCTCAAGGTAAAGGGGATTTGCATCAGCAAAGCGAGGATGAGCGCTGGTTCTTTGCCTCAAGCAAACTTCCCTCGTGTTTGAAGGGTTTGAGCCTGATGCTGGAAGGTCGTTTGACTGACTTGCACATTTCTGCAATACCTGAGTGCTTGCTGGATTTCACTGTATAGCTGCTATTTGAGGCAGAAACCAAAACCAGAGTATAATTAATATATAAAAGCCTCTTTTCTTTGCCTCAGGCTTGTTTCTAGTTTGTTTGTTTCAGTACATTTCAATGTGAATTTCTCTTGGTTCACTGACTCCAAACCAATGGCTGGCATCAATACATAAAGCCTCGCAATCACTTTTGCCTCTTTTATGTGTGACTGCCTCAGAAATAGTGGCTCAGAGCACTAGAAATGTCAGCTACAAGCAGTTCTGGGGGTTGCAGCTCTCCTTGTTGGGGTAGAGCTGTAAAAAAGCTTTGGCAGTGGGATGAGTTTGTTCTCCTGGGTGCAGGGGACTGTAGCAGTGACTGCTACTATATTGAAATAAGGTTATCTCCTGGACCTGATCCTTTTGCTGTATATCACTCTAGTTTATTAAAAAGAGGTGTTTATTCCTTGAGAGTTTTGTGTGTTTGTTTAAAATAAATAGAGGTTTCTTAACGCAGATTTGATTAAAAAGAAAGATGAGATTGGCATTGCTTGGAGAACTGCTTTAAAATAGCTTAATTACAGCTGCTTAAACTTAGAGAGGTCTCAGAATGTTGAGGAGTGAGGGGGATTGCTGATGAAGGGAGGGTCTCTGGGACTGCCTCCCTCCTGCAAGGCAACCCTGTTAATAATCCTTCCGAGTCATGTGGAATATTTAGGAGTGGCAATTGCACAGCCCATTTTGGACCATAACTTGATTTTTTTTTTTTTTATGCCAGTGTATTTAAATTAGTGCTTGGTCTTTTCCAAAACTCTGTAGTTGTCATGATATAAGTGTATTTTCTTTTCATGTCTTTGAAGACCATAAACCCAGAATACTGAGGTTTACCAACAAGGAGAGCAACCTTTCCCCACCTGGTAACATCCTGGTTGAGACCAAGTGTTTTTACAGGTTTGCAAAACCCTGCTACGTCTTGTCTGAAATCATGCCTTTGCCTGGTGGTTACGTAGATATGATTTTCTAAAAGCAGAAAATTATATTCTATTTCCTTCCACTTGTGCTTTATGTGAGCCCCCTTACCGGGTCACTCAAGCAGCCTGTCCCCTGCCCTACATCTCCTCAAAGTCTGAAAATTCAGAATTTTGCAGAGACTGGTGGATGCACCTTGTGTGTGTGTGTGAAGTGCACAGTGGCACAATTGCCGTTCCCACATTTATCCCTAAAAGTGCTTCTTTGTCGTGGAACGCTTCTCTAAATGCGGGGTGACGTATAAATCAGAGAGTGTATGGTTTTATTTTGAGATATTTCACATAAGTTCACACTTGGTTAACTTAAATACATCTGCCCAGTACTTTTAAAAATAAAAGGTCAGTGAGGTTCACTGATTTTCTTCTTGACTTGGTTAAATACATAACTGCAGCTTAAGGCCATCAATCTTAAATAGAAACTCAGTGAAATGAGATGCCAACAAGAGTGAATGGGAGATGCTGGTGATTCTGCATTATGGGAGCTCGTGGGGTCCCAGCAGGGCCAGTCCAAACTCAGGACTTTTGTTTAATAGGAAACTTTGCACACTTTATATTTAGTTTCAGTTCCAGTTCAAAACAAAACCTCACCTTTCCTCTAGTTAGAACAATGTAAAGCTTTCAAAGGTTTTACAAATGGGGAATACGTTTTTACTTTAAAGACTCATGTTCCTAAAGGATTTCCAAATGTGGGTTTTCCAAGTGCGGAATTTTCCTTTATGGCTTTTCTTTGTGTGTGTTGTTTTCATGTTATTTTGAAAAGAGGCCCAACGCACTACAAAACAGTCTTTTAAACAAGGAAGAAGACCAAAAGGCAAAATTCTAAATTTAATGTGGAACTGCATAATTCTTTTTTAGGACCCAAAGATTTCCATAAGTAAGAGTCACTTGAAAGTAGTTTTCTCAGTAGAGTTAGGAGATGAATATGATGGGTTGACTCCATCCGCAACTTCAACCAAAATCCATGTAGAAAAAGCCATCTGCCTGGCTCTTGAATTGCAGTCTGTGCCAGGATGCTGTGTTTCAGCAGGGATCAGTGTCAATGTGAGGAAGGGCTCCCAAGAGAAAGTGAAATGTGATATTAAGAATGTCAATATTTCACTTTCTAAACTGAAATTCTTGGTAGTGTTGAGGTAATCCATATGTCTTAATCAGCTCCTGGTGTTTGAGTGGGAGGAAGCTCACACAGTAACTAGTTGAGGAGGAGGAGCAGTTAGTCAAAATATCTGCTTTTCTCCCTGGGGACTTTTGGGTTCTGGAAATATTTAACAGATGAAATAGCAAGAGCAGCTGTCCTGAGGTAATTATCAGGGAGGCATTTGACATCATGGATCATATAGATTGCTAAATGAGTGTTTTGTCTGCGGAGGGCCCGAGGTGTGATAGCACTGAGTGGGTTTGGGGGATTTGTCTGGCTGTTGGGATTGCCAACAGCAGCGTGGCGGTGGAGGCTCTCACAGCGTGGGCTGTGCCTCCTGCCCAGTGCTCTGGAGGGGGATTTGGGGACAGGAATCTGACGGAGCCCTGGCCTTTTAAAATGACGCTGAGGTACAAGTCTGCAGAGCCGGGGCTGAGGGATGCTGTCTGCAGCCCAAAGCAGATGTGCCTCTGGGGGTGTTTGCTCTTGTTGGGACAGCAGGAGGGGTAAGCAGGGCACCCGTGTCTGTTGTGCTGCCCCTCTGCTGCCTCTCAAGGGCTAGATCTGGGTGGCAATCCCAATGTCTCCCCAGCAGGTGTGGGGGCAGGAGGTGCCCCCTCTGCAGCTCTGCCTTCTCCTAGGGAGAGAGCACCCATGCATCCCTCACTCCTGCAGCACAGGGTCACTGACTGCTGCTCTCCTGGGGCAGCTCCCCTGCCACAGTGCTTCCCTGCACGCCTGGGAATGGTTTGCTGCCTCAGAATTAATAATTTAACTGATTATGAAAGCACGTTGGCAGATACCATAGTACCCGTCAAATCTAACTGCCTGTAAATTTAATTAGTGTGCAAAAACCAGCTTTGGAGTATACCAAAACTTAATTAGTCAGCAACTTAAGGTTGTTAGCACACTCTCCAGGGTAATAATATCCAAAAAAGGATATGTGAAGACTGTGATAAAATAATTAAAAGTGTGAGATCCTCATGGCATGTTTTCTTCAGAGCTCATCTCTGCCGTGTATAAATCAGCATGGAGGGATAATAACAGCAGCACCTTGGAGCTGGGCTCTAGCGTGGGTGTCTTCTCTCAGTGGTGGGGAGCAGCTAACTAGCAGGTGTGGTGGCTCAGGTTTAGTCAATCCCGTGCAGAGAGTTGAGCCTGTTCTAGGGAGCACCCTATGCCTTTCACCACAATGCGTCTACCTGCTGGTGGGGAAACCCATGGTCTTTACAAAAGTATGGACTGGTAATTAATGATTTGGGAACCATGGAGGGGCTGGAGGACTTTCTAACTGTGCTGATGGGGAAGCCTGTAATTAATATATTAAGTCTTTTAAATGAGGTAAGTTGGGAGAGAGAATAGAAACTATTCAGGAGTATTATCAGCAGCTTGAGTGGTGGTGACTTGTCCTAGGCGTGTTCCCATCAGAGCAAAGCACTTCAGTTGTCATTCTGGGTTTCCACAGTGGCTTTGCAGCAAGGGACAATGGCTTCCTACCCGGGAGGAAAGCTGGTTTGCAGTTTGTCTGCATACTCCTGCCGTGAAGTGCTTGCATGGAGAGAAGGATGTGTGACTCGCAGCCAGTGCTGCTTACAGGGAGGTTTTTAACGCTGATAGGCAGGCATGGTGTAACAGTGACTCACTGCAGGTTGTTTGAAAAGAAAGGAATGGGATTTAGTAACACTGAGTGTGCCCCATCTGTCACACCCCAGAGATGTACACACTTGTCTTCCTAATGTTTTGCTTCAGCTCTAAGCTGCTGCAAAATGTTTATCCCAATTACCTGTATTTATATGGGAACAGCCTCTCCTATGAATGGAGCATGGACTAAAATGAAAGCAACAAAATTTTCTTCAAGCATCCCTGGGCCTGACTGTGGTTTGTTGCTAGATGCTTGCCCTCTGAGTGCTCCTGGTCTCCCATTATCCCCATGCATCATGGGGAAAGAAGGAAACAATTAACTTTATGATCCCTGAAAGAGTATGTAAAAGTCAACAGTGTCTAAGAAATGTCTGGAGGCTGAAACCACTTATCCACTTACATTCAAAAAATGAAAGAATTAATAAAACATACTTTGGCTCCACCATTCCCGCTCCGTATAGCAAGACAACAAATTCAGTCCCTGTGCCCTTCAGATCTGAGGGAGGAGGTATTTTGGTGGCACGTGAAGCTCCCCTGCTGCCAGAGTTAAACACAGGTATTGGAGCCTCTCTAAATACTTGTGGCATCCATCTCACCTGGCCAGGCAGGTCCTGCCTCCCTCCCAGGTGGTGCAGAATGGGGGTAGTGAGCGGGTGATCTACTCTGGTACTGGGAGAGAAAAAACACATTTCCCCTCAGTACTGGGTTGTCTACCTGGGCTGATGTCTCCAGCATTGCCTGGAGACCCCATTCCAGAGTATGGGATTAGTGGTATTATGTTCTGGGAAGGGGCCTGGAACCATAGCAAAGAGCCTCTCTGGGCTGGTGTTTCATGGAGTGGGACCATCTCTCACAGTATGGTGAGCAGCCCAGTGGAACGTTGCAGAGTTTTCCTCTCAGTCCTGTGTTATCATGGGGCAGTGCATCCTCGTGAGCCAGGGTTTGGCTTTTGAGAAATTGACGTAGGGCAAAAAACAAGGAGGAGAAGCAAGGCCGGGTGCTGTGCGTGTGCCTGTATGCAAACACCCTTTTCCCTGGATTTAATATGCATCTGTTGAGGTTCATTTCCCTTTCTATAGAACCTGAAAGCTCGAAGCACAGCTTTTTCTGCAAAAGCTCTGTACCACACGCACAAGGCTCACTCACACCTCAGCCTGGACCTGCTGGATAAGATGATTTGTTGACAATCCTCTGCCCAGCTGTGTTTAGCTCTTGATTTTTGCCGTGACTGTCCCATGTAACGTCCAGCCACCGTAAAGTCTATGCGAATTTGAGATTGACTTTGGTAAATCAGGATTTTAGATGGTTTTTTTCATCACAGGCCTGTGACAAAGTGAAGGATGGCTGACAGGATTCAGTAAACCACCAGATTTCTGAGAGACAGACTGCACACTGCTGAGTGAGCTTAATTTAATGAACTGAGGGATGCCATGTAATCTAACTGCTTATTATGTTAAGAGGCAGCAGATAATCTAATGATCCACAGGTGGCTATTTTGATTTTACTGCGTGAAGTTAAGTACGTGCTTAACTCCATCACACTGAGCAGTGTTTGTCCCCGTGCTGGAGTGGTACAGAGGGGTGCTGGCAGGAGCCCTCCCAGCTCTTGGCTGGCTGGCAGGGTGCTGTGGGTGCCTGCCAGGATGGGGCAGCCTCAGGCTTCCAGGGATCTTCATTTCCGTGACCAGGAGCTCTCTGTGTTAGCAAAAATGCTGGTGACGATGTGCCCAGGAAAACTTACTGAAAACCAGCAATTATTTTATTTTTTTTAGGAACACCTGGTAATTTTGTGCCTTCGTATGCATGTATAGGTGCTATGATCAACTGGAGAAATGCACGTCACCGGTTATTTATATTTGTAGAATGCTTATGTATTTTAAAAAGTACCTATTCACAGCCTGTAATCAGGCTTTAATCATGGCCTGTAATCACAATCAATAAATTAATAGATTAATTAATAAATTAATGTCAATGAATGTGATTTTTCTATTGATTGTATGTTTATTGATTTTGGTGCCTGGAAGTGCCAGCCTTGTTGTTGGGTTTATCTTCCGAGGAGCAAGCTGAATTTTAATGAGATTTGTGCCTAGCACTCAGAAACACCACTCTTCGGTGTACCCTGCTCCCGTTTTTGGGATCACTAATGTTGTTGATGTAAAACTGCTTCCGATCTTTAACGTAAAACTCAACTTTACTTTTAATTGCTTTTGGTTCTGTTCAGTCTAACTGTAATAATTTAATTTTTTTGTTTAAAATTTCAATCATACTCGCCATATGGCAAGCATCATTTATACATAAAAGCTACTTGCTGTTTTACCTTTGGAAATCATCAGGGCCTTCACAGTAAGAGCTTCCTAACCATCTGCTCCCCTCTCTGACCTCGTGTTAATGTAGACATCTGCAGTTGTGACTCTGGGGTTATTAAACAGGGATGTCCAGTCAAATGCCCTTGTGCCTGGCTTTCCAAAAATCAGCACTGCAGAAAGCCTGAGCTGCAGCGAAAGTCCTTCAATTTGCAGCTGTGGTGGGCAGGCCCGTGCCTCCCACACCCTCCTGCGGGTCCTGCCGCACACAGAGGCAGAACAAGTGGATTTGGCTGAGGGGACGCAGCCATCCCAATTAGCCATGGGCTCAGATTGGTGTCCTGTAATCCTCTAATGCCAGATACGCTCCAGCATTAGACCCCGTGCTAATCCATTTTTAGAACGTGCTGTGTGCATAAAGAAGATTATGCCATTTTAAAATGAGCTAATTATTTGTAGTTAATCAGAGCATCCCTCAAATTACAGAAGAAAGTGCTGTAGGTTGAAATCCTGTCCTCGATTCAGTCAGCAGCAGGACTCTCCGTGGGTTCAGTAATGCAGGATGGCAGAGCTGGAGTATGCTCACCCTGCCACTTCACCAGGGCTGGCTACCTCACAGCACACCCTGCGTGGCAGGTGTTTGGGGTGTTTTGGTTTAATTTTGCTTTTTACTATCAACATTTTGTATGCAAATGTTTGTCCAGGAGGAGGAAGAGGTGGCTCCCGGTAATCAACTATCTTGCCGGAGCTGAAAACAATGGAGCTAATCACAAAATTTAAATGTCTGATGCTTCCAGTGTTCTGAGACTCGACACTCTTTATCTCGGTGCTGTGTAAATTGCAGATGAAGACAAACCGTTAATTTGAACCCATACGTTTATTAAAAAGAAAAGGAAAAGCTAAATTCATTTTGTGGTTCATGTGCTTTTAATGATTATTTTTTTAAAAGGCAAATAATGCTTACTGGAGCTGTTAAATTTTTTATATACATTTTTGGAATTGTATTCAGCCATATTAATGACAATTAGACTTAAGTGCATTTGTGTTAATGCTGGTCTGTTTTCCCTAAAGCAGAATGCCTTTAAGCACATGCAATAATTTTGCTATTGAATAGTAAAAATCTTGGTAAATGATTCAGGTAATATCTTGGTCTAAAAGTGATTCTTGCACACATTAGTCCTATTAAATGACATGTCAAGAAAACTGTTCTAAAATATATTAGTTTAGTGGATTAAATATGGCAGTTAAATGCTGGGATTTCAGATAAAAGCTCTCTGTTTTTAATGGCCCATAAGCATAAAATAATCTTGGTGAGGTGGTAATAGTTTGGGGGAAGAAACCCTGGGCTGGCCAGCACAGCTGCTTAAGGGTTGTGTTTCCCCAGTCTGTCCCTGTCTGACCTGGGCAGGATGTAGTGTCAGACCCACAGAAAAAGAAATACATTTGTATTATTTGGTGGTGGTAATGGAGAGCATTTTTTTTCCCCTGAATTTCTTTATTTTTCTTAAATAATCACTCACGTGGATTTGATTTCTGAAGTAGGTTCATTTCTTTATGCAAGTAGTAGGTAAGAAAGTCACTGTAGGAAGTTGAACAAATGACCAGTTTGGGTTATCAATGTGTCTGTTCAAGTCTACAGAGATTGAAAAATGGGTTTAAAATGTGCATGCATTCTCTGAAAAGAGATCAGTGAAGAAAATGATCAAAAATGCTTTTTCATTTTTTGTTCTTGACCAAGTTTCACAAATACTTTAATATGAAATATTTGGTTTCCGATTACCTCAGTGTATGGATTTTTTAGGAAAGTTGGTGATGTTTGTGTTTTTTGAGAGGATGTGGGTAGGAGGGGGGTGGCAGATGGGAAAGTCAGGAGAAGGTTAGGATATGCTTTTTAAAGGAAATGCAAATAGAAATGTAATTTAAAAATAAAAATGAAAGGATGAAAGAGTTTCTGAGGGATCTGTTGGCTGAATTGGAATGGCTGTGCTCACAGACAAGGGGTGAGGTGCAGCGTTTTAGCTTCTGTCACAGGTCCAGAGCCCTCCTTGCTGGAGAGGAATGGAGTTGTGAATTCTGGCTGGCAGGAGCGTGGAGTGAATTGGGGCTGGCAGGAGCGTGGATGCGAGCTGTCTGTGCTGTTCTGCAGCCCGTGCAGCTCCCGCAGCCTGGCTGTGGCTGAGGGCTCTTTAGGGAGCGCAATTGACCTTAAAATGTGCTGGGAGGGTGGAGGACAAAGTCTCTCACGCTTTAGGGACCTTGTTTATTGCCAGTTGCTTCTTGTTCCTAAGCTTTAATCTAATTCCTTTCAAATGCCTCTTTTCAAAAATCCCTCAAACAGATTCATGTGAATCGAGGGGAAGCAGCAGTTAAGGCGTTACGGAGGTGGGTGCTTGCCTGTGGGGAGGGGTGTAAGGAAGGGAGCCCTGGGAGCAGGGATGTCCATGGGCTTTGTCCCTCTGGGATGCCCTGTGGGCCCAGTGCTGCTGCTTCTGTGGGAGACTGGATCTTCATGGACCTCCTTTCCCTTCTGACATGTTGAGACCAGTAGTGGAGCTGAATGGAAAGTGGGAACTGCATGTTAATTTGGCTGTAGTTGTTTTACTAAAGCTTCTCTTGTGTTGATTTGGACCTGAAATAGGTGCAACCACTGTCTGTGTTTGTACTGCATAATAGGAGATGAGCAGAACGTGTTTCCAAGACGGCAGCATGCTCCTAAAAATGTTTGTGAGTTTGAGGAGGAGATCAGTGCACGATGTTCTCTCACACGGTGAGGCAGATGTTCACAGGATCTGCATGTGATGCAGTAGCCATATCCATTCAAGCCTTTGTTGCTTTTGCTGCAGCTTTTTGGGTGAATGCGCCACAATCCCTGTATTCCAGCCCCATGGTAAATTACACAGATTTTGCAGATCCCAGCATCCATATTCCTTTAGCTCCTGGAATAAGAAAAGAAGAATTTGCCTAAAGTTGTGAGGTGGCTGAATACAGCATGATATCTGGGAGTGGGATGGGTGAGTGAAGTGCCTTGTTCCCTCCAGGAACTCCTTGGGAGCTCTGTATCTGTCTCCTTCCTCAGCCTCTGGCCTTTCCTGTGTAGAGGGGTGAGCTCCAGAGTTGCTCAAGCTTTCTGTTCAAGTTTTAGTCTGAAATTACTTTGCACAAAATTTTAACTACTTGTCTCCATTATTACATTTTCATTATAGCCCATAGTGCAACACTGTTGCCCATTTCAGGATGACATTTTCAAGTGGTTGTGTCTTTTACATTGTGCTTTAAAAAGCCCTCTTTGTCTCCACCCACCAACTTGTTTCTGGACTAGACCCACCCATTTGTACTAAGAAGTAATGCCAGTTTGTGCAGAATTGTTTCATCACAGAGTCTCTTTTAAAATGGTTTAATACAATTTCGGGAGGGGAAGGTGTGTGCTTTGTCTTGTTACTTCCAGAGTAAACTGCTTAATATTACCTACCACTGTGTGATGTGACTGCTGGCAGTTTAGTTAAATGAACTGTTTTTCTGCCTGAGGTTCAGCTCCTTGCCTTAGAACAAAAACCTACAAGAGAGCTGGAGAGGAACTTTTTGCAAGGGTGTGTAGTGACAGGACAAGGGAGCATGGCTTCAAATTGAAGGAGAATAGGTTTAGGTTAGATCTTAGTAAGAAATTATTTACTGTGAGGGTTGGGAGTCACTGGAACAAGTTTTCCGGAGAAGCTGTGCATGCCCCATCTCTGGAAGTGTCCACTTTGGGCAACCTCGTCTAGTAGAAGGTGTCCCCCCATGGCAGGGGGTTTAGAATTAGATGGTCAATCCAAACTGTTCCGTGCCTCTATGATTCTGTGTGGTGCTCATTGCACAGCCAGAAAATTCAGGCATAGGGAAGCAAAGAGACGTGACAATTTCCATTCCGAGGAGGGATTTTCATCATAGTCTACGTTACAATTGACTCTTCTTAGGTTTAGGAAAGGAGTTCTGTAGAAGCCCCTTCTGGGTCCATCGTGTGGTGGAAGCTTGATTTAATCTTTGTGCAGAAGGCAGCAGTGGGTGTGGCTGATCAGATTTTGACCATGAGGCGGGAGAGACTTGCACCTGGGAGCCCTCCTGAGTGGTTCCTGTTCCCAGGGATCCGTGAGTCTGCCCGACTGCACCTTTTTGCACAGTTGCTCATTTTTCATTAGGTAGTGATTTGATTAGATAAAAATAAAAGTTGCTTGAGCATTCACTTTTGCAGTGATGCATAACAAATTTATGCAGATTCAAATAGGACTAATCTACATGCAAAATATAAAATGTGATTACTAACCCGTATGCACCTGTACTGAAGTTTAATTGGGTACAAATACGAACAGGAAGAGAGAAACCTAACAAAATGTACAGCCTTGAATTTGGGTATGAATTAATGCAAAGAGATCCTTAAAGTGTTAATGATGATTCAGGTATTTGCAGAGTAAATTAAATATTTCAGTAATTTAAGAACACTTATTCTTTAATTAACATGGACTTTATTTAAAAAAAAAAAAAAAAAATCTTATTTTCTGCAGACTTTCCACCATTTGCTTACTTTAGCTGTCTTGTTCTAATGGCATTCAGTTCGTGTCCAGGATCACCCTGAAAACACAGATGATTGATTCTGATCATGTGTGAATCAGTTGACAATGGTTGTAGTTTCCTTGACATAAAGGAAACATTATCAGTGCGAACAGTGCATTGGGAGGTCAGGACTTAAAGTCAGGAGAGCTTTAAAGAACATGTTATTGCTCATTTTCATAATAATTTTGGTGGTGTTCAGTGATTCGTTCGTCTAACACTGCAGCTTGTGTTCAAATACAGTATTAGAGCATCTCACTTGCCTGTGAAGGTCTCCATGGTCCAGGGAGGTTGGATGTCAGTGGAAGTGCGTTTTAGCTGATGTTTCTTTCCTCCAGGATGCTCTGAGAAGGCTGTTAATGCTCCATGGTTAAGCAGAGGAGAGTGAATTCAGGTTGTGTAGATGTGAATGAGTTATGAGAAGGAAAGCTGAAAGTCAGTTATCACCACTGGCTTCTAATTCTTAGGGCACGCATCCGAGAGGAGACTCCAGCACCTGTAGTACTCATCTTCAAAAACAGAACCCTTGTAATATCTGTAATGAAGTGAATGGAAAGTACTGGTGCTGGTAACTATTCCTGCACTGCAAAGCTGGCAGTGCTTGAGCCAGGTTTTGTCACTCACTGAAGCATGTTCAGAATGCAGTGCTGGGAGATTAACCCTTTGCCTGGCTGAGGAGGCCCGGGCAGCCCGGGAGCGTGGCCTGTGCACAGTGTGGGCACCCTGCTCATTAGAAACACTTCTGTCTTAGGTTACAGTGTGAGATGTAACCAAGAGGTTTGTCTTCTATCACCATCTATGTAAGCTGTTAAGATAATTGAGGCAGTGTTCTTTATCCTCTCTGTGACTCATCCCTGATAACTCCCTCTGGGGGGCTATCTCTGCTGTGAGCTGTCAAAGCCTCACTGCAGACTCACAAAATTACATCTTCCCATTGTGAGGTGCTCCACCCAAGGGGAGGAACCAAGCATTCCCACCTGGATATAATCTGAGGTTTGGAACACCAAAGTCAGCCCTTACCTACTGGATTCCCAGAGGACAAGAGCTACATCACCACCAGTGGACCTTCAGAGGAAGACCAGAGCCTTCTACAGGATCACCACTTCAACAGAACCACATCTATCACTTCAACAGGACCGCAGCCACCGTTTAATTGGACTGCTACCACCACCCTGCCTGACAGGGTATCAGATTGTACTCTGACTCTGTCAGTGTTTCTGTACTACTGCAGTTATTTTAATTTTCCTTTTAAATTGTACTTCTGACTTGGAATCTCTCACTGGTTTGCTTTCAAACTAGCACATCTTTCGTGTAAAAGCTTTCCCAGGTGGGTTTCTTGAGGACCAGGCTCATTTCAGTGAGAGAGAGGCTGTGATGTGGAGAGCCATTCTCAGAGAACCTACCAAGTAAACATTGCACATTGTGAACACCAGCAGTTGCAGCTGAGCCCTGCTGAGCCCTTTGGGTTAAGAATGGCTCTTGCTAAGGGATTTCTGACACATTTTGATGGAGAGCAAATGTAAGTAGTGGGAATGCTTTAAGTAAACTGAGCTGACATCAAATAATCAAAACCACTTAACACTGTGACACAAAGTGACAGCATCACAGAATTTCAAAATTTAAGTTGACACTCTGTCCTGCGCATTAGTGGATACGAGAGCAACCAGCACCGTGGCATGGGTTAGTCATGGAGTGTCAGGATTTCCTCTGAATGCCTGTGACCCTGGTGTTGTTTTTTACAGAGGAGAGGTTTTGTATACAAATGAACAAGGTCTTGAAAAGGTGTCTTGAACAGAAGGCTCCCAGTGGAGCACTGTGTGGGAGAGTGGCTCGGGTTATTTGCTGGAATGACCGCTCTGCTTGTTGAAAGCTGCGTGTGGTGAGAGAGGGTTTGTGACTGGAGCCTTGCTAGGCAAATCCACCCTTGTTTAATAAGAATATCCCCAAATGGCTGCATGGGGAGCCGTAGGTTCAGATTTCTCTTGAAGTTATTCATTTGAGACCTATCCATTTTTACATATTTCCCGGAGGAAACAGTCTCTATTACTTCCTTTAAGCAGTTACCCAGGATATATGCTACCCACAGCAGCTGCTGCTTGCAAGAACCTTCATTTTGTTAATGTTACCTTTGCCAGAAAATATTCAAAACAGAAAATGAAGTATCTGTAGTGGTTTGTTCAACCCAGCAGGAAGCTGCATTGGTGCCAGAGCGGAGTGAGACAGAATAGTAGAGCTCTGTACCAAATAAATTATTAATCCTTAACGTGCAAAAAGAGGAGCTGTAGGAAGAAAGAATGGCTTCATCTGGCAATGCTTGCAAGCACCTGTGAGTCTTGGGGCTGTGCTGAGTTTCCGAGAAGTATCATTATGTTCTAGGCCCTTAAGAAAATAACACAGTGAGGGAGCCGCCTAATCCATTTATCTACTGCCAAGCACAGTGCTGGCTTTACCAAAGCCCTGCCACATCTTGGTTATCAACTGTTTGATCAGGCAGATGGGAAAGGGTTTTATTCTGCACTGCCATCCACAATGTTTCAGAGTTAATAGTGAACTGAAGACAAGAATAAGTTGTTCCACTGGAAGATCTGATAATTGCTTATCAACAAATGACTAAGTGGCTTGAAAGCAGAAAAATGAGAATGACCTCTCGGAGCCTGTTCACCTACAACACTTGCACAATGTTAAGGGAGCATTCGTTGGGCCTCAGGTTCCTCTGACAGCACTGGCCCTTTCAGAAGGCATTTGCTAGTGTCAGAATGGTATTTTAGAGAGGTTAATGAGCCCTTGAGGTGGATGGAGGAGTTTCTTAATGGAAAATGAGGAGAAAGTGTACCGAAATAAAAAGGAAGCAAGAAGGCAGTGAGGAAGGCTTGTTGTTTCTGTAGTTATTCTGCATTTAGGTGGACTCTGTGCTCTAGTATCTGCGAGCAGTCTGTGAGTATAAATGCTCCAGGAAAAGGTTGTGTTTCAAGACAAAATACTCTGATATTCCTGGCTCGAGTGAGATCATGGTGTAAGTATAGCAAGATACAGCTTTGATTGTGTCACTGGCACTGCTTGGGTGACGTGGCATCATCCGGCAGTGCTCTAGAACGTGTTCAGGCCATGGAGGTGTGATGCGTGGGTATAGCAGTGAATGCGTATTTAGAGCTTGACTTTGCATTTGGGTAGAGAAAAACTGAGTTTTCCATTTTGGTTTACCTAGGGTTTGGGTTTACAGGGTGGTGTGGGAGTACCCTGAGCATTTACAAAAGGGAATCCAATGAAGTGCTAGAAAGTCGCCATAGAAACATTAATGTGTGGAGAATATGACAGAATTGTTTCTGTAGATACTTCCTGAGGCTTTAAAGGCTGATACTTTTCAGAAATGGTGGAGTGCAACCAATTAATTGAAATGGGAAGTTTCAGAATATTAGATTTGCGTAGGTGTGTGGAGGGATGGAGGTGTTTTTGGGTCAAGTCTTCTGCTGTAGCGGGCAGATATGTCACATTCTCCCTTCAATTTTATCAAGATATCCTGTTCATAAGCAGCTGGATCCGGGCTCCCAGTACTGCTGCTCCCTCAGAACCACTGGGCTCTGCTGACTGGATACCTTCCCATACCCCAAAGGTTTCCATGGTTACTTGGAGCAGTGTAAACAGCTTTTCTGCCTCCCTGGTTCGTTCCCTGTTGTACTTATGAGTCCATTATTTCGCTACCTTCGTCTTGTAAAATTGAATCTCAGTTTGTCTGGTCTTCTAGATTATCCTTCTTAGCACTTCTTTCAATGTGAATTTCGCAGTCATGGGTGACTGGAACTGTGCAGTTCCCCTCATCAACTTGTCACGTCCCATAGATGCATGAAGTCTGGCAGTAGACACATCCAGGGGCCAAGGGTGCGTTTCTTTTTGGCAAAAGCTTCGAGGTGGTTTTTATTTCAGTTCCTTGTGAAATGAAATGAATTGTCCTTTACAGGAGGTCAGAATTGTTATTAGTTCACATGTCCAGTGCTGTGAGGGAATATTAAGCAGTAATTAACCGTTACATCTGTTTAAAATTCACATGCCAGTTCTTCTTCCACAACAAATAACCTCTTGCTCACTGGTAGTTTCTGTGGTTAAAAGATACTTTGTCTGTCTTTATCTTATTTTAGAAGAGTAGAGAACTCAAAGAGCCCTTGGATGTCATTTTTGCTTGACAATTGCTTTGTGAGTGCTGTTGGCACCGCTCTGTAGGATTGTCTTACCAGGACATATGGAAACTCTGGGACGTTCTCTGGGAGCACAGATGAGGAGCTCAAAGCTTCCAGAAGTTCTTTGCGGCAACCAAAAGTTGCTGAGGCAACTGGAAACATGCACAGGACAGTTGGTGAGAACTGGGCTAGGGAGAAGTCCATTGAGATTTTGTGTCTGACTTAGAATTTCATCCTGCGTTGCTTTTGTTTTGGTTTTTTAAACTGATCACAGTAGGGTCCTCTAGGGCCTTTGTTTGAGGTGTGTTAACTGCTCAAGTCAGTGGCCCTGTCTTTGATAGAGCTGGTCATCTTCCAGGAATTTCTTTTATTATTTAACAATGAAATATTTAAGACTCCATGTTCATAAAAACTTTCTCCAAAAAAGCTACTTCTTGTCTTGGACAATCACGCTAAATTATCCACCAGCTTCATGGTTCTTTTCAGAAGTAATGGCTTGACCCAGTTACACAATTCATTCCTCATAATTTTTCTGAGTTTCTTGGATAGTAATTTATTTCCCATCTCATTGTATATCAAAACGACCTGTCCTATATTTTTCTAGTTATTTAGCCCCTGTTGGGTAATGGGAGTTTGCGGAGGTTTGGCTTTCAGTACTAAACAGCCACGTTCCAGTGTTGTAAGGCACACATGGAGGGCAAAGCGAGGTAGAAGGCGGCTCATTCAAAGGGTCCCTCTCTCAGAGGGATCCTCGCAGTGCTAAGCAGCACTTGCCAGCTCACCACCTTTCGCCTGTGCAGTGGAGCACACAGCCAAACCCATGAAGGCTGACGGGTTTAAGCGCCGCTAGAGATGAGAGATGGCCCTCAGCCAAGGAATCCCAAAGGTGTTTTATTCGGTGGGGTTCCAGTGCCAAGAGAGCGAGGGTCTCTGAGGACAGGTAGAAAAGGGGGTCTCGAGGGGGCCTGGTTACATAAAATTCAGCCAGTAAGGAGAGAGGGGAACAGGGGGTTGGGTTACATCCCTATGTGGATCTATAAAACATGATAATGAAAAGCTTTTTATACCTGAGGGCTGACCCTCCACCGCGGGGTCTCAGCCCGCACTTCTGTTTGGTCAGCTGCCACAACACAGTGTATTTTGTAAGTTCTCACAGGAGCTGTTTGGTAATGGCTTTTGTGTTGTGCTGGACTGGTGCTGCATGATGCTGCACGGTTAGAAATCTTCATCAGATGCCTCGGTTTTAAGCGACCACTGAACAACATTCTGAAATTTGCTTGCACTGTTTTTTCTTCCTTCCCCATTCCCAAATATTGCTAAATTATCTCGGTTATAACTAAATCTTGGTTTTTTTAATCTTAAAAAATGACTAATTGAGAATTTGCAGCTGTAATGTCATGATCTCTTATTGCTAATACTCACTGTAGATTGTGTTTTTCCTCACCAGTACTTGTCAAAACTGGAGGTGGGTGGGTTTCTTTGTGCCTTGATAAATCAAATCAGTTCCGATGAATGGCAGTGGGCTCCCACTCTGCATGTCATCCTTGCTCTGAATTTTGAAATGGCATGCATGGTTCTAATACAAATTTTGTCTATGCTGTTATTTTAGTGCTATTTTTTAATATAACATTTACAAAAACATTGGCAATCAAAGAACATGTTACCATTTGTGCTAATTTCAGGAGATGATCACAGGGCTATGTAATTAGCATTGATTAAACAAGGAGCTGAATGGAAAGAGGCTGCTTATGAGATGGAAGAGCAGGACATTTTCACTGCTAGACAAGGAACACTTTACAGTATGTTAATGAATCAAGACAGTTGGAGAATTCATAAAGGCCAAATCAGAGATGATTGCTTCTGTTACAAGGCAATAGGTAGGTCACTGGGCATTATGAGATACTTAGGATGGTATCCTGTTGTACTGTGGGGAAAGTGAGAGATTTATGTAAAGGAAATCCTGTTTCACAGCTCTAATAAGCTTGTTAATAACAATTCAGTGTGTCATGGCACTTAGTAAGGATTTCAGATTTTGCAATGTAGAATGAGGAGAAAGATTCAAGTGGAAAAGGAAGGAAGATGTTGCAGTGAACATTTTTTTGTGCAGCAGTATGTGCTAGCAGCACCCTTTAAGAGGCTTTCATGGACTGCAATTTGAAGTCCAGCTGCACAGTGTGAAGACAGGGCGGTTCCACTTGTGTTGTCTCTGAGCCACCTTCCTGCCTTGACAATGTGCCCACATTAGGAGAGAATTTGGTGGTGGGAATTAGGCAGGGCCAGTTTCCTTTTGTCAGTGTGACAAGCCATTGCTGCATGAAATGGCATGTTCTGAAGCTTTTCTGAGCTCTCCTGTGAAATCCCTTGTGCAAACAACTCAAAAACTTGTGTGCTTCCTCCTCCAGTTTGTAAACAGGGCACTGTGGGTGGGATTTGATAGGTTCAGGTTGTGTTTCTCTCCTTGGCATTCACCCGTCTGCAGATTGATGCTACCACCTGGGAAAGGGGCAGAAATTTAGGGTGTTGAAATCTAGGAATGAGTTTAGTGAGTTCTGTATCCCCTTGCAGTGGAGTTCGTGCTATGCAGTGGTGTACCTAACTCATTCATGCAGTAGCAATGCCTGAGTTACTGTTTGGGTGAATCTACCCTGATGCAGTAGCCATGAACCTTTGAAGAACTCTGGTTCATCACCCAAACGAGCAGAGTGCTTACATCATTCCATTTCCCATCTAATCCTCTTCAGGCTTGACTGCTCCTGTAAGTTCCTGGAAGGGCCATTTGGCTCTGCCTTTCTGCTCAGACCCAAAATCCCAATGTCAGGGCAATTCCTGAAGTCAGTTTTCTCTTCTGGCCATCAGAAGAAGATCCATGAGGCTCAGTCTTTCTAATGGGTGTTGCACCTGGAACTGACCATTTGTATATTCTACACCACTGTGAAAGTCTTACTCTTTTACTATTTGGCGTTGTCATGGGATGCAACAGCATTTGTATGAATCCGCACAAAACCTGTCTGCAGAAGTTGCTTTTGTTTCACCTCTTCACTCGAGTTTTGAATCATAGGGATAACCACAGTTCTGTCCATTTCAATGCTGGTTCAACACTTCAGTGGTGGTTACAGTTTTTTCACTTGTTGGCCTGTCTGGGACATGATGCGACATCTGTGAAACATGAACCGTCTAATGACTGGAGAGCAGCCTGGAGCAAAACCTTGCATGTCTGAACAGCTCCATAGCTGGAGAAGAGGGGAGGGAATGCAAGTTTTTTGGTCTAGACTTTCTGGGGCTGACTCTTTTCTCCTGATTAACCCAGCTCTTAGAATCTCACAGCAATTTCGTGTGTCAGAAACCCTTTTCTAGGCTTGTCTACAGAGGGCAACGGCTGTGTTTTTTTGTTAGACCCTGACCTCAGTGATGTAACACACCATATCTTGCTCTTGCTTCCAGATCACCTGCTCATTTCTGAACTATGCAATGTGTTGACAGAGATGAGCACATAAGAGCTTACTCCAGGTTGCTCGTGCATTGTTGTGCTGTGTTTTTCTGCTTTGGATCCACTTAAAGGAGGAAGTCTCAGAGCTGTGGAGGTTGTGCAGTTTTTGGTCCGTTGCCCATTCCCAGTAAGGTCCTTTCACTAGGAAAAGTCATGCTGGTAAATGGATATCAGCTGTCAGCTTCACCTTTTTCTTTATGTAGTTCTTCTTTCCTTATTTTTTATTCTCTCCTTCTTGAAGGAGTATGATGACACTAGTACAGGTTGTTCCCTAATTGCAGCAGAAGCCTGGGTGGAGGAATACATTAAACCATGAACAAACAGGAATCTGCTAGATAAACATTTAATTTTTGCCTGCCTACTTCAATTTTAAGTCCCAGAGGACCAACTTCCTACAATCACTGAACCTCATTATAGTTTTATCTCTGGTCTTATAATAAAATCAAAAGCATTAAGCAACTGGAGCTGTCTTAGGCTATTTGGATCGATTCAGGTAACCACTAATTGCAGTTTGCCTCCCAAATGCTGTGGAAGTTGAAGGTCTTTTGCTCCATGTGGTGGTCAAATATCTTCTTGAGATAGTGCACGAAGCAAAGTTAATAGCGACCAGGGCTATTTAATATCCTAAATAAGGATACAGAGGAGGAAGTGGAAAGCAATCTGGCAGCGTCTGCTGTAGCTGCTGGCATGGTTTTGTTACAAATTAACTGTATCAGAGTGAATTAGAAAGGGAAAAAAGGGATGCAAACGTTCGTAAGATTTGGACAGTGAATTTAGATTTGCTTGTGTTTATGGCTATTTTCATGTTTTCTGCGTAACTAGTTCATGTGGTTCCAATTATTCGTTTAAGTTCCATATTATCATCTTCAGTTTCCTGAGTGCATGATTTATGTATATGACTATTAAAGCCAAATGCACAAATTGAAATTCACTGCACATTGATTAAATTGGCTGTATGCATTACTTAAGTTAAATAAATTAGGTATGTTAAAAAATGACTCTAATAGTTACAATTTGCAATTTGAATGACCTATAAACCAAGGATTATTTGCCAACAAAATGTTTGAATAATATTGAGTAACGAATACATTAGAGAATTGCGTGAGTTCATCACAATTAATGAATGAGGAAAAAATACTTATCAGATATTATGCAAGTATTTGTTCAGTGGAAAATCAAATTCGCAACAGGTTATTTGGAAAATCCAGCTGAATGTCAAGGATGCAGGAATGAATGCGCTGTGATGAATGCACCTAATTGCACATAACACTGTTTTAAGAAGGTTGGCTTTCTGCAAATATGCATTTTCTTTCTGTGAAGAAAGAGAAAAATGCAAGACCGTGGTCACGCTGCATCCACAGAAGGTTGTAGTGGTGTGGTTAATGTGCTCATTCCTTTTTGGTTCCAGAATTAAAACATGATCCAGACTGAATCTTGTGTTGATGGCGCTCCCCTCTTCTCTACAAACCTGATCATGGCCTTCCTGTTTGTCTGCTTGAGTGCTGGGGTGTCTGGGACTGCTTCGCTCACGGGTGGGAATGTGGGTCTTCTGGGAGGGCTAAACTTCTGTGTTGAAGCTTTTTAAAAGAAGTTGGTAGCTGAGGGACTTAGTCTCATTATTTTTTTCCTGAAAGTTGGTTTCTGTCAAGATTATTTCTATTTTGGGCGCTGCCTTTAAAGTGAGGTATTGGAATGGGTAGGTCTGGCTTCAAAATGCTCCTCTCTTATTGGTTGCTCTAGTCCTTTTGAAAACAAAATAGTACCCTAAAACCTGTGGGCTGCTGAGTTTTTAGTGTGATGGAAAAATTATACAAAAAACCAACCCAAACAAGCACAGGCTGTCCCTTCCCAATCAAACCAAACTATTTTTTTTCAATACCAGCTTTGAAATGCCAGCAATCCATCAATATCCAAACCCCCTTCCAGCCTTCTCCAAGAGGAACCATTGTGTTTTATAAACCTTCCCAACAGTTCATGTGTATGGCAATAACACTAATGAAAGGCATAGAGTTCTATTCTAGTGCATAGACAAAGCAACTCTTTTTTTTTCTTTACCAAAAGTTTTAAATGTGGGACATGTGAAAACAGGTACTTTAAGAGATGAAGTGCTCACAAAAATTAACAACAGATTGTACGGGGATCTTGAAAGATCACACCAATAGCGAGTGTATCGAGAGAAAAAGGGCATGTTAGCAGGAAATGGGCAAAGATGGATGTCAAATCTTGGATCTTAAAGTATTTCATTTTAGCCTGGTAGACAAATCTCTGTGCATTACTGGAGATGTGGTGTTCTCTCTCACCTTCCATCAGCCCTCATTTATTTCTGGGAAAATGCAAAAAGCAAGGTTAGTTCCAGTTGATTGAGGGGTGGAGTCTTTGGCATTTCTTTCCTGCTTAATGCATGTTCACCTCGAAATTTCTTTGTTCACAGTGGGAGACAGAGAAGTATGTGAGTGTGTTACCTCTGTTGTTGGCCTTTTGTTGGTTGGGTTGGTTGGTTTGTTGTTTTTAAAACATCCCTGTGTGTTTGTTTATCTTTTCCCACCTGGGGGGACAAAAAAAAAGAAAAGGGATTCTGAGCTATTGCAGCCCTGGATTTTAGGAAGTGCTGCAGGATTGCCTGAGCAGCCTGGGATTGTGCATCTGGTCAGGAACAAAAGATGCCACAGTTACATTTCCCCCCGTTCTTCTCACTAATTGTAATGTTCTTTATTCCATGCCACCACAGCCTCTACAAAAAGCATTGTTGCAGGTCTAAAAACCAATTTATTTGTTGGAATAGTACTTGGCAATATTACTGAGTTCTGAGCTCAATGAAGATCAGAAATGTGCATGGAGAGCAGGAGCTGAAATACACAATGCAATAAATTATGGGCAGCATTTTTATTTTCCATTCATTTCCATTATTTCTGTCAAGTAAAACTGTTGTGGGGGGCAGTGGGTTAAATACTTGTTTTTTAGAACTACATTTTTGCTGACTCTGCAAATCAGGCTTTTCTAAATGCTATTGCAGTCCTCTTATAGTGAAGGGAATTGTATTTCTGTCCTGTGAAGTACCACATGCCTGGCTCTATTTGTTATCGTTCACTGTCATGGAAGTGTATTTGAATAACAGAATCTGCAAATACAGTTTAGGTAGAAGAGAACAAAATATGAATATGAACAGTTCTGAAAAAGCCCTTGTAAAATAAATAGACTTTACTGTAAAGAAACTGGGGGCCTGGTATTATGTGGTGTTGAGCAGCCTGTACCTCAGTGGCAGTCAGCTCCTCTGAATTTTAAATCATAAAGTGACTTGACAGTCAGCAGCTGGGCTGTGATGGGACTGCCAAAGGACCCTGTTCCCCCTATTATATTTAAACTGTGCTACCCTGACAGCAATGGTGTGTTATGAAGATTAGGCTGGCTCAACATTTAAATTTGAAATTAATTTTATTTGTTACATATAATTAACTATTATAATCCATAAAATGTGCTGTGTAAAACACACAAAATAAAAACAAATTACCATCTGCAGCAATTTAACATCTCTTCTGTGAATAAAAAAAAATGAAAGAGGCAGCTTTATCTTGGAAAATTACCCTCAAGGTAAAAGGTAATCTCCCAAATCTGGCTGCCAGATAGGAAAGTGTAAACCTTTGTGCATGTGTCCTAGCCAGGGCTCTTTCTCTAATGTGAGGCTGCTTTTACTAAGTTCTTAAGAGAAACCCTTTGATTTTGATGAAACTTCTTGTACCAGGAAGTAAATAAAGATGCTTGTACTGAGAAGTACTGTCTCGTTGCAAATGTGGTCTTTGTCAGAGCCTGCTGCACTCAATGGAGAAGACTCTCTGTTGTTTTTATGTTGCTTGGAACATATTCTGGAAAGTGTTCACAATGTGGGTGTGTCTGAGTTAACAGAGGGCAGCAGATGCCCGCTTGAGGTGCCTCTCATTCCAGGTAGTTGTAGCACTGCTAGGAATCCAGAAGGTGCTCATTAGAGAGAAAGCTATCGCAGTGTTATTTCTGATCAGAAAACATGGGAGCCATCCTGGCAGAAAAAGATCTGGCTTATGCTTGTGCTTGTCGTGCTAATTTTATAGAAAATGTTTTTGTTTAATGTAATGGGGCTTCAGGTACTGCAGGTTTTACAACACTCTCCAGCCAGATACTGAATTGTTCACCTCCAGGAAAGTGTGAGAGAAAGGTCTGGGCTGTGCAAGAGGTGAGTGACTTGGGGGTGGAATGCTCAGACCAGATCTCAGTGCTGGCAAGGGAGCTGTGCTGAGGATGAGCCAAGATGCCCTGCCTGGGGGAAGTCTGTGCTTGCTCTGTCAGGTGGCCTCCTTGTGTGGTAGGGTCAGTAACTTCCAGCCAGGCTCAGGACTTCAGTGGCTGTCTGATGCAAAACTCATTGAAATAAGCCTTTTCACTACAGGCAGTGGGCTGCCTCTCATGTTTTTGTGTGTTCTGGAGATATTATAATCTTTTAAGTCCTGTATCTGATTTAAGGGTAAGGATAAGGGATGTTTGCATCTGTTGGTTTCTGTAAAATGCAATTTTACTTCAGTCACTCAGTTAATCTAAGTTGCTCGAGACTGCTGTCTGATTGGAAAGAGCAGGTAGCTTAAATTGCTGAAAGAACAAAACCCAACTTGATGGGGAAGTTACAGAATTCACTGCACGGTCCAAAAGTGGCACAGTAGCAGTGAAAAATTGCTTTGCGTGCTGATGCTTTCTAAGCACATCTGCTCTGCAAGTGTCCCTCTGTGATGACAGATTTGAAAAAAAAAAAAAGCTTTGCCTTTGGAGAATTTTGTAAACGGGTGAAATATGTTGAGACCTGCCCCCCGTGAACAAAGCGTAGCAGGGCTGGCACCTTGACTGGGCTGTCACATCCATTAGGGAGCGTGTGAGCAGAGCAGTGCAGCAGTCTCTGCAAACTTTAGCTTGGGAAAAGCATTAACATTAATGTCAGCAGCACCAAATCTGCCCACCTATTAACTTGCCTGAACTCAGAGGCACTTGTGCTGGAGCTGGGTTTAGCTCCAAGGCCCTGTGCATGTCACTGCAGGAGCAGAGTGCCTCTTGCTTGGTTCTTCCCAGCCTCCCTTCCAGCACTGCTTGGGAAGTGTGCCCAAGGGGTGCATGTCCCGTCAGGCCGGGGCAGCTTAACATCCCTTGCCTTCCTCCTTTGGCTATGTTTTCTGAAACTGTGGTTTCTGGCTTGCACAGAGATTAACTTCTGTTGTGCTTGGCTCTTCATACGAGTGTTTCTAGATCTTCCTCCTTTTGCTAGCTCTCATAGATTTTCTTTTGTATTTTTTCATCACTGGCAAGCTCTTGTGTTTCTTTATTATTAAAAAAATACGTATGGGTTTTCAAGTCATTGGAATAAATTAAAAGCAAGTGAGCTGCAGTGCTTCTCATAAAACATGATTTGTCCAAACCCAAGCTGGACACTTCATTTTTCTCATCAAAATTAACTGTATTTCTTGACCTAAAGAGGCTGTAATATTTCAGCTCCTACTTGCATTAAATCCAGCTTCTGCCTGCTTTGCTCACACTATATTCAGAGCAATTATTTCTCATTTTTAGGAAGGCTATTAAAATACTGCTTTGAGAATATTTTTAACCTTATAAGAGAGATCCTCTTGTTTTCTCTTCCGCTGTGTACCTCTCTTGAGTTGCGCTGTTTGTTGCAGTTTTGCTAGGCTGAGGTGTGAAAACAAGGCAGCGCTAGGCAAGGCAGCACTAGGCAAGGCAGAAGGGTGCTCAGGCAGGGGCAGCCCCAGCAGCTGCTGCTCTGCTGTGTCCTCAGCAGTGCCAGAGCCCTGGAGAGCCAGGCTGGGGTCTGTGGGACAGGACAAGGCATATGTGTGAGCAGGAGAGATGGCTTGGTCCCAGCACCAGCTGTTGTTGACTGTCTCTCTGCTATCCCATCCTCGGCAGCAGGAACAGCAAGTCTGACTTCTCATGTGTCTCCCACCAGCTGGAGCAACCCAGGCTTGATCCATGGGCAGCAAAATTCAATTTTGCCTGCATGACTGGAGACCTTTAGCAGGGCTGATGTGGCAGCTGCTGCCTGCCCTGTTGCTGGTGTGGGCTGGAGGAGGTGGTGCTCTACAAGTGCTGCTTAATGGCTACGTCTTGTGAAGCACAACCACGTTCAAAAGGGACCTTGCTAGAGTGTGTGCAAGACTGCAATCACTTGTCCTCACTCTCTTGCTGTTCCTCCAGTTTAATTTTTCTAGACACTTCCAGAAGAGGAATTGGGCTGAATACTGGGTAGCCAAATGGAAATCAAAGTGCTATCAGCCATTAAAGCATGTGAAAAAGCTCGTTGTCTCTTTTGGCTGCACTTTAATGGGGTTGTTCTGAGTGCCTTTGCTCTGGGAAAGTGCACATTCAGGCTGTGACTCAGAGTCCTTGAATGGGTTTGTGGTCTGCAGGGATAGGGAGTAGCTCAGGAAGAGACAACTTTCTTTTTCCTCTTGTGTATTTCTTAGAAAAGCGTAACAAAACAACAACAACAACAACAATTTCCTGTCCTCAGCTGCAGAGTGTGATGAACTCTGGTTGAAATGCCAGCTATATTCACTTGTGTTTTCCCTCCTGTGCCATCTCTTCAAGCAAACTTTTACAGCTGCTGATTGCACAAAGACAACAGACATAGGCTGATGTGCGGCTGGAGCTGCTGCCTTATGCTGATGGGTATTTTGGTGCTGCAGCCTGTTGAGTGTATGTGATAATTGGTTTCCCTTTTGGTCTTTGAGGACAGAAGATGCAATTAGCATGTCCGGCATATTTTCTTTCATGCATTCTCAAAATTGCAATTCTTTTTAGGAACACTGAGGAGTCTTTAAATTGGGAATCGGTTCTTACATTGTAAAGTACCTTTGCTTTCTGAGTATCAGAAGAAGTTGCTTGCCCTAGTGGCTGCTCTCTTGGTGTGTTTGAATTCGGTTGTGGAGTCACAAGTGCAAGTACAAAATCCTATTGAAGTACACCAAAAACATTAAAGGTACTCTGCAAAGCTCTGGAGACTTGGAACTTGCACTGAAGGACAGGTGCCAGCCCTCAATTTGTCTTTCAGGCAAAGCTCGAGGAGCTTGCAGGTGAATGAGGGGGAATACTTATGTGTTAAACATTAGGCAGGGTTACATTGTGTACTGAAAACAGCTTGTGTTGCACTTCCAAGTTTACCAACATCTGATTTCTAAGCACCTTGGCTCTTCTGAACAACAACACAACCGGCCTACACTGCAGTCTGTCCATCTGAAAGCTGCATTTGGGAAGAAAAGAACAAAATGTGAGGGATGTATGGATTCAGGTTTGCACATATCTGTATACTGGTCTCCATGAGTATATGAGACAATTTTCCTTATTAGAGAGGACTGGAGGCTTTCCTGGGTTGCTGGAGAAGATCAAAGGCTGTATGCCCATTTCCCACACATCCTGGATTTGGGAGGACGCCCCCAAACCTCGCTCTTTCAGACCTTGGTCACTTCACTAACCTGCCTTTAAAATGACACCGTTTAGCAACAGCTACTTCAGATTTGCTACAGTTACTGTTCTAATTACAGACAGAAACTGTAGTCTGAGAGATAACTGTATGGAAACTGTCAAATGCTGACATTTCATGGCAACCATGGGAGCTGGAGATCTGTTTTGGAGGGGTTCCTAAAAATACTCCATAAAAAGTGAGTTTAAGATATGTTACTGCTATATGTTTCAAAAATCTTCTCCGTCACTGAATTTAATATTTCATTAGAAACTACATATCCTGCAATAAAATAAAAAAGAGAAAAGTAGAAATAAAAAATGGCATTTGTGTTCATTTGGCTGTTTCTTTAGAGTTATTACTAGCAAAGTAAATTTGGAACAAACCATATTAGGAGTTCTAGTCCTCTCTGTGGAGCCCTAAGCCTGGCATATAGCCATTAATTTACCAACTTTGAAAGGATTTTTATCTAATAAAAAGAGATGAGTAAGAGCCTGCACGTCATTGCAGACACAAAGATGCAATTTTGAAGATGTTATCTGAAGCCCCTTTGATACAGCCTCGGTGCTCTGTGGAGAGGAACAGGAACGCAGAGCTTTGCTCAGTGAGCATCACAGCAAGCCCGCCCTGCTGTGGCAGGGAGAGGGACGAGATGAAAGCTGGGGTCTGGCAGTGTTGGCTGGCAGGTTTCTGTGCACAACTCCTGCTTAGGCTAACGAGAGCTAGTGCTTGGAGTATCGGATGTGTTACTGAGAAGGATGGGAAGGAATGAGGCAGCAAAGGGGAACGTTTGCTTAGCAATGCACACCAGACAGGAGTCAGTCACAGCTGGAGGTGGTTCATCTCTAGGTGCACATGAGGGTTAATATCTGCCAGGAGTTAACTGAGCTGAGCCTGAGTGGCCTCGGGGAACTGTGGATTGCCTCCAAGGGATGACAGGGCTCTGTATTGCACAGTCTCCGTGAGCTGATCCAGTGCAAATCCAGAGGAAGTGACATGGTTGGGCCCAGGAGAAGGGTGATGGTGATGCTGTGTGCAGGCTGCCTGTTTGGACACTATCTCTGCTGCTTCTATTTTCAGTTAGTTTGGCTTGGAAACAAGGTTTTAAGCATTAGGCAGGCACTGAGCATCAAACTGTGCTATGGAGGTGTGTAGTGGTAGGCATGTGGGGTTGAAGATGCAGCATACTCATTTTTCACCTGCAAGAAAAATCGTGTGCATCTGTGCTGGGCCATTGGTAAGGGGAGATCGCTTTTGCCTTGTGTATTTTGTCACCTTCTGGCAGCAGTGGCATTGTTAGATACCAGTGTGTGCACGCAGGTGCTTGGTGTTTGATAGCTGCATTCAAGTGTTGGTGCTTTTGAATGATCTCTTCTTGTCTTGAAGGTTTGATGAGCCATGGGTCATGCACAGGAGGTGAATTACCTTCTGCTGCTTATAGCATCAGTGTTGTTCTGAGCTGTGCTTCCTCACCTTGCAGAATGGTTGTTGCAGTAGCTCCTTCCTGTATCTCAACTACAAAAAATGGTTTGACCTTCAGTTCAGTTGGCAGAGGGTTAGAATGTAGGTGAAGAGCTGGAAAGGGAAAGGTAGTTTGGAGAAACCTGTTTTGGGATGAAAAGAAGAGTGGTGACTGCTGGTGCTAGTCTAGCAAGTGCTCCAGTTGCATAAAATAGGATAAGGATGAGAGGTACATAAAGGCATCTTGCAATCTTCCTTCAAAATTTGCCAAAATGGTGGGATTTAGCATACCAGTTCTTTCCTAATAGAAAAGGATTGGGATTATTTCTCTTTCATCGTTATTATGGCGTTGTTCAGACTTCTTTTTTTTTCCCCACACTTTTTTTGTGCCTTAAAAAAAATCTAGCTGTGTGGGCTGGAATAGCTCTGAAATACAGCCAACTGGCAGGCTGTAAACTAACTTAAAGCAGTAATTTTATAAAGCTGAAATAGTAGAAATCCTGGGAAAAACTAGTGTTTTGCATGCACATCTTGAGATCTGTGGAGAGTGTGTGTGTGTTTATGTGTTTGTCAGGGCACACCTGCCTGTCCTCTGAATCAGGTGATTTGGTTTGGTTTCCAGCGAGCTCCCTCTGTCCCCCTGTCCTGCCCCAGCCGTGGGGCTGGCATGGGGCTGCTGGCACTGTGGACACCACTGGCTTTTGTGGCTTTTCAGCTCGTACCGAGGCTTGTCCTGGCCACTGAGGTGACTTCTACCTCTGCACCAGCTCCGTGCTTGTCCTCCCTGGCTGATCCCTTGTTGGTGAGACCCTCAGCCTTCTCCCCTGGCACTTCAAATGCTGTCTGAAAACAGCTCACCCTGTTTATTCTTGAGATGCATCTGAAGATACTGCCACTTACATACATTCCATAAATTTCCTTGTTCTGACAAGAGCGTGACCTTTTAAGATGCAGTCCATTTGTGCCTTTATTGCAAAGCATCTTTTTTCTTTCTTTTCTTCAGTGTTTCTGAAGTTTTCTGTTTGTACTAATGACTTGACACCCAAACAGGTCAATGTCTTGCTGATTTGTTCTGATATGTGTACTCAGCAGGAACCAGCTTTTTCTAGCGAAGAGGTGTGTGGGGGGAGGAAATCCTATGCCTCTTCAGAGGATTCTTGGCAGGTGTAATCACAGGATTTGTGATTCATGTCCAATATCCGTGAGAAGAGCTGACATCTTAGGGCAAGTTGCAGATGTTAAGGGGGCTAAGTAAAACCTGCTTTTGATGTTTGTGTATTTCTCTCAGCTAGATCAAAAGTGAAGTTGTTAATTCAGTTGATCAAAACTCCAGTCCTTTTCCACAGCAGAGTTACTGGGTTAAATGCTGTCTTAATCAGCTCAAATCTCTACCTTTTCCTTCTGCAAGGTACCCCAGAAGTTCGATCAGTAACATTAGTTTGTTGCAGCTAATGCAGAACAGGATGGGACTGCTGGAGGAGCTGTAAAGCCTGAGGTAGTAATTACACGTAGCCCATCATATTTAATGATGAAACCTGGCTGTAGGTTTTTGCACGTGGAAGGTTTTTCAGGTCTGTGACTACTGGTGCTCTGAAATTTTAGCCTCTTCCCGCCTGGGCATGTTGCATTTTCTGGCTGGTTTCTTCTGCTGATATTCACAGTGTGTCTGTGCTGGGTATCCTTTGCCTGAACTTGGAAGGAGCTGTAGGACTGGGTCTCGTTCTGTGTTACCATTCTTTGTGCTGGAATTATTCTGTTCATTTCTGTCTCACTGATTTGTCTGAGCTTAGAGATCTTCAGTACCATAAGCAGGTAACCGAGGGAAGGGTTTTGGAGTCCATCTGCATCGCTGAAATTAAAATCACCATGGGGCTCCTTTCTTAGCAATGTAACAGTAACAGTCTTGCCTGCATCGAAGGTTACAGGATCTGTCCCTAATCATCGGGGGTATTCCGCTGCAGTGGTGGCACAAGGTCGTAGAGGAAGGGAAAACTTTTCATGTGGAAATCACAGCAGCTGCTCAAAAGCAGAGATGTGTTCCTTTTTGCGGGGTTCAGCTTTGGGTGAAGGTCAGCTTTTTTGGCAGAGGAAACAGGGTGAAGGGGCCATGATGAGGTTTCAGGAGCAGTGATTCCAGAGTGCAAGGGACTACATTTCAGTGGAAAGTATCAGGGTTAAGTGTGCTAAAGAAGGGGGGGTGTGTAGAATGGTCCTGGAGGCTTTTCTGGAGAGAAAAGGTATAAAGCCTCAAATCCTGATCCTGGGGTGTTTTTGCAGACTTACTGAAGCAAAAGAAAAACCTGAAAAAATGTAGGATTCAAGCAGTTCTTGCATCTCATCCAGCAGGAGCTGCAGCATGAGGGATGCAGGGCAGTGCCTGCAAGCCCTTCTGTATGGGGATCGTGGGGTCTTCCCTGGTGTGCCAGCAGCTGGAGCCGCTCCCTGAATGTGCAAGTGCCACTGCCAGGGCAAGGAGTGCCAGAGCAGGGCCATGCACTGGCTCAGGGTGTTCATTGCACATTCGAATTTTCAAACAAATTGATTACAGCATATTTTAAAGAAGAAACAGATGATACATGCCAGTGCCTATTTATTGTAAAGCTTAAAGTAGGCTGTGATATGACCACTTTTTATTTTACATTCATTTTATTTATTTATTTTTTAAACTATAATGCTGTCAGATGATGCATTATCCACACCCAGAGGCCTGCTGTTCGCTGTGCAGATTATCTCCGCTGTGACAGCTCTGTATCTTCAATGTCAGGTACACTGTTCTTGAGTCAGAGTAGATTTACAGATTCAATTATACTTCTATCGAACAGCTCTTAATCTGGGTAGAGGAAAACATGCTGCAACCAGCACGTTTTATCCCTTGCCTTTAGTGTTAGAGCCCTCTTTGGCAGGGTTGGACCTTGTATTACAAATAGTCCTCTACCAGCTCGGTCTTGGACACTAAAAAACCCCATAATCCTGTAAGTGCTGGAGGCAGTGGTTTCTGTCACTCCCAAGCATACCTGAGTCTGAATAAAAACTAGCACTGACATTAATTGAAGGTCTTTGTGTCACCTGGGTGTAGTACACAGGCCACTTAATGTTGCTTTCTGCTCTTGTGCTGCATTCCTGTGTTACAATCCCCATGTAAAACAAGAGAGTTGTGAGTCTGAAAATAGAAGCTGTCTTCGGCCCCTTACTGTTTTGGCAGCTTTATTTTTGACATCACAGTTTCTTTAGTAATTGAAGATTACATGCGTGAAGAAATGTAACTGCTCTGTGCATGAAAAATGACATTTTTTTGCTTGTATGATTTTGCAGACAGTTACTGCATTATTTAGCCTCTTTGGAGCAGCATAGCACAGGATGCTGCCCTTGACCTGTAAGGAATAGCAGTGGCATTGCCCTGTGTATGTAGCACCTTGTTGTAATTAGCAATGTTTCTGTTCTCTTTTTGTTGTAAGCAGCATAGTATAAATTAGCAGTAAGTAAGCAGGAGCATACCAAATACCAAATAATTGAGGAATGTTGTGAATGTGAACAGTCCTTGGTGGGTTTTTTCTTTTTTTCCTCACCCTTCTATCTTTTAGCTTTCTTCCAAAAGCTGCTTTGACCTTGCATCTACCTTGAGATTCATGCTCCTTACTACCTTTTTTTTCCCAATTTATCCCTACTGTTAGTTCTCTGAATGCCATTGGCTCAGCACTGCGGTTATTCCAATAGCTCAGCAGTTCCACTTTGTTTCAGCTGCTGAAGTCTATCTCTCATCTTTCTCTGCTTTTTGTTCATTAAAGAGAAAGAAAAGAAGAAGGTGAGTTTGAATCCATCTCTGGGAGGTATCAAATTTGTCTGAGGAGGGAGAGGACTGTGTCTCTTCCTTATGTGCCAATGTAGGTCATGAAAATAAATAATCAGCTTACGCATGTATCCTCATGCTGCCAGGAAGTAATCCTGCTTAGCCTCACTTTATGGGGTTTGGAGTCTTTCTGAACCTTCTAATCCTTAGTGATATTTAAATAACATGTTGTGATCACTGTTTGGCTTAATTCGTGGAGAAAAGATGTATTATACAGATGTACAAGCATGGAAATACACATGTGCCTGGACACATGCACACACAGATGGAATGTATGTGTTCAACATGCAGAATAATTACCATTTGCAGACTCCTGGATGTGCTGGGGCAGCTCTCTGGACAGGTGCTCTGCGATGGCTGTGTGTCCAAGAAAGCAGAGATCCTACAGTGGTGATTTGCCATTCTATTTTTAGATGGAAATTTGGTTCTAAAACTAGAAGAATGGCCATGACTGTCCCATTTCTGCAAATAAAGCTCAGAAAGCATTTGCTTCTTCGGCACTCAGGATGAGACAGGTGCATTGTTTTTTCTCCCCAGTTAGCTGGGTTGTTAGCCGAAGGGGGTCTGCCTTGCAGATCCATGATTTGAAAATAGCTGTGCAGGGCTGCTCAGTGAGTCATGTGCAGAAGGCAACAGAAAATGTCTCCAACTACAGCGTCCAACGCCTACACAACCTACTGCTGCCTCCCACCTGCAGAAACCTTCTCTGCAAAGCCTGAACCCCAGGGAGGTCTAGAAGTCCTGAGGGCACCACTGGTCAGGTCTCTTTCTAGGAGCAACCATTTGTGGTGCCTCACCAGAGTCAGAGGGAGTGTTGTTGGCCAGAGTCCCTCCCTTGCTTGCCATCTCCAGTGGTGAACTGTGAACACAAATGTTCCTCCTCCAGCTCCTCTGTGTTTGGAACAACCATCTGTGTTTCCTCCATCAGCTGTGGATAGAGGATATACCACTCTCTACCTTTGGTTAAATACTTCCTGAGGAATTTACCCAGCACGCAAGCCAAGCATGGGTCCAAAGTGTGCAATAACTGTTCTGAATTAAGTTGTAGTCCTGTCTTGGCACGCTCCATTGGTCAGTCACATACCCGTAGCTGCAAACAGTGTGCACTGGGGGTGCTGATACCGACCCTGTCAGAGCCGTTTGGCAGCCTGTTACATTTACTGCCTGCAGCCCTACATTCTTCTTTAATGTAACTCCCAGAAAAGGTGTGATTGAGAGATGGACTTTGATGTAGCAAAGCACACAAATGAGTAAATACATCCACCTCTTAATGGAACAAATGAAAGTGGTTAAGCTTCAACCCCTGCACCTTTGTCCTGCTGGCTCTGAAGACAGGATGCAGGCAGCACTGCTGGGTGCCTTTGGAAGATAGGTCAGAAACAGGAACAGTATCCACAATGGGAAACCAGGTTGTGATTCATGAACACCAATTTCGGATGCATGGCATGCTCTCCTGATTAGAATCAGGTCCATACAATGGTGTCATTATGAATTTATATTAAAAGTCCTTTCCACTGGCACGAGAAATTGCTATTGCAGTAACACCCAATCTATTGTTGATAATAATTGAAATGCTTGAAGTAAGAAAATACTAGCTGATATTTAAACTAATTGTTATCAAATCAAAGTTCCTTAGATAAAAGTACTTAATTAATCCGCATTCTATTTGCTAAGCGTCTAGATCAGCATTCAATAGAGGTAAATAATGCTCCTATGATTTCCAATACGAGCTAGCACATTCATTTCTTGAAGCATTACTACAATAACCAGCATTTTAGGAAGCTGTGTCCTGTAGCCAGAAGCTGTTCTGTTGTGCAGTTGAAGAAAGATAATTAATTTAAAGCAAATGTTCAGTTACACACAAAGTCTTTGAAAGCCTCCTAATACTGTTTTGTGAATCAAGGTTTCCCTTCTCTTCTGAAGTTGTTATTTTTTATTGCTGTGGGTATTGATACTTGGAAGTTCAGATGATTTATTTGACAAAGCAAGTCTTTACTGTGCACTTCCTGTAAATTGACATTTCTCCTTTTTTTCCTCTTTTTCCTCTTTTTCCTTTTTTTTCCCCTGTAAGACTCTTGTGACTCTTGTCTGGCTTTGCACTGAGAAGTATTCAGAGAGGTAACTCATGTCACCATGTTAAGCACACTGCAGTCTCCTTCATTTTTCATTGTTGCCTGAAGGACATCTGGGGAGGGAGATGCTGTTAACATGCAGAATTTTTATCCTGAGGAAGTGTGATGATTCAGTGGGTTGCCTTATTGAACTGTAATTCAGTCATAAATACAAAGAAATGGTGTTTAGAAGATGTTAAAACTCTGACACACATTGACGAAAGAGAAGTTGGTACTCTTGACTAGGGGTTGATCCTGAAAGTCCTTGGTCCTCCAGGCGCACTAACAGATTGTGATCGGCAAGTAAATAATTCTCTTTCTCAGCCCTGCAGTTCAAAGTGCATGGTTTGATTTCTGCATCTGCCCAGAAATTCACTGCCCTATTTGGAATTGATGAAATCTGGAATGTTTCAGGTTATTAACTTGTTTCCTCTGCATATGGAGAGAGAAGAAAAAAAATCTTTGGCACAAACACAAGAGGGTTTTGTTGGGATGATTGCAGTGTTTTCTGTGGTGTCCCAATAATTAAAACCCGCAATGATTACATGAATTTCATTTTGAAAAGAGAGTTAGGTTACAAGCACTTAAATCCCATCGATTTCCCATGGATCACGGTCTCATAATTAACCAAAGAAATTTTTGATTTTTTGTCACCTTTTCTATGCAGAACTTGCTAATGGATTCCAGTGCATATGTTGTCACCAGCTTTTAAAACCTATAATTAGGTCCGGTTCAAAACCAAACACATTTTTATTAGATGATTATGATCTTCTAGAAAATAATTATTTAAGAAAGCATAACAAATGCAACCATTTATTAAAGGAGTGCTGTTGACAATGAAAGCACTTCGTGTGAGCACAGAACTGCTTATTTTACTACGTGTTGAGCACCTGTCAGGAGGCACCTACTCCTGGCAGTACTTTGTTGGCTTGTAATTTTAATTACTGAAATTACTATTGAGATTGGTGAAT
>VZTA01016051.1:192290-214924 GCA_013398855.1 Mohoua ochrocephala | reverse complement strand
GGGGGGGGGAAGTAATTTACTTCAGATATTCCTTGTTCTACAGTATTTTGAGGCTTTTTTACGTAGCAGTTGTGCGCATATGTTTTTTGGTAAAACAGATATAATAGGTATATTTTGTACTGAAGATGCTCTTAATTTTTGGCTTTCAAAGAGGGTGCTTAAATGATCAGACTGGTACATTTCATGCTAATGAAATTTTCAGCTAGCTAATTAGCAAAAGAAAATATAATTCATTGTTAGAATAATTGTTCGGCGTCCTTCAAATCATGTCCTGCCATTTGCAGAACAGTAAAGAAGTTTAAAGGAGTAAATTGCAGTTTCAGTGTGAGAATTGGCAGGGTATAACGTTTCCTGAAGAAGTGTTCTTTCTGATGAAAACGGTTTCTGATTTTTCTGGCCTCCTATAATTTTTCTGTCATTACTGCTAGACCTGGATCAGAACAGAATTCTGTGATCCAAATGCTGGAAATTTGAGAGAATTTGGACTGTGATAAATATTTTGCAGCTGACTCACCCTGCTTATGAATGAACTCCGCTAGAAAATCTGGCTTCCACAATTAAGTGATTTAGAGACCTAATTGCAAGGCAAAGAGTAATTGTAAGCTCCTATTTTTGTGGAAACCAAGGTAATTTTAGATCCTGAATCCAAATGGCAGAACATATGGAAAGTATGGATCCAGATTTGGGCTTACAATGAACTTTGCACAGCAGAAAAGCCCAAAAGCAGTAATGGAGAGAAACTTCTCCACGAGAACCGAGAATGGCTGAAATGCCAGTCACTGGTGTCAGTGCAGTGGAAGGCTCTGTGCGACCATGGACAGGAATAAGCTGTACAAATGAGAGGGAGCCAGGAGCAACAGTATCACTTAATTTTATGCTGTTCTTCACCGCTCTCCTCAGTAATTAGTAATTATTTATTGTAGTAGTAGCCACAGGCTAGAGCTGAGAGCAGCTCGTTTCCTTGAGTTTGTACCAGACAGAGGTGATGGGAGACCAATGTACTCAGCCCCAGTGGTCATTCTGCACTTGGCCACTTGTTAATTCTGTTGATTTTCCTTCGCTGTACAGTTGTGTAACACTTCAGGGAGCAGAAGGCGCTGAAGGATGTGTAGGAGCAGAGCGGCTCCTGCCAGGAGCACAGATGGTTGGAGAACAAGCCACCCTCAGCAGCCACGCTGGGGATTTTGTGTTGGTATTTTTTCCTTTTTCTTTTCTTTTCTTTCAAACCACAGTTTTAAACTGGGAGCAATTTAAACAGAAATAATTGGATCCCTCCCACTCCTTCCTGCGGTCTGTCTGTGTGTGTGCTCTCTAGGCATGCGGTGTGATGGCACCAAGGCCAAGAGGTGTTGTCTTACAGGAGGGAAGGTCTGGTTTTTCCATTTGTCCAGAGAAGAGGGAGCAGCTCTGCCCTGAGCAATGGCACATCAGATCCTTTGGGGTTGTGCGTGGAATTGTGGACATTGTTCTTGCTGATTTTTATTGTTGTCGTAATTCATAGAATCTGTGGTGAGTATAATGGCCTGGAGATTAATCTTTTCAGAAACTGGACAGACCCCCTCCTTCCCCAAATATTGTTGCGTCATGCACAATGCTTTGGACTGTCACAGGACAGCATTAAAAAGGCATAGCTCAGTGTTCCTCCCAATGGGAATTAGGAGGCAAATTTTCTGTGCCAAGACCTGTGCTGGTGCATGGAAAGAAACAGGAGGGAAGAAGAAGAGGCAGTAAGAGTGTGTCTCTCTGCCAGTGAAGCAGGGAACAGTCCTGGGTGTGTGCTTTTGGATGTGTCACTGTCTCAAGTGCTGACCTACAGAGACTCTTTCCTAGTGGAAAGGAGTTGTATGTGCTCATGGAAAGCCAAACGCAATGTGATTATTGCTTCAAGGGATAAAATCTTTCCGTGTGTTGACAGATGTATTTGTGCAGGTTATTTTTCCATTAGCACTTGGGTAGATGGAGGCAGCAGTACCCTGCAGGTTTCCTCGTGGAGGTGTTGGTACACAGCTGCTGTGTACATAAAATAACTTGGAGTATGTATGATATATCCCTGAGTTAAGATGAAATGTGCTGATGTAAAATATACAGTTAAATATTTTAGTTTTGTAGAGTAAACTGTATGTGCACATATGTGTGTATGTATATAAGTTGTGAAGATTTTTTTTATTTTCTTGGTGATGAATGTTTCCATATTGCATTCGTGTTGCTAGACTGAGTAATTAGGAGGTCTGATAATGAGCTAAAATTCCTGGGTTTTCTGTTTTGTAGCTGCATTCCTGATTTCCAGCACTACTTCTGCCTCACACCTTGAGAACATGAGTGCTTTGCCCTGCCACAGTGTGCTGAGCGTGCTCCTGCTCTGCACAGCAACCTTCTTGGAGAGCTTGGGAAAGGCTTTGCCTTTGGGTGTTGTCCTGCAATAAGCTGCTCATGGGATGGTTTTGTTTGTGAGTTTTGATGCCTGCAGATGGGAATATCCTGTCCTGATGGGTGAGCGGGCAGTGGTCACTGTCATGTGAGTGCTGAGGAAGGCAGAGGCTGCAGGAGCCACAGGCCACCTTCTGATTTATCCACCCTGCAGCCTCCTGCACGATCACGAGGTGCTGTTAGAGCTGCTCTGTGTGTCCCACATTGGGCCTCTGGGAAGGTACCCACTGGATGCTGGTCTGAGCAGCAGCTGCAGGGATTGGGGCGAGGGCTGGAGGTGCCCCAGAGTTGTGGTGCCTCTGTTCCTCTCCTGGCGTCTCTTTGCTGTTACGCAGTGACTCATGAGAATAATGAAGTGTTTCTGGAGGGAGAGTTGAAAGTGCAGCGTGCACTGCTGCATCGGAGGGAGCAGCGCAGGGGCAGACAGTCCATGTATTGACTTCAGCCATGATGTGCCCGTTCAGCATGGGAGGACATGGACTAGGGAGGGGGGGAGGGAATTTGCCAACAAATATGCAGACATAAAGACTCTGTGGCTGGGTTGACAAATTAGTTCTGCATAGCGTTCATTCCAGTGCTCTGTGACTTAATTTCAAAAAAAGAAAGCCTCATTGACCTTGGTTGTGGGGTACAGAGTTCACAGCCAGCCTCAGGACTGGAGCAGGGCACAATGCTGCCATTGCTGGAAAACTGGGCTTGGAAAATCTTACCATCCTCACAGTCTAGAGGAATTATTTGCAAATAATTTGGGGTTTGCACTTGCACCCTGGAAATGTTCAAGGCCAGGTTGGATTGGGCTTGGAACAAGCTGGTTTAGTGGAAGGTGTCCCTGCCCACAGAAGTGGGGATTGGAACTGGATGATCTTTAAAGGTCCCTTCCAACCCAAACCATTCCGTGATTCTCTCCTGGGGCTAGGGAATTCAACCAACACATTTTGAAGAGGAGGGAGGTAGAGTCCCAGGAAATGCTTTTCTAGAGAGCTAGATGCGAGCAAAGGATCTATCCATGCTCTTTGCCTGGTGAAGCGTGGAGCCCCTTCTTTCAGCTCCCAGGGACTTTGGCGCTGCCACAAGTCCTTCCTGGGCTCCAGGAAGAGGCAAAGGGGCATACTGCAGTGGGAATAGCTGAAGTTGCAGTGGCAGGGCATAAACAAGTATAAAATGTTCCCCCTTTCCTACCTATGTTAGGAGGTTTCCATTTCAGGAAGGAAGTGTGGGTCTGTTCTGTCATACCTGGGGGTGGGAGAGCCCAGTGGTGTAATTAATGCTGCACGCCTCTGCTCCACAGTTGTAGACTGTAAACAGAGCTGATCAAATGATGGTGTGGGAGAGGAATTGTTTAAAATAAATTTTAATAAATTATAAATAACGTGTGACTTGCCTCAAGTCTACCTAGCCAGCCAGTATTCCCAAGCTTACGAAACACAGCCTCACATCAGTAATGCTCATGTGAGTAACTACCCTGGTGGTTGAATGTGTCTCATCCATGTGGAATTTAACTCTTGTGTACAACAATAAGGCCTTAAGTCCCAGTCAAAGATCAGGGGTTTATTGCTTGTGGCACTCAATAGAGGATGGCTCTTATCTAGAATTCCGTAAAAACAAAATTCAGTGGCCTTTCTGATGTTTGGACGGGAGGGCAGGAGATGATTTCAAGTCCTGCTTTTAACTGCTTTGTTTGTCAGAGGCTTGTGGAGTAAAGAAAACTAGTTTAGAGATGGGCTCTGGCTCTGTCTGAATTAGCAGTGCTGTAGTATCTGCTCCATGCAGATTCACAAATAGACCATAAAAAAAGAAGAAATTAGGAGGAGTGAGAGGAGTCAGAAGTCCTTTTGATGAAGACAGCTCTGCTGGGATTTGTGCTCGCTCCCTTGGCTGACCCAGAACAGTGCTGAGCTTGGGGCCTCAGCAGAAAGGACTGGAGTGAGCACAGATGGGGATGCATGAGATACTGTGCTGAAATTAGGATGCTGCTCTATTACTGAACTTAGCAATTCCATTCCCAGGTGCACAGGCATTGCTTTCCTTTTGTTGCCAGAGTGCAAATAGTCTTAAAAATGCACTGTTCGGCTAAAATGTTGGGATAGCTGGATTCGGAAAAAAATGGGATGTTATTTAGCTCTTATGGAAAGGAGCATGAGTCAGAAATTTGACTTTAGAGGAAGTTAGGCATCTAAAAATCTTTGTGTCTTAGCTGTATGCCTCTACATTTCCTTCCAGCAGGAATAACAGCACTTCCCTATCCCCAGGGAAGTTGTAGTATGATAAGTATGTAGTGTGAAGGAAGCTGTTTAGATAAGCAGACTTATCCAGTGGGGATTTCCTTTATCCTAACAAAATCAGTATCAGATGGAATACAGTACGACTCACTGGTGATGCGAGAGCCAACAAATACCTTTTTCATTCCCGTAGATGACAGAACCCCTGCTTCTTTTTCTTTATTTAAGAGGTATTCGGGAGGCAGAACAAAGCTCTGCTATCGCCTCCCAGCAAGTGACCTAAACCATTTAAGCTGAAACATATGACTCCGAGGAAGTATTTTGCAAAAACAGATGCACAGAAAGTCAATTTCCTATTCATATTTTGTTGTGGCAATTGGTACTTTAAAGAGATGGCAGACTTAAATTAGCTGGAAAAGTGACATCTTTAATTAGGAAAGCCTCTCTGCCAGCACATTGAACAGTTGCCAGTTTCTCAGCATTTAGGGACCATTGATTGCCAACAATGGCAGCTAAACTGCTTCTGGGTAGAAACTAATTGAATTTTCTCAAGTTAAAATGAGGATCTGAAGTTAAATCAAGACGAACTCCTTTGCTTGTTCTCATTTCACTTACCACTGTGATATTCTCAGCAGTCCAGGGGCTGTGCTGCATGTTGGTGAATGGAGCTGCCTGGGGCACAGCCGTACAAATCCCTCCAGCCTCAGTAGTCCTGGGGCTCTGCTGTTGCCATTCACAGCACAGATCCGTGTCTGCCCTGTTGGTCCTGCCATGCCCTTTTGGTGGTCGTGTTCTCTTCTGGAGGGACTCTTCTCCTGGGGCAGGTTGCTTTTATTTAGTCTTGTGCTGTTGTGATGGGAGCTGGTGGAGCCAATCTGAGGGGCTGGGCTGTATCCTATTGCCTGAGCATCCCATCCAAGCCGATGCTGCCTACTCATTTGGGATGGGTAAATAGCCTGCGGGTGACATGGACAAGCTGTGAAACTGGGTTACAAATCTCTGTCGGGCTCGCCAACGAGACCTTCAGTGGTCAGTGTTGGTCCCAGGCCTGCTCCCTTTCCTGTGAAAGCTGAGGGCTGAGCACACCCTGAGGTGAAGCCTCATGCCAGACTGGAAAAGACCTGGGCTCTGAAGGATTGCTGCCATTTGCTGGCTGCAGTGTGGATGCTTTAGCAGTATTTCTGTCCCTTCTTTGGTTATTTCCTCATCTCAGGCAATTTTAGCACTTCCTCCACCTGTAAGCAAAGGAAGATTTGTCCTCTCTCTGAGCAGGTTCTCTCGCTGTTCCTGGTAACCATCCAGGCCGAGTTCTGGCACAACGTCAGCTCTAATCTCGTCCCATCCTTCCTCTGTTGCTATCGTATGGTCTGAGGGATCACTCCCTGAGCTCTCCTATAAATGCTGCTGAAACCTTTGGCTGCATGGAGAACCTGAGGGGAGCTCTGCTGATAATAATGATAAATCTGAAAAGTTTATGATTATCTGCCCAACTTGTGTGGAAGCTACAAATGCATAGACCTGAACTGCCTGCCTCAGGCCTATGCTTAGAAGAGGAACTCAGAGATATAATTACATATTTCCCAGAGGGCAACTCAGTTTCTTATTTCCTTTTTTACCTTTATCCTGATTTATCTTCATTTGCCCTCCTTTCCCTTAGCAGGGGTTTTGGAGGATAGTCTCTGCTTCCTTCATGGTTTGAAATATAACTCTAGCTGGTCTCAGGGGAAGAAACCTGCTGGAAGATGATCTTGTTCTAATCATATGTGTGTTTATTAAAGATATTCGGCTCTGGTTAAACTCTGTTAGTGCTACAAGAAAGTGATTGGGGTTTTGGTGTGTCTCCCATTTAGAGTCTAGGCAAAACTTAAAACTTTAGGTTTTGGTCAAAATGGAATTTTTTTTTTTCAGCCGACCTGTTTTGCCCCCAGGTATCTCAGTAACTTTGTTTTTCTGTTAAAACAATCAGGAAAAATTTGGAGGAAGGGCAACTCCTGCCTTGCTGTATAGCCTTTCCTCCCTGGCAGAATACAAGCAGCAGGAGAAAGGAAAGGCTCCTTGGAAGCAGCTGCAAGGGAAGGGTTTATTTGGAGTACTCAAGAAAGGCAACTTTGTGAGGCATCAGCTGAGTCTCCGGTGGGTAATGGCTCCCAGCTGTTGTCTGGTTTAGAAATGTGTGTTTAAAACGTGGCCTAGAGTTGTGGGGTTCTCCATCCACCCAGCCCTGCCTTATGTGTCAGTATGAAAAAAGATTTGTCCAGTGTGTGTCTCCTCATTAATTATGCACGTTTGCTGTCTGTATGAGTCTCCTTTGGAAAAGAAAAAAACCCCACAACTGTTGGAGTGGGAGAGAACTTGAAACAGATTTGAAGATTGTGCAGGAGAAAGAATTCAGTTAAATCTTTTGTTAGAAAGAATCCTTTTTTCAGCAGCTGAGGGTAAATTATTCAACTTCTCCCGTTACCCTCCAGCATTAATCCAGAACAGAAATATTTTGCTTGTGAAATGTATATTCTTTCAGGTACTTTACAAGTGGTTTATTCCCATTACAAATACAGCGAGAGAAAAGATCCTTGCCCCATTTACAAACCCACTGTCAGGGAGCTACTCCTTTTGCTTCTCTTTCTAGTGGTAGATAGGAAAAGTACAGAGACTTCTGAAACGATATTATCTCTGGAAATATTAAAGGATGTTTTCTCATCACTGTGTGAAATGGCAGCAAACACTGCCCATATTTGGAAGTAAAGTTTAAAAAGAAGAGACAGCAAAGATGTGATTGTTCACTTAAGAGAAGTGTTCTGGGAGTCATCTGTGTGGAAAGCGAAAGGGACAAATTGCTGGGGAGTGTATGAGGGTTTTAAATGAAGCCTGCAAAAAGTCTACTCAGCTGTTACTAGGGAATGGCAGGAACAGATGAGTGCCTTGAGGAAATTGAAATTTCCTGTGTTTCTGTCAGTCCAGGCACCAGGATGTGGAAGGCCATGAGAGTCTGATGCCACGTCCTGCATTTGCACTGAAGATGAAGAAGAGGATGGACAAACAGGTGGCTGCTGACACGAGGGTCAGACTTGACATTGCTGATATTGAAAGGAGAGAAATGAATAGTAAGAAAAACCTCATGAGGAAAAAATCCTGGGGAATGTGTGAAGTGTTTCTTCAGGGGAATAGAGAGGTCCTGGAGCAGATGATGGTGATACTCAAAAAGCCCCTACAATAAGCAAAGCTGTGCAAGTGTTGCAAAAGATGGAAGCCCTGGCCTCTGATGTGGGTCTGAGGAGTTCCCCAGCAGCAGGACTCTAGACTTTTTATTTAATTTGAGATTTTTACTGTAAAAGAGCCACTATTTTAACTGCTATAAAGCAGATTTCCAGTAGTCAAACCAAGCAAAATGGCCAAAGTTTTAAAACAAAAGTGAAAAGACTGGGGAGATTAGTTTAGCTGAGAAAGGGAAGTGTTTCCCTCTCATAAAAGGACAGAGGTTTGTTCAAAGAAGCTGTAAAACCCAACAAAAACGAGTATCAAAAAGCTTGTGGTGCCACAGATAAAGCCTGCCCTCCTTCTGGGCAGTGCTTCTCAATTCTTTGGTCTTCTGCTAAATTCACCTGGGGTGTGGGGCATAATTCAGATTTCCACAAAGGATCAAAGTGATTTGATGTGGTCAAGGACAGAGGTTTGGAAATAACACAGAGCATGTAAGAAGTGGTTAGTAAGAGGTGGTTTTGGTAGATGTTTTTCTGTGCTCTGAAACTTTTGAAGTTCATTGTGGGAGGCCAGTGGGGAGAGAAAAACCCCAATAAAACTAATCATTGGATGAAACATGAACAGGGTTCAAGAAGCTGAGAAGGCACCTGGGGCTCTCTGTCCATAGAGCTGTCGAAGTTGGCTGGTGATAAGATAAAAAGAGAGAGCTTGTTGGTATTTGCAGTCAAAGCTGTTTTCCACAATGCTGATGAGGATTTACCTATTTCTTTTGCCCGTTGAGTTGTGCTGATTGAAAGTGTAGGATTGGTGCAGGTTTTCAAGAAGCTTGCTCAGATTTGAGGTGGGCAGTGTGAAGACATCACCTGTGTGGACAGCCCTGGGCCTGTATAGACCCTGCACCTCTTTGTGTGAGGAACGTCCTGTCCAGTGTCTCTACCCCATGTACAGCGTGTCTGTGTCCACCTCTGCTCGTTGCAGGAGGAGAAGTTGAGCTTTGGTGTCATGTTAAGGGTCTGTGTAGCTCATCTCCAGCCTGGAAGCAGCTCTTTCACTGTGGGGACAAGGCTGTTTGAACTAGCGAGGTTTTCCTCCTTTTCTGCACATCTGAGAGATGAGTAATCTACTGTCTAGTTGCCTGCAAGGGTGCAAGTTTCCATTACCCTGCCCAGTTTGATGCTTCTGTCAGGAACACAGCCTTGTGAATGCACTTTTTGCCTCCTGAGGCAATGCACTTTTTGCCTCCTGAGGTTTGCTGCTAAGCATGGCGCTTTGAGAGGAGGTTTGCATCTAAGACGTACAAGAACCAGATCCTGTTTCAGTGTTCAGTGCAAAAGCTTTCAGTCTTTCTAATCTTTTTCCTTGGAAAACTACTGATTTGTGTTGCAAATGTGTTTGTATACTTCTTTAAAGTCTGGTTATTTTTCTCCACCAAATGGTATTCTTAAGGTATAAATGCAGTTACCTCATCAAGAGAAGTTCAGCCATAGAAGGTCATAGAACTTACAGTCAAGAACAAATTTTAATAAGGTCCCAAGGTCCCCAATTAATTCTCCTTTTTTTGGATATACTCATCAATGCTGGGCCACCAATTGCATTGAGTGTCCTTTAAAAATAATTAATACTGCAATCCCCTGAGTACTTTCAAGGTAAATAAGTTTTGAAGTTAATCACAGTAATGGTAAAGAGATAGAACTGCTTTTTTCTGTACTTGTTGTATATAACTATAGGCCCATATAGATAATCAAACATTTCTAGGCAGATCTGGATGGATTTAGAGATTACAGCTGAAGCAGGGGTCGAATTGCAGCTGGATGTTGTTGAAATTGTACAAGCTCTCTTCTTGAAATTTTTTTTATATTCCAGCTTCCTCTCGCTATTTTCCTCTTCCCTATAAAATCTTGTGTTATCTGCAGGTTTTGAAGACTTCTTTTTCTAATCTGGGTTGCTTTTTTTGTTTTGCTCCTTAAATAGAGATTTGAGAAAATGTGAGAGTATTACTTGACAACCAAATTATGTTGGAGTGAAGCGAGTTGACTTTGTTGCGTGGAGCTGCATCAGCTGGTCTGCTGGCAAAGTACAGTTCAAGATGAAAGAGTAAAAAATGCTTTATATTTAAACTCCTGGGGAAACACTGGTCATGGCCTGATTGTTATAGTGAAGTCATCTTTAAGCACTAGTGTTTAATGGAAACACATTCTTTCTGCCATCATTTTTAGTTTGGCTCAGGAATGTATTTTTACATGAACCTTGCATGTCCCCACTTGCCAGGCTTGCTGTGCTCTGTAGGATGGATTCAGTGCAGGGGCTGAGCTCCTTTCCAGTGAAGACAGATGTGAAGATGGGCTCCCATTGTTGGCCTGGTTCCCACTGGCTGCTTGCAGGCGTTCAGCGTGTGTGACCAGATTAGTGCTGGTCCGACTGATAATGGCCAGAAGGCATCGAATGTGGGGGTTTGGTCCTCAGCACCCTCCTCTTCATTCCCCAGACCTGCCCTGTCACACTGCACCGCTTGGTAAGGAAGACCAAGCTGCAGGAATTTGTTCCATTGAAGTCATGGGCTTTTCCTTACCCCTGGGTTAAAGAGAGAACCAGTGTTTCAGTGTCTGCTGCAAATCCCATCCCAGACGTAGACAGCGCTCTGCTGACAGCAGCCTTCTCACCACTTGCAGCATCCTGCAGGGTTTGGTAAGTAGGAGCCTGGGTATTAAAAGCAGCTGTTCCGAATGTTTAAAAAGGTACCTTTGTACAAAAAAATATATGCTGTAAATGTTTAACATCTTAATTACTTGTGTAGTTAATTTGTTCTTTTTCCTGTGAAGTCCAGCTTTTTCCTTTTCCGGAACTTTGATGTGTCTTGCTTTTAAGAGGGTCTTCTTACTTGTACATATGCTGCAACTTAGAAACACACATATGAGAAATTCGTCTATAGGTGAGCAAGACTGGATTTCTGTACTCTGCAGATCTAATCAAATCTCATTTTAATAATGTGATTTGTCTTAAATTTTCTACAGGGTCTAAACCGTTAGACTTTCAATCTGCTTTCCAGTCATTATAGGCAGATTTCTGTATGAATAATGCATAGTTTTGCTTTAAAAATCAGTCTACACAAATCCACTTTATTGTCACTTTTTATTGATTCCAACCCTGGTGGCTTGTATATATCAGAAATATCTCAACTTAAAAATGTGTCTATCCCTACAAATGAGTCATTGATCAAAAAAGGTTAATCTGACTGACTCCCTTGAATTTTTCATTGTCTCTCTTTTTTGTTTCTATCTAAGTAGTAAAAACAACTTCTATTTAGAAACCTCAGTTTTCAAAAGAGTAGGGTTTTGCTTTTTCTGCTGAACGTATGTGAATACAGTGTATTCATTTAAATACAAATTCATAGAAACAATTCACAAATACAATTCACAGAACCCATTGCGGTACTTTATTACTGTGAGAATGCTCCAGTTATGCTTCCATTCCAAAGAGATTCATCTGTTGCTGACTGCTAGTATTTAATTCATCATAAAGTTAAGTACAACAGAATTTAATATTTTTTTGAAATGGTAAAGAAAACATTTTTGACCTCTACTAATGAAATCGCCATCAATTGTCTTTTTTCTTTTTTCCCCTCCCCTTCCCTTGATCTAATTTGTTTTTCCTCTTGAATTTCCTCTGCACTTTTCTTCCCTGCATCTAGGTGCTCTGTCATCTCACTTTTTAATTACTTTTTTACTTTCTGAGGTGGATGTAGGAGGGACCCAAGTGCTGACTTGGAAATAGCAGTGAGAACCCCTGTGGGCTCTGGGCAGCTGTGGCTAATCCCGATGGGCTGGGATCTGGCAGGCTGGGAATTCCCACCTGAAGACCTGGACCCTGTGTGGAACTGTGTGGAACTGTGATTGTGGAGACAAGGCTGCTGCTGGGTCTTTGCTGACCTACTGTGATTGTTTGTGATGGCTAAGGTGTAGTCTGGAACCAGTGCCCTGTGATTGTATGAATTAATACATTTAAAATAGAAAACACTTCTCAGCTTACACAGATCTCTGTTTTACATTGGCAGCAGCCACTTCAGACCAGGTTTTCCCACTCCCCTCAAAGGTGACTGACAAAATCTGCAGAGGAGCTTTGCTGGAGAGATGGAAGATTTGGATTCATGTTTCCCTTCAGAGTCCTTAGTAGGAGGTGAAGGAGAATTTCTGCTGTTATTTTGGGAAAGGTGATTTCTGTAAAATATCTGCCTTTCAGCAGGGAGTTTGAAGATCTTACAGGGAACACAGAATTTTACAGAGGATGTGGCAAAACCTGCCGGTGCAGTAGCAGCCCCTTCCACAGGGAAGAGGGACCTGGCGGGCTCCATTTGGAAGCAGTGGGACCAGTTGGGCTCCCCTGGAGCAGTGCAGATGCTGCTGTGAGTCGAAGCCAATGTCCCCTTGCTGCTGCTGCTACCTTTCACTTGCATTGGCGTAGACACTTTTTTGACCACATCTGAATTATTTGCTGCCTCAGAGGTTCTATTTGTGCACCACCTGTTTTTCTCTAAACCCAGGCACTGTGCGATCTGACCAAAGCCTGGAAGGAACCACGTACTGCCATGCCACTTTCATGTGCTGCCAAACCTCTTACAGTGAAGTGCCTTTAGAGCAAGGCTGTCAGTGTGGCTGGCTGAGTGACAGAAGAGCCGTGCTGACCACTTGTTAGATGCTTGGTTAGCTGTGAAATGCCAAGGGGTTGTTATCCTCACCTGTAAGTTCCTTAACTCAGACACGTGCGCAAGGACCCTGGCTCTCCTAAGGTAGCTTTAATCAATACACAGATTCTTTCATTAGCATCAGGAGACTGAGCAACATCAAGGAAAGCTCAGGCAGTGTGAGAGAAGCACAGTGGGGTGGGGAATTGATGCCGTGGTACACAAGTGCTGCAGGAAAGGTGAGCTTTCCCATCTCAGTCTCGGTCCATCTGGGGCTGGGCCTCTGTGAGTGATTACCAACGTGTTTGCGAGCGACAGTTGTGTGATAAAAACCTGTTTTCTGTGTGACAGATTTTGTTTTCCCTCTAGAAGCGCTTGCTGGTTGGACACTGCTCTCATATGGCTCTGGCTGAGATGTCCCCATGGACGTGTTGATCCATGTTACGAGGGCGAGGGGCCAGGAACCTGCTTCCCGGCGGCCTCCCAGCTCTCCCAGCACACGGAGCCCTGGCATTTCCCTTGCTGTTACTTCCTCTCTCACTGTGCTTGATGCTTGCAGGGGCTGGCACTTAAATATGCTCCATCCAGCTCGGGGCACTTTTGCCACTGATGAAGTGGGTGATTTAAACAGAAATAGAAATTTTTCCTGTCCTTCCTGTGGTAGTTTCAGCCTTTCTCCTGTTGTTTCTGTAGCAGGTCAGCGGGTTCTTTGGAAACCAGTGGCTGAGCTGGCCCAACAATTGGTTCCATGCTGAAGCAGAGGAGCTGCTGGAAGCGACACATCTCAATAGATTATGTCTACTTTGAAATGCTCTCAGCCCTCCCGGCTGCGGGGGCCCTGATCTCCTGCCCGTGTCTGCAGCGAGCTGCCTGCCTGGCACACAGCCTGCTAACGTGTCCTAGCAGTGCAGGTTCTCCCTGCTTCACAATTTTATACCCTTCCTAGGAAACAGAAATAGCAACGTGAATGTATTTATTCAAAGCATCGAGGGAAGGGGCCCTTAGCAGCCTGGCTGGCTGTATGACATTTGCCTTCTCATGTCTGTCAGGATTTTCATTGCTGAAATGAGGCTTGTGAACAGCTCCTCTCAAGACTGCTTCTTCAGCCGGGGCAGAAACGTTGGGGATGCTGGATAATAATCTACTGACTTCATTTAATGTAGTGAGACAATGTCCTAGGTATTTGGGACACTTCCGTGGCTTGTCTGTCATCACTCTTCGTCTCATGTTCTTTGGTCTTGTAAGATTGACAAAAGAATCACTTAACCATCCAATTTCATGTACTCTTTCTTAGGACAGCATTTGAATGAAAAGTTGATGTTTATATTGAGTCCAAAGTGAGGATTTTTTTTTCCCTGAATTGGGCTCTAAGAACTGGGTGTAACTGTGTGCAGACTTGAAAAAATGAAGCTGTCCTGTCTCAGTATCTAGATTATGTATGCATGTATGTATGTATGTATGTATTTATTTATTCTGGCAAGGTCAAAAAGATGAAAACACAGGGCTGCATTAAAGCCTTTGTGTTATAAGTGGGAAGACATTCATTACTTCAGTGGACTCAGTCCATTGGGAATGCTGGATTTGAGGCTTTCTAGCGGGCCCTCCTGCCTGTCCCCATGTAGGCTGACCAGGAGAGGCAGAGCTGGGCTCACTGGGTGCCAGAGAAGAGATGGAGCTGGAACACTCAGGGGGTTTGTCTCAGCTGAAGGTGCTGCTGTTGTGAAGCATGGGGAGTTTGGGAAAGGCTGTGGTTTGAAAGTGCTCTGTTGTGAAATTTCGTGAAGGATGCTGCCTTACTTTCTGTTTAATTCTGTTTAATTTGAGTGCATAGGTGACAAACACGACAGTAAAAATAGGGGCCAGGATAGAATGACAAGGAGGATTTATTTATTTTTACTAAATAGGGGAGAGTTCTGTGCTGGTTTTGTTTTGCTTGCTTGTTCTGGTTTCAGTATGAATCTGCATCATCTCAGTACTTCAGACATCAGTGCCTTGGAGATGTGATCAACAACTGCCTGATGTTTCATTCTCTTTCTGCTCTTCTAGAGACCACATGAATGCGCAAAATCATACTTATTTTCTGAGGTTGTAGTAAGATTTCTTATGGTTTCTTCCTGCATATTGCTCCAAGCATTGGACAGGATTCCTAAATTGGAAAAGATATTAAAAAAAGGAATGTGGCAAAAGAAGTAAATAAAAATAAAGAATGAAGCTTAGCACATAGGTTTCATATAATTCTTGTACAAACTTAATTCTTTTCCTTAAGCACTGGTGAATTTTTTCCAGAGGAGGGAAACACTGCTAACATTTTATTAGCACCTTTGTTACCCTGGCCTTTTCAATCTAACAGCAGAGTGTAGCTTGGGGGAGGGTGTTACAGCTTATCTTCTACTCTTTTGACACGTTGTGCAAATTAATGACAAAGCCTCACGTAATGTGCAAGTGAAAATGAGGTTTTGCTGGTACTTGAAAACCCTATGCCAAAACTCAGAAGTGAAAATTTTCTTCTCTTGAGCCCCATGACCTAAACCCCTCCTGTGAGCAAGTGGGGGAAGGTGGGAGAAGAAAAAAGGGAAGGGGGTAAAGAAAATATAATTTTAAGTTTTTTTGAGATTGTGACTCATTATTCTTTAGCTCTCTGGAATGCCACGAGACTTTTTTAAGCATCCGCTATTTGTCACTTGGCAGAAAGAGGCTGATAGCTTGAGACTTGAATTGTCATTTTATACACAACACGCTGACAGATCCATGCAAAAACAAACCTACCAAAATTCCATTTAAAAATGTATAAAGACACCAAATAAACTTAATAGAGAGCTTGCCAACACTATTCTTAATTCCTTGATAAAAGACAGGAAAGAGGGAGCTGCTGGAGTTGTGCCTCTTATGTTTGCACTGATGTTATGTGCCTGGTCCTATTGCTTTCTAGTTGTTGTCTCCTATAAGGGAATGGGCTTTTCCTAACATCAGGTAGAGGGAGGGAACTTGGGTTTTAGCTCTTTGGAGGCAGAACAGAGAATCCAGCTAGCAAGGAACTGCTTGAAAGTGGGAGTGATCTCCCTCATTGAGCAAGGTATTGTGTCAGTAATTTGCTGTCAATATGTGTCTGAATTTGAATATGCCCAATACATATTCTGGGCATGCCAGCACTTTTTCTAGTCTGTGTCCACACACGGTTGGAGGATTGGCTTTTGATGGCGTGAATGTCAACTTGGATGTTTGGACTCTAAGAAGCTGCTTCCAAAACGATCTTTTTCTGACAGGGGCCAGCCAAGGTATTTTAGCATAGAAGGAAGAAAGGTTTCCTCAACATTCCTTTGTCACAGCAGATGTTGCAACGTGGGGCAAGATAAGGAACTCACCCATTTCTTTGCCCAAAGCTTGTATGAAAGTGTCAAAATGTTAATTTGTGTAGCCTACCTGTGCATTTTATTTTTGACCACTGTTATAAGGAGGTTTACTTTGTTCTGTAGCTCTCCATGAAGTATCAGAGGCCTTTTTTCATGCTCCTACTTGCTGGTGCAGTTTTTTGCGCTGTAATTCTCCCAAGTTTTCTTACTTGCTCTGGATGACTTTTGCAATGGTCTGATTGATTGCTTGGGAGTTGAACATTCCCATGAAAGTACTCAGTCCACTCAAACTGAAATCTCACACTGAAGCTGTGCTTCAGTGACAGTTAATTGGGAGTTATTTATGTTTTTCTACATGCAATAGGTACTACCACTATTTTTCTTGGAGTAGCATTTAAAAGCTTCAGAGGTCGGGTCCCTTCTACACTAAACAACATTTAAACATATTGAAAAAAGGGTTCCTGTTCCAGAAACTTTAGAGAGAAGTTACGTTTTTACCGTGCAAAAGAAATCCTGAAAATAAATATTGAATAATCATTTCAGAGGAGCCAGGGAGAAAGTTATTGGTCATTCCACCTACTTCTGGATAATGCATTGCCTTGAATTTGAAAGGGAAGAGCTTACCCGGCCCTGCCATCAAGGGTGCACCAAACTGAATATCAAAAAAAGTGATGCTTTGAAGCTGCAGGTACACAGCAGTGGGCTGTATCCACTGACTTGACACGTTGACCCTGACTGTTGAGATCCCGTGGTGACTCTTGGAATATGTATGCATGCATATGAGGGGAATAAACACAGCTCTTCAATTTCAGGAAGGGAAATCACTGTATCACTGCTTTCTCGCTGACCTTGAAAGGTCTTGAATTATTAAAGAGTCTCTTAAAAGTGCAACCTAGTTTCTAAACCCTGTAACTTTGAAGTGGCATAACCATTGTGAAATTTAGTTCTGGAACCATTTAAGTGTTTTTTTCTGCATTACTTTAATTACAAAAGTTGGATGTTTCTATTGCTTCAGAATGTTTTATCATTTTAATTAAAATTAATAATTTTATGTACACTGCAGTGCTGTGAATTCAGGATACCAATAGTTTTAACAACTCCTAATACTCTTGCAAAAGTATCCTGAGTAGCTGAAATACTGGGGGAGTTTCTGATAGCTGAGTACCACCTAAGATACTTACATGCCTAAGTTATAGAGGGCTCTAAGTAGCTTTTAAATACCACTGGGGTACAAAGGTATTGTTTATGCTGCCTGTGAGCAGAAAGCAGACTCCACTCTGAGAACTGAAGCTGGACCAAACTGTGGGCTGCTTAACAAAAGCATCTACATTTGGGCAGCTTCGACTTTGAGAAGATTTTGGAGTAATGATATAAGGATGCCACCTCCATCCTTTTCCTTGGGTTAGAATTTTTCCTACAAGAAAAATTTCCCATGTTTGTATATGATGCAGGTGATGATGGGTTGTAGTCTTTGCCCCAGATTTGCCCTTGATTCAGTGAGGCGGAATCAGGATTACAGTTGTCTATCGCTTATTATTTTGTATCTCATTTATTACCATTAAAGAAGTGGCATGTCTCCCCTGTTCCTAGGTTTGGGTTATTTTATGTTCTCTTGTGCATAAGTGAGCTTTATATGCTACAGGAGAAACTCGCAATGGAAAATTCATCCAACCCCCTCCTCACAGGCATGACCCTGTGTCTGTGTTTCAGCAGGTACCAGAAAATTGTTCTGCTGCAGGAGCCACTTGCAGGCTGTGGTCAAAGCTGAACCTTGGCTGTGGCACAGCTTTAGGTCTTACAAATCCCTTTGAGCTCCATATAACAGGGAGGCCTTTGAATTCTGGGTTATTGTCAATGTTTACAGCAGTGTGATTAGAGCCAGTTAGTGACTTGTGCTTTGTGTGCGCTGTAATAACAGAGACGCTGTTTTCCCACTTTGCTGAATGGGCACAAGGCAAAGAAACTGTCTCCTGACCCTGAGGAGGGAGCCCGCAGTGAAAGACAGTCCCCCTGTATCAAATGCCAGTCTCTCCCTGCTGAGCAGGAGTATCTAAGGAAAGCAGGCCTGGGAATGTCCAAGTGTATGCTGAGAGGAGGAGCAGGGCAGCTCTTTTCAGTGCACATGTGGGCCAGGTCTGTCGCTGCACGTGTATTGTGGCTTCACTGGAATAACAGTGCAGGGCAGTATTTGATGGCTGATTTGATTTGCTGTGTGTGAATACAGATGCACTTACTGCCCTATAATTTGTGTCCATGCAGAGCTGCTTTAGCAAAGGCTGGGGGGGAAATGGGAAGGGGTGGAAAGGAGCAATTAATTTTGGCCCTTCAGGAAAGCAGCATCCTGTAGATTCTGCTATCATCACATCCAGTTTTCCTTCTTGTGCATTTGTCACAGATGAAGCCCTGCTACCCACTTTTAAATGTAATTACTGTAAATGAGGCACTCTCCAATTCCAGGCCAGATCTATGCAAAGGTACTACAGGAATCCATCCTCCATGTCTCAGGGACAGAAATGCTGCCAAGAAGCATGAACTGTCTTTTTTGCTTCCTCCATCTTAATGAAACAGAGACACCTTTTAAAGTTAATTTCAGAATGTTCTTTGTTGTCAGAAGTAATTTGGTGGCCTTGAAGGGCTGAAAACCCCATCCCCTGGATAGTCGAATGCACTTTTGGATATTTGTGATGTGATTTGTGATATGTAAACAGACAGCTTCCAGACTCCACACTTTCTTTATCTGGATCTGCAGACTAAAAGCGGTGTGGGTTTTAATTAGGAGATACAGTTAAAGCTGTTCAGAGATGAAAAATTGAAAAGAGACCTGCTTGCAATATGCATGTGCCTCCTTTTTCCTACACGTACTCATGAGCACACCCGATCGTGGTGAGCAGGAACTCCAGCTCTGGCTCTGTCTGTGGGACTGGGGCTTGGTGGAGCTGCGGAGCTCTGGCACTGAGGGCTTAGCTTAGGGGTGGCCAAAGGTGCAGGATTCTTCCACTGAAGGATCCCCTTGCACCTCTGCTGATGCTGGGGACCAGGACAAGGCTGTTCTTTGTTGGCAGAGATGAAGCTGGAGCAGACAGCTCCACCACTGGGGTCTGTAATGAAAATTGCAGATCTGAGGCCCCTTCTGGTGGGAAGTGCCATGCAGAACTCTACCTGAGCAGGGCGGGTGTGTGTGCAGCAGCCAAAGTGTTGGAAGGTATGCACGTCTTGGGAGATGAGCTGAGGCCCCTTCTGGTGGGAAGCGCCATGCAGAGCTCTCCCTGAGATGAGAGGCAATGCCATGTGGCTCTGGACCTGTCCCTTGTAAAACTTGCACAGTAAGGGGAAATACTAACAGTTGGTTTCTGCTCTCTGAGAGGAATTAAGCATAATAATGTGTTAGCCTAGACTGCTACCTGCCAGAGTTAGACATATTCAAGGCTGGGATAAAAAAAGATTGTCATCTGATTTTTCCATCTGGATGAGACTGCTCAATTTGCCTGCAGACTGTGTCTCCGGGGGCTGACGTGGAGTGATGCTGCTGCACTCCCTGCCTCGCAGGGGGAGGCATGACCAGCGGTGAGGTGTCCTGCAGGAACACAGATGCCTTCCTGGAGCAAACTGAGATGTAGGTCCAAACACGCTGATGGAAAACAACCTGAAAATACACACATTGACCAATTGGTGTCTCTCCCCCAACTTGCCGCTCACGAAACTCAAGTGATTTCAGATACCGGATAGATTTATAGAAAATGTTTTCATCCTGCTTGCCACCAGTTTAAAAATATATTAGAAAGGAAATGAAGTGACAGTTGTAAAGTATCCAGCATATTAATGCTAAAATGATATGACCAGAATCGTATAAAAAGAGGATTTCTGGTTTCTATCTAGAAATTAAACTGTATGCAATTATGATGAGACCATTTAATCTTTGTCCAGTCTACCTGTCCCTATCTGTTCAGTCAAGCTTCCCTGAACAAATTGGTTTTATAGCAAAACCACAAAAAGTGATTAGCACAGAAACAGTATTTATTCTGATTATCTTCTAGCGGCTAGACTACTGCAAGAGTTAAACCTCATTTGCATCTTTCTGCAGACAGATGTGGCTGTAGAGAGCTGTGGTATCTCAGACAGCAAGGCTGATGTGTAGGGTATGTGGTATGTCAGCTTTCTGATCTAGCTGGTTAGGCTTATAATTTCCTGCTAGTTTATAACAGCCTCTGGTTGTTTGATTGTAAAGGGAAAGGCACTTTGGGGCTCAGGCAGCCGGGGAATTTACTTACCCGAATGTCTTTCATCTGAACGTGATTTGTTAATTTTAGATTTAAAGACTATGCTGGTCGTTCATTTATCTGCTTCAGCCTATGGTTTGCTTCCCTGTATGTTTTATTTTTAACTGCAAGGTTTTACATCCATATTAATAAGTCATCCAAGAAGTATTGTAGCACTAAATAATCTGCACTTTCCGAGTGAAATAATTGTCACAGTTTACACAAATAGAACTGTCTAGTTTGCTACAAGTGACACAAATGTAATGGAACATAGTCCAATGGAAGAGACAGTCTTCAGAATAGCTTTTCAAGGATTACTTATTGCTTTGCAATGCATTTTTTCTTTTGTGAAATAGGCAAATGAATTCAACTTACAGCCTAACCTGGTCATTATTTAAAATCACTGAGTCGTTTTTAGTCTCCAACTTTTCCTCGTCATAAGTGGCTTTTTGGAGGGACAGCATGTAGGCTGCTAACTAAATTTCAGTTTCTAGGAAGGCCTTTAGTCATATAACTAAGGGTCATAAAAATCCTATTTAATGGGGAATACTCCTTTGCCATGAACTTGATCAATAAATTAAATGGATTAATTAAGTTGGGCTGTCAGGACCAAGGACTGTCATGAAGTCAGGCCAGCAGAGTTGGCCATTTATCAGAGGCAAAAGTTTGTCAAGAAAAGGCAGCCTTTAATGGGTAATTCTGGACTGCATGCAAATGAGCAAGTCCATAAAAAGTCGAGCAAGGGCTGTCTGTCATCTGATCGCAGGCAATATAAAAGGAGGTAGATATGTCTGCACAAAGTCATTAAATTTGCTTATCAAACTTCTTACTGTGAATTTTTGAACTTCAGGTTCTGAGGAGATGAACTGGCTTGTAATGTGAGTAATAGTCTTAGGTATTTCCATTTTTCACTCTTCACTGAGAAATTCAATTGGTTTTATGTTTTGAGATATATATACACACAGACAAACATATACCCATATATGGATGAAGTGGTTTAAAATGCAAGCTTATTAAAAAATAGGAAAGGTTTTATTGCTTTCAGAGCATTTGGAGGAATTATGCTCTGCAGGTAGAATTCAGTGCAGAGATTGGAGCCAGACCAAGGCATTCCTGTCATTTCAGCGCAGGAAACTTCCAGTGTCATTTGTGCCTGGTTCTGTTTGCTGCCTACAGGAGAGTCCTGTTGATCCTGGCCTGTGAGGGTCTCCCAGCTGGGTGCTGTGATAAGCTGCATCTGCATGGAGGACCCTGATGAGTGACCCAAGCTGTCTTTGGGCATCATTGGAGAGGAACAGTCAGCAGAGTTTCAGTGCCCGCTTACTGAGGGTCAAGAGACAGAAAGCCAGAGGTGCTCCAGATCTTTCATTTTTCCCTGTGACCCTTAGGTTGCAGAAAGGTGATGACAGTGTGTCTCTGACAGCCATAGGTGTGATGGCTGATGGAGTGCTGCGAAGCTGCTGTGGTCCGAGGAGCCCCCCAAGGCTGGCACGGTGTGAGCAGCAGAGCAGCTGCAGATCCTGGCTCTCGCTGCTTTGCCACAGACCCCTTTGGTACCACGTGCTCCTCTGCGGATGTGGTAGGAGTGAGCTGGTGTGTGCTTCCCAATGTGGAAAGCGAAGCAGTGCGTATAATTGCATCGAAGTTGCATCTCTGTTTTGGTACTTCCAGTTTAGCTCTGAAGCCCTGGCCATATGGATGCACTCCTACAGCCGCTCTGGAGGCAAGCTGAGAATAAAATGAGCTGTGTGCAAGTGCTGCAAGCCTGTGTAAATGAAACCTGCCTGACAAACCAGAAACATGCCTTTTTGATGTATAATAAAAATAAAATTCTCTCAAGGCATAGAACTTTATGTGTGTTCAATTCCTGTTGATTAAATAGTTCTCAGCTCACAACAGCAAGAGAGTGAGCCAGAGATGCTGGTACCAGGGCAGGGATTTATCAGGAGATATGTGAAGATAACAGTGCTAGAAAAATGTGCCCAGCCATGTGGGCAAGGCCAGAGTCTTCATTGTAGTTTGGAGATGTTGTGGTTTGACACTGGCCAAACACCAGGCACCCATGAAAGTCGCTCGCGCGCCCTCCCCTGCCCCAGCTGGGCAGAGGAGAGAAAAAAATTAACAAAGGCTTCATGAGTTGAGATAAGGACCGAGAGAAAACACTCTAAGGGCAAAACAGGCTCAACTTAGAGGTGCAAAGTGAATTTATTAGTAAAAAAATCAGAGGAGGATAATGAGAAGTAAAATAAGCCCTTAAAAACACCTTTTCTGCCCCCAGCCCTCCCTCCTTCCCACCGACAGCACAGGGAGACAGGGCATGGGGCTTTGGTCAGTTCATCACCTGAGGTTTTCTTCTGCTTGGCTCAGGGAGAGAAGTTGTTCCTCTGCTGTACTGTGGGGTCCCTCCCACGGGAGACAGTTCTCCATGACCGTCTCCAGTGTGGGTCCACTCTCACAAGCAGCAGCCACACCGCACCTGCTGCAGCGTGAGCCCCTCCCACGGGCA
>VZTA01016051.1:84809-192149 GCA_013398855.1 Mohoua ochrocephala | reverse complement strand
GGGTGGATCTCTGCATCTCCCGTGGATCCCCAGGGGCTGCGGGTGGATCTCTGCATCCCCCGTGGATCCCCATGGGCTGCAGGGGCACAGCTGCTTCACCATGGTCTGCACCACGGCCTGCAGAAGAACCTCACCTCCAGTGCCTGGAGCACCTCCTCCCCCTCCTTCTCCACTGACCTTGGTGTGTCCGTGTTGTTTCCCTCATATGTTCTCACCTCCTCCTCTTCTCTGGATAGGAAAGAACTGTGCCCCCTTTGTTTTGATTTTCTTCTTAAATGTGTTATCACAAAGGCGTTACCATCATCTCTCATTGGCCCAGTTTTGGCCAGCAGCATGTCCATCTGCAGAGCCATCAGGGATTGGCTCTGCTGGACATGGTGGAAGCTTCCAGCAGCTTCTCACAGAAGCCACCTCTGGGGCCCCCCCTCCTACCAAAAACCAGGCCGTGCAAAACCAACACAGGAGAGAAGACCCTCTTTGCAAGGGCGAGAAGGTGCAAGAAGGAGAAGGACTTGCCCTTTCCTTGAGGTTGTTTAGGAAGGGTAGAGAGCAGGGTGTGCCTGACCTTGGCTCGCTGAAGTGCACCTGGGATGGAAGAGGATGAAGATGAGAGACTGTGATTGGTGATGACTTCTGGATTGCTTCCCCTGCCTGCTCAATGGGGCAATGAGAATCACTGTCCCATGCCATAGTCCAGGGTTTTGTCCTGGGGACTTGGGAGAAAAGTTAGAAATGCTCCCAGGTGGCTGAAGCGCCTCAGCCATGGTATGAGCTGGGCTCCTTAGAGGGTAATTTCTTTGTGACACCGGTCTGTGGGTTCTTGATGAACATTTTAAAAATGGGCCTGGTGCTTCAGCTGTAGGAAAGCCAGGCTTTTTGTATCTTTTTTTCTTATACTATTATCAGCAGCTGTGAAGTGATGCAATCCATATGCCGTATGGAGCACCTATATATAAAAATCTGACATATGGATGTTGTGAAGTTCTCGGAAGATTCCACATGCTTGAGATCACCCACGTGCTAAAAAACATTCTGTTTGGGAATTAGTGGTTGAGATTTATGTTGAATTCCCAAAGTGAAACCAGGCAAATTGTGCTGGGAGTATTTGCAGCATGGAGCGGGGTCTGAATTACTCTATTTGATTCCCAGTGGAGTACCACAGGTTTTGGGAAGGATGTGTTTGGGCTGAATGTTTTCAAGGTGTCTCTGCAGATAACTTATATCGGATCTCTTAACCAATTGGATCTGAGCTGTTTCTAGCTCGTGGATCTTCACTGTCATCTCCTGCCCTCCCCTAGTTGGGAGCCTCCGTCTCCATGGGCAGTATGGGAGGGGGAGGATGAGGCACCACGTCACCGAACACCTGGTTTCTCAATTAAGTCTTCAGGACTTGCTGCTCAGATGTGTTGTTTTGCTGCATAGAAATTAAGGCAGCCTACTGGCTGCTGTTTCTGTGGGACTTGAAGAAGGTAAGGCACTCCACTGGATCCAGAAGTTAGTAAAGCACACAATTTGCAAGAAGCTTCTGCCTTTGCTAACACTGATTTTCCATGCTGCTGTAGCTCATCATGTCAAAATGTTTATCTGGAAGTTCTCCATGGCTAGCTAGCATGAGTTGGCCAGACTTACTTTTTTTTTCCTTTTTTAAAAATCTTTTTTTATCCACTGAGATGGGAATCCACCCTTCTACTGTTGATTTGGCTGATGCAGCTGGCTGCCCTAACCTCCCCGGGGAATTCGCCATCAGAGCATGTGAGCGAGTGGCAAGGTGGGCATAAGGCATGGTGGGCATGTTGGCTCCACACAGATGGAGGCTGAGGATTGAGTGAGCAAATGGTAAGGAGGAAGGTACATATAAACTGAAAAGACTTTTCAGTTTTATTCACTGTTTAAGAAGCACATAGCAAGTGCTATAAAAATACAGACGAGTAATATGTAGTTGGTTGATCCTCCCCTGGCCTCAGCAAAGGCAGATGGAAATGGGCCCGTTTATCTGCTGGGTTTGGGGCTTGTTCAGAGTGAGTGTGAATACAAACTCTGCCTCTGCACAGGGATCAGGATCTAGGGTGGGCTTATACCATCCTTCTCCCAGCACCTTGGACGTGCTGTGCCCCCAGATGTTTGTACCAGTGCCTAAAATTTTCATGCAAGACATCTCAAATTGCTGCTGCCCTCTCTGTCGATTTTGTTCTTGTGGAATGGCAGAGGATTGACAGTGATTTGGATCCTGCTTTCTGAAATGCTTAGTTCAGGGCTTCGGTGATGCAGTGATGTGGAGTAGCAGCAAGCAGCATGCTCTGGAGCTTGTTTATTTAGGGGCCCAGGTTACAGATGTTTGTAAACCCCTTTCTCCCCAAAGAGCTGTCAAGGTGAAGTTAATTCCACCACCAATAAATGTTTGTTGTAATGTGTTAAGCAATAGCAGGAGAGTGAGACTACAGTATGTGTCTGTACATCACTTTAATCTGTAATCAACCTGGAATGATTTCTAGTTCATAGCTGTGTCTTAGTTATTTGCACGTGCTGTGCTACAGTGGGTTCTACTTGCTAAAAATCCTTTGCAGGGAAGAAGCATTCTTCTGTCTTTTATTTGAAATGAAAGCTGTTCCCTAGAGTCATGTCAGCTGCAGAAATCCAGACCCCAGCACAAATGTCTGCATTAAAAACTGGACTTTGGGCTCCATTAAAATACTGTGACTGCACATGTCACAAACAGAGACAGGCAGTGCAGTAGCACAGACGCTTGAAAGATCCTGCTTTGAAACTGAGGGGCTTTTGAAACTGTGGGGCTTTTGAAACTGTGGGGTTGCAACCAGGAAAAAAGAAACAGCTGTCTCCTCTCTTTGCATTTTCCAGCCTCTGTCAGCTTCTGGCTTTAAATTTTTTCTGAAATTATGTACTTTTCTCTTGGTAATCTTCCCCCATGTTTTAATTGGGGGTGGCAGGTAAGGCATAAGGTCAAAGAACTGGAAATGACCTTGTAAAACTGAGACAACGGAGCCAGAAAGATGGTCCATCAGTTAAAACTGGTGATAGTAACCGCCAGATTTTTGGGAATGTTTGCAAACTCGTGATTAGATCAAGCAAAATTACGTAAAACTTTTGACCTTTCAATATAAACAGGGCTGGAGGACTCTGAGAAGAGAATGGCAGGGCTCCAGTAAGAGAGATGTGTATCATGACAGTTTAGTCCACACTGTGTAGGCAGGAAGGCATGCTGATGGGTTAATGCATCTTTTTCACATTTAAGAGAAAAGTACATGTCCTCTTCCTTTTTGCACAAGATGTTGCACGTGTTTATATGTGTGTGTATGCATGTCCCTCCCACACATAGGTGGGGTGATGCCCTTCATTGCCTCTAAGACGAGGGTTGGCCTGCTCGTTCTGGCCAGTTTTTATAGATGGCACATTGCCATGATGTAGGAGCGCCTTTTATTTCTGTAGCAAGCACTGTGGCCACCACTCGTTTAATATTAAGTCTGTTTTCCCTCAATTCCTTCTGGAGGAGGAGGATTGGAGCAGAGTGTTTTGGCAAGTTTTGCTGCTCTGTTGTGGTGTGGCAGCAGGTGTATCTGTTATTAGGAGAGGCTGGATCCAAGGGAGCTCTTGAAGTGGAAGGGTTCAGGGTTTATGGTAAGATCACATTTCCTGGAATTAATTCACCAGATCAGCTGATGAGAAGTGCTGTCCTCTGCCCTAGCAGGTGAGTGTGTGCTCTGCTTTTAAGCATGTGAGTAGTCCATTTTGAATCTGGATTAGAAACTGAGATTGCTTTTTGACAGTGTCAAAATAAATTAGAGAGCAATAATAAACCCCAAAGAAAAGATTAGGATTTTTAAAAACTGAAGACTCTTATCTTGCACATGCTCTGCTCTTGTCCTACTCTTTTTGACTATGGAGCTGAAGCAAAAAGAGAAAAGTGCTGAGGGCTGTTCAGATTTTCAGTGCAAAGGACTAATGTTTTGGTGAGATGAGCAGGAAATAATGGCCAGAGACTTGCAGAAGAGCGTTGAGATTTGCATTGATTTTTGAATCCCTGCTTTGTTCTGCAGGTCATCCAAGATCTAAACTGCAACAAAGGGCATTTCAGAGACAGAGAAACAGAGATCCCATAGATGCAGAGTGCACTGATCTGGATGTAGCAAGCAGGTTAGGGGTGTTATGGATTCTTACTGCTTGGTGTAGGACTGTGCACACTGTTGGGTGTGTGCTCTTAGGCAGAATGAGCAATTTTCTCAAAGATTTTCCAAGGTGTTAATCCCAGTAACTGGGTAATGCTGCATAAGTGCCAATTAACTTCTTGTAACTCTTTGGCAGCCTGAGAAAGCTCTACTGCAATTCCCCCCCTTCCCATCCTCATGGGGAAAGCAGAGGCTGGGGAAGTTGAGCCCCAAGGTTGTTGTTAAGTTCCTGCAGCCAGTGCTTGATGGGGTCACTGGAGATGGCAGATGGGACCCTGTGGTTACAAATGGATCTTGTGCATTAGGGACACCCAGGTGGTGAGTGGGAGTCTGTAAAAGTCTTGGTTTAAGGATCTTACATAGTGTCATAAAAAACCCCAGGGGCAAGGAAACGGATAGAAGGAAGTTCTCCCAGGCCATGCTCAGCTGCCTGTGCTGGTGAAAGGGGTGAACTTCTTTCTTGCTGGTCCCATCCCCTGCTTTGGCATCAAGTTTTGTTTGTATTTTCCTCTAGCCCCTGAAGGAAGTGAAGAAGGGCTCATGCAAACAGCTCTTTGGTATCTAGACCAACTATGGGAGCAGAGATGTGTCCTGTAAGGAAATGTCCTTTTGGGTGTAAGTAGTACATGATGAGGGCCAGCAGAAGCAATCCAGAAGGCAACTTGGACTTGGACTTTCTGAAAGTCTGCATCCCTGTCTCAGTTCAGGACACCTCATTTCCAAAAGCATTAAGAATTTTTATACAGCTTTACACTGTCTCCAGAGATTCCCACCCACTCAATCTCTAATTAAATGAAAGAATTTCCACTTTATGATTAATCCTTCTTTCCAGGGCAAGTTGCAAAATAGTTGAAAAAGTAAGACTTATCTGTCTGCTGCTTTCCTTCTGCCTTTTTAGTTTGCAAATGAATGTAGGGTCATCTTATATCATTCGTCTTCTTAGAACTTTCGCCAGTTTTAATTCTGTAAAATGCAATAGTCATTCCTCATACTTATCTGTAAATTGCATTGAATCTTGTTGCAGTCATATTAGGTGGTAATGATTTATATGCCTTCTAATAATTTATTTGATTATGCCAGCTATATTCCATTTCTAAAGAATGATCAAGTTAATGCTCTTGTGTAGGGAACAAAGAAATATTTTCCATAGTCCTCACTTTGCCTTTCTGCACTTTGGTACAGGGCTGCATGATTGGTTCATTAATACAGTGGTGTGTAAGGATCAGGCTGACAATTTATTTACAGGTATTCAATGTTGTTAGACCCCGGGCTGCACAGAAGCTGCATCTCCAGAGGTGCTTTCAATGTGGTGAGTACCGGTGCTTGGGTGTTTCTGCTGTGTGCACGTCCCCAGATTCTTCAAGTCTCTGATGGGAGTGTGCCTGCTGGTCACAGATGGGGCTGACGGCTCTGAGCTCAGTGGGAATGTGAAGGACAAATAACGCTGTCAAAAATCTCTGTGGCAAAATACGCTGGGTATTCCTCTCGTTTTCCTTATGCCCCAACAGTTCTGTGCCAAGCATGAGGAGCTCTCTCACCCTCCTCATCATCAAAGGGCTGGGTGCAGGGAAATAGCTAAGCACAGGTGTAACTTTAGGATTGGAATTACTCCCACAGGTTTCTGAGGCAATTGTTCTCTCAAAAATATATAAATAGGAAATGGGGCTGCTGAGGGGGGACAGGAAGAGAAAAGTGCAGTAGGATTAAAGAAAAGTGATTCTTCTATCTGGTGTGTCTCAATTGAAACTTTCAATATCTCCTTTCTTGATGGACTGCCTACCCTGTCTGTTTTCTCTCCCTTTTGGAAATGTGTGCCTAACTCCTGGATAACGTGCCTCCCACACCAGCTGACAAAACACAAAGAAGTAGGAAAAAGCTTCAGCTCTAGGGGAAAGCTCTTCTCTTCATGAAAATACGATGCAGTTTTTCTTTCCTTTTCCTTGACTCGCATATTTAGAGAAGCACAGGATGGAACAAAGTATTGCACGAGTGCAAATAGCGTCCAACTTTTTTTCTCCTGTCTAAAACTTCTCCTTGAAAAACAGTAAGTTTCTTTCTGAATATGTTGGCATAAAATCTCAATTTTTGGCAGTGTTTGAAAGCTGCTTTTTTTGTCATTTAAAAGTAGTACTATGCTGCTGAGACATTGTACTTTTGAACAGGATGAATTATGGTTACTTCTTAGGAAAAATGCTTGTGATTACTCCAGAAGCCAAATTGTTGCCTTTTCCAGAGTTCAGAGTACAGGCTGGTACTGTGTGTGCCTGAGAGAAGTAGTACAACTCAAAGGGAGAGAAACAATAGGTGGAAAACCAGGAAGATATTTTACCCAGTGCACAAGCACCTGGAATCATGCAGAAAATCAAACAAGAAATGACTTCCTAGCAAGAAATTAAAGCATCCAAGCAATGAAATGAATAATCAAAGAGACATATGATATCCTCTCCCTTTAAACCAGGTTTTTCTTCTCCTAAAGCACTTGAATTTTTGGGGAATTTGAGTCCTGACCCTGTAAACTGCCTTGCTCCCAGCTCTGCTCTTGAGTGGCTCAGCCCCTCTGATCCATTGAAACTGGGGAGGCAGATCCACAGCCTGGGTCACTGCTTCTGCCCCTCGGTTACAAAAATACACTCCATGTCTCCTTGTCAAATTTTTCGTTTCTCTTTTCTTTACCATTTCTTGTTATTGCTTGTATTGCTGTTACTGCATTAATTCTACCACGGAGTGTCACTGGGATTGGGATTGGGCCTCCTTAACATCTCTGTTGGTGTGCTTTTCAACATTATTTGCTTTTTAACATTAGTGAAGACAGCTGTGTGCACACAGAACATCTGGGGGCCTGCTGAACTGTAAAACCTCCTGACATTGATGTTTAATTTGCACTGATGTATTTTCACTTTTCCTTTATACCTGCTTGCAGCCTTGCATGTCTTTTGGCTCTTTGCTGCTTTACAGATGTCAAGTAGCAGAGAGCCGAAACAGAGGAATACCCTTGGTTTTCTGAAAAGCTGTGGTGTGTGAATGAGGGATTGTTCCCAAAATTGTTCCCATGGCTTCTCAGGACTGTGGGTGTTTAAACAGTCACTTCTTGTTTTCTGATACTCTCTTTTTAAGTGTGATTGTTTCATAATGGTCGTTTGCATGTGTACGACCTCCTTGTCAAGAGAGGGGTTGATGGTTTGCTAAGAGGCTGATTTCAACCAGATCTTTTCGCAGACATGGTTATTAGGGAATGCAGCAGTCTTCTGACAGATTTTCTACTCTATTAAGCAGCCACATCATCTCTGTGAATAAAAGTGCCTGCTTTTATAAGAGTAGGCTTTGGTGTCTTGAGGCCATTTGGGTGTTTACAATCAGTGCTGAAAAGCAGCTGATCCTGCAGGTGCCAGTTCTCTGGCTATCCCCAGATGCTTTTTGGTGCAGATCTGCAAGTGCCATGTCTGGTACCTTCTTTGCCTCCCTGTGCAGAGGGGCAGTTCTGTTAAAAGGCACAGAAACCCCAACCATTCCATGATTCTGTGCATGCCATGGCCTCCTCTGGATCCCTCACATTTGTGCAAGCAAGGAATTGGTCCCCTGGGAGCACAGCTGTTTCCCCAGAGCATGGCTGGTTCCCTGGTTCCATGGCTGGTTCCCTGGTTCCATGGCTGCCCAACAGGGCTCTGCTTTGGGCCCTTCTAGTGGGCGATTCTCTTTTGGCCACAACTTCCTCCCAAACCATTGCATTTGCCTGTTGACTAAATCCTTATTTCCTTGGGTCTGTAGTGACCCTTTAATGAGATTAGGACTAATTTTCCCAGAGGTGTGAAATGTTTGTTCCCCACAGATGTTGGCCTTTTGCTTATTCTTGAAGGTGTGGTGTAGCTGAATTGCTTCACTGTCTATTTCTGTTCTGTTGTTGATTAATCTGTTTTTCCACCAGGGCTCTGTTATGAGAGAAGATTAATATTACAGAGAAGATACTTGTTTGTTTCAAATATTTTGTTTCCTTTCTCTATTGGGAATATTAGTATAAACACCAGGCAATCTGAATTTATATAGCTAAAGAATTAGTCTAGCCGTTCCAGTTGCTTGTCATTGCATTTGAGAATAGGGTTACAGCTGATTATACAAAATACCTGAGCCATCCATTTTGCATTCTCAATCAGCATATTATAGATGAACTATGAAAATCTGAGATAGCTTTTTATGATAATTGAGAGGGATTTTCCTTGGAGTATGCAAGACTCTTCAGAGGAGCTGAATTGCTTGTCTGTAATTCTGTTATAAGCTTTGCTGGTATTTATTTAACATGCAGTTTATTGCTACTGAATATTTTTCTTACGGCTTGCTGTCAAAAGCTGCACACTCAGAGGGTTGCTCTCAGTTTTGATACCCTCTGCACAGTGGCTTGTTTGTTAGACCAGTCTGAAGCATCCTCCACGATCTGACTCATGTGCAAGGCAGCAGTGCACTTCTGTGAAGAAAATGTAAATTGTTATTGTCTGAGTGGGCCCCTTCAGCTCCCCACTTGACATCAAGGGTAATCAGCCAGCCCGGGCCCCAAAATACAAACTGGCTTAGATTTCTCCAGCCCTTGTACTGAGCCCCTTGGGGCCATCCCAGACCCAAACTGCCAAATACAACAGATCCCTGGTCCTTGGCTTTGGAGGTTTGAGGTTGGGAGCTCGGGCTTGAGTCACTTCTACAGGTCTGGGCTGTCCTGTCCCCCGTGTCGGCAGCATGGGTGGGTTGGATGGACCTGCTCTTGTCCTGGGGGTGTCAGTACATTACAGGTGTTCCCCCTATAAAGCTGTGTGGGGCAGCCCCAAGGTGCTCCCTGGTAGTAGAAAACCAGCACCTCTGGCAGTTAAATGCTTTTTTAACAGGATGAGGGAATTTCATGTGCTGGGACTGTGCAGACAAAGGCCAAAAGAGACATCATATTTGACTGAGAGGCCCATCACTGCTTCACGCCCTTCAGCTTGGAAGCTGGCTGAATGCACAGCTTGTTCCAGCACCAGGAGGCTGAGCTCTGCCAGGGATGGGGGCTCGTGCAAGCACATGGGACAGTCAGGTGACTGTTTGGAGACCCAGCTCCTAAGGAGGACCTGGCTCCAACCTCATCATCTGCAGAAACTGGACTTGACCAGAGATTCTGCTGGATTTTTACAGCCCGTTACATGTCTTCCTCTTCAGCTCTTCCTTGCAATTGTTGCAAATAGAAGTGAAGCCATGCTGATTACCTGGTTGAGATTTAGGTTAAATTCAGTTTTAGAAGAAAAAATTAAATATTAAATTCTCTATTTAAATGAAGCAAGTGAAGCACTAATGCAGTAAGCTATAATTTTTGCAATTTTGCTACAGAAGGTTCAGTTTGTCCCTGGGTAGATGAGACACGGACTGGAATACCAGACGAGAAATAAACGTCTTTCTTCCTAGATTTATGGCAATAAGTGAAAAGTTGCGGCTCATTTTTCTTAGCTGGCACCTGTGACCAGGGTTGCTTTATGCTCGGCTGTGTTTGTTTGTCTGAACTCACAAGAGTTAGTTTCTCTGTGGCTTTAGGGTACACTCTCGTGTTCATTAGCACGGGAGATCACTGCTGCTCCTGTCCCTCCCCTCGGCATTTTAGTAGAGGTTTTATGCAGCTGGAGATTGCCAGGGAAGATGGGAGAGCTGCCTCTGCCAAGAGGGTGTTATGGGGCACATTGGGGCAGCAGGACACAGCTTGTACCTCCGTTTATGCACAGGGATTCAGAGGTCGGAGAGCCCACCTGAGAGCTGGTGTAAAGCCCTTAGCTCTGGTTTGGTTGGATTGTGTTCAGCACAGTGAGTCTCAATTTAGCCCCCTCAGCCGTGCTCTCTGTTTGTTTTAGTGTTTGCAGAGTCAGCCTCTGGGGCATTAACTCCAGAGGAGATTTCTGTCTGTTTACCAAAATGGAAATTGCCTAGTTTGGGAGTGGGCTGCAATCCCTTCAGAAAACTCATCTTTAATATATTTCCTGTAACCACAGCTTAAAAACAAACGCACATTTCCAAAATGTTCTTCAGTTTTTCACCTTGGTATTTCTCATACAGGCATTAATCATCCACTTCTCCATTTAAGTACAGAGCACAATGTATTGCAGTGGAGAACTGACTTCTCATGCCTGGTGGAAAAGCTGAGTGGATTTTACGGTGAAATTCCCATTGCTCTGGGGAGCAGTCATCACGCCGAAAAAATGTTCATTGACCTGTGTGACACAGGTGCCGTCTGTGTCAGGGTTTTGGCGGAGTTAACCCCTGATAGTTCACTTTGCAGAAAATCCTATCTTGTACTGCAAAGCTACAATGCTGGCTTTAAGGTTGTTTAAGCCTAGCCTGGCTTGGTAATCATTAAATTATCAAGTATGTGCTGGCCTGGGTTGTGCATGGCATGACGGGCTGGAATTTTGAAGTGCCTGTTTTTTGCCTGCTGTAGTTTGGGGCTCATCCCAGTGAGCCTTAGCACTGGGTATGTTTAGTCCAACTTGTGGTTATGAAATGCAGGTTCCTGCACCACTGGCTTAGCAGTGTATAAAAAAGAGATGTCTAAATATTATTCCCCTCCCTCTGGAAGTGATTGGGTGGGTGGCTGGGTGAGTTGTTCATTGGGGTGGGTACTAATTCATTTCACATCACTGACATAAATTTTGTGCCAATTTTCCATCCAATTTTCCATCCTAAACTCTTAATTCTTTGATCTTTTTCTATGAACTACTTTATTTTCTTCCGATTCTTCTACTGGCTTTTTCGGATGGAAAGAAGGTACTTAGTAAATTCTGATTCATTATTACAGCTGCTCAATCTTAGGGTGTGCCCAGGTAGTTCTTCAGTGCCTTGTTCCATCATTTGTGCTGCTCATTCTTTACCCACTTCATCCCTTCCACCACCACAATCTGCCTCTCTGACCCACGGGGTGAGCCCACAGCAGCAGCAGCAACCTGGACCTGAACTTTGGCTTTCTGTGCAGTCCTGGGCTCAGGCATGAGGGCTTGGAAAGGAGAGGTTGTTTGTGATGGGCATGAACTGTCTGGCTCACCAGGCTGTGGAGGCAAGGTCCAGAATCCTGAGGAGGCTGAAGCAGGATTTGTTTTCTATACCTCATGTGTTGCCACAAGCAACCTTGGTGTGTCATAAAGCAAGGTCTGTTCTGCTTCGGATTTTAACCTGCCCTGGTCAGCTCCAGCTACAGAGGGGTCGAGCACAGAATGCAGTCTGTGGCTGCTGCAGCACCTTCGTGCTCCTGGGCAGCCTCCCTGTGTTTCAGCGGGAAGCTTCATATGTTCAACACAAGCATTGCTAAATAGGAATTTCAAGGCAGCACATTTGTAGTGGTGGTGGGGGGGAGGTAGAAGTGTTCTTAAATTTGCAAAAATCTTTGACTGCAGTAAAGCTGTGGACCAGGATGTTTAAAAATTTAACACGAAAACAACAGGCTGGCAGCCTGAAGTACTGCAGACTTAAAAATTAAAATGCCACCATGTTTAATGGAGTTACCAAAAGTAATGATAAAAATGTAATTACTTCTGATGAGACACATATTCTATTAAGTAAAGAATATGGTAGCTCTTAATTGGCTTGGGTAACCTAGGTAATTTAAAATGAGTTATATTTCTTGGAGCTCAATATGCAAGTGAATTGGAGATTATATATAGTTAATATTTGCTGGATAAACAGCCAGTAATTTAAGTTGATTATGAACAAACCCAAATCCTTAGAGTGATTATGGCCATGCTGCTGTTTGGGGTCAGTTTAGCTCAGGTTTGACATTGAGACCTCAGTTCCAAAAAGCACTTAGCTGTTAGGTGACTGAGTGTAAGTCTTTATGCAGTTTTTCATATCTCTTGTGTGGCCTGAATGCATGCACACTTTGACTCCATAGGTACATAAGCACAGTGGGAACAGTTTATCTTCAGGTTCAACACAATTTAATGGACACAATAATAAAGCCCTTACTTTTCTGCTGAATTTCAGACTGTTAATATTGAGAAGACACACATCTTTCAAAGCTACTATTGAATTTGATTCTTAACTTCAGTCAAGAGCCAACTCGTTTGTACAACAGAAACAATATAACCAAATGACCTGTCAGCTGCCATGATGGAAACAAAATAAAGGATAGTTTTCTGTAACTTGTTTGAGTTAGGAGCCCACAATTTCCCCAGATTTTTCTCCTCTATATGCATGGTTTAAAAAATCCCAACACCCAAAGCTCTGAAAAACACAGAAAAGAAAATAAACATGCAGCATTGTTTCTGACAGATCTTTTTAAAACACAGAGAAGTCTGATGTGAGGTAAAGCAGGATCAGACATGCCAAGCAAATTTCGATTGACGAATGTAACTGGAATTGAATTCACTGAAGCTGTGTCTGTAACAGGAATGAGCTTGGCCAGACGATTACACTCCATTTTAATAGAAATAATGAATATCGATTGAGTCTGTGGCAGGTGTCACTGCACCCTGCAGCAGTAGCCAGAGGAGGTAGAGGTGCTATAGGGTATGTAGCAGGTGGTCCTGCCTTCCTGCTGTATTGGCCTCATGGTGCTGCTCCGCCCCAGGGCTCAAACCAGGCAAGCTGGGCTTGGTGTGAATCTGGGGCTTCTCTGTGCCGAGGCTCCCCGGGGTTTGGGCTGGGAAATGGGCACGCTGGGGCCATCTCTGTGACCGAGGAAGGGGGTCAGTGCTAAAGGCTGGGTTTTGCTCTGAGTGTTAGAAATGGGGGGATTAATGTTTGAGCTGTCTGTATAAATGGGAAGAAATACCTCATGGAAAGACTAGAGTGTTTATAGTTTGGGAGCTGTCGGACATCCTAACAGAGGTCGACTTTCTAATGGACTTGGGTATTAGTAAGAGGAACCTATATGTGTCTGCTATGGAACTGCTGAGCATGGAATATTTATTGTTAGCTGAGCTATAATCAGGGCTATGGAGAGTTTAAAAATAGTATGCCCTGCTGGGAGAAAAAGGTAAGAGTATGTATTAATATATTGTATTTATACCAACAGCACGCTTTTCTTCTGGGAGGTAAGTTTTAATTATAGTACATTACGCACATGGCACAGATTTTGGAGATACCTACATGGCTCTGAGGATGAGGGACAGAGTGCCATGGCTGGGAGGATGCTTGGGAGGGTGTGGGAAAGCCAGCAGTGGCTGTAGGCAAGAACGGGGCAGTGGGTCCCTGCAAGACGTTTCTTGTGCTATAATGCAGTGGGATTTAAATTTAGAACTCGAATGCGACCCACTGTCAAGTCAGAAATGTGTGGTTGAAAGTGTATAATCAGCTCCAAGTGGCTGCCTTGTAAATCTCAGGAGTGGAAACTGGCCTCGGGCTAGCAGCCGTCTCTGCTGCATCTCTGCTCGAGTGAACTTTGACTCTTTATCAAGGAAAGCAGTGAGAGAAAGAGGGGAAAAAAGATGAACACAGCGTGAGTTGCCCAAAATAGGCTTCGTATGGATAAAGGTGATTTTGCTGGAGACTTTGCCAAGAGTTCCGTGTGCCCTCAAAGAAAAGCCAAGTACTGTTACGAAGAGTAGCGGGAGAGGAAGGGCCAGGAGAAGCTCCGAGAAATGCTCAATTTCTGACTTTGGGAGCTGCTTTTAATGTTATTGGGTTGAATGTGTGCACGGCACTTCCAAAAATGAAGTGATGTCAAATTGGACTTCTACAATCTGGGGCCAGTCTGCAAAGCACTCTAAACTCTGTGCAGGGCTTTGTTTGCTTAAGCTGCTGCCAAAACCAAATCGAGCATCTCCGTGAGCATCTGCAGTGGCACTAATGACCAGTGTGCTGTGAGTGTGCAGAGCTGTCCAGGGAAGGAGCAGGGGCATTAAACACTGTCTGAAATTTTGAGCAACTCCTGGCTAGGGAGTTTTTTTGTGATATTACAATGTGAAGTCTTCATTATGAAAAGAGATTATCGATGTTGTGAAACTTGGAAAACCTCATCAAGTTTGCCTTGATTATATGTGAGTATATTGTAATCTGCCACGCTCGAGACCAGGGAATATTTTGAGCCAGCAGTTTTTCATAAGTCTCAAGACAATGTAAAATAAAGAAAATATTAGTGACAAATGGAAGTTTTGTCTCAGGCCAGTTTACAGTCCTGGGAACTATGTATTTTGGAGCAACGTGCTATTGATTTCAGGAGGAGATGCTTCATTTTGTAGGTGTTAAGCACAGACTTATTCAAAGGAAGAAGTTCACAGTGTCAGTGAACCAACCAAGACCTGAAACTCAATTTGCTCTTAAATGAGTCAAGTTACTTTTTGTAGTTGTGGTCTGGAAATTTAGCTTTTTATCATTTTCATGGGTTTAACATTTGATATTTAGCAAACTACAAGTTTTGCACATGTCCATATGCTGACAGAAAACATAAACATTTATATGAAGTAACACTGAAAATCTGTATTCTTCACACATTGGAATGTGTCTGACACCATTCTATTTTCCCCGAAGGAATATCAAAATAATTTTTTTAAAGGAAACTGGATATAAAAACAGTGGTTAGTGAGTATTCACTATGTATAGATCTAGAAAAACTTCTGTTTTCCTTTTTTCTGGGAAAACAAGGGTGACATAATCCCACTCTTTGCACACATACAGTGTTTGTGGCCTAGAAGCCAAGCATGAAAGCAAACAGAAATTCAAGTAGCTCAATCTGCTCAGCTTATTGAAGAGAGTATAGCTTGTAATACTCACTCAAAGAATTACAGTCTCATCAGTGCTGTAATCTCTTCCCATGTGGTTTTTTCCCCTTACATAGCTTATAATCGTTTTTTCTTCAAATCATCAAAGTGCTTGAGAAGGCAGAATGTACTGAGTCTTTCTAAACAGTGGAAATAGTCTGTCTGCCCACCTTGCCTGGTGGTTTCAGTTGTGTCATGGCATGACCAGCGTTGGTAGGAGAAACCTCTGTACTTCAAGCTGCCAGAGTTATAAACCCAGACACAAGCTGCGTCGTGTCTTTGCTGCACATTTTCACACCCTTGAGCAGTAAAAGAAAAAGTACCAAAAAACTGCTATAAACTGTGAAACCGCAAAATATCAGGAAGGAATATGCATGAATTGTTTTTGAAGTATTTGGCACCACCTCTTCTGTTAGGGAAAGGGTAGTTGTGAGCTTGTGAGAGGTGCTGTGATGGATGCTGAAGCCTGTCATGAAGCTCTGCTCAAAAAGGAATCTTAGCTAATGTAAACTATTGGAAGAAGTGTTTACAAGTAAACAGAGCTTTAGTTGTCTTCTGATCTCAGAGGCCTTCCTTTCTCTCCAACCCTGGCTATTTACAAAATTTTCTTGTATTGAAACTAGGTGAGTGGCTACAAAAAGCTTTTTTTTCCCCCCTTTGACATTCATATTGGAGGGGAAAACTGTTTAATTCCCTTTATCTTAAAGCTAATTAGATCTGGTAATAAAGTCTTTATTCCTGTATGCTGTCTCTCTTATAACTGTGGAAATTACATAAGGGTAGTGGCATCTGTCTGGGAGTTTGGCAGGCTGAGAGACATGGCCCTAAAGTTGAGGTCTGTGTGAGCCATGGATGTAGTTGGATCCGTGCAGCTCCAGTGCCCGAGCCAAACTGTCCCACGGCTCTCAAACAGGCAGGTCTGATGCCCACGGGAGGAACCAGCACTGTCACCGAATCCAAAATCCTCAGCTGCCTCTGTGTCATGGGGTGAGCCATCTTCATTTCCAGGTCAAGTGTAAAGTCTGGAAAAAAGGTTGCTCATATAATGAAAAGAGGTTAAAAAAGTCTCCCAACTCACAGCGCTGCCCATTGCTGCTGGCCTCTTCACTGCTTTAGCTGTGTGGGGCTGCCTGACAGTACACAGATCCCTGAGCTCCTGGGGGAGTGGGAGAAGAAAAAAAAACTATGTGGTGTAGTGGGGTGAGTGTGTGTGACTGTAACAGACCAGCAGTCTTTGATCTTTGGAGTTCCATGTTTACGAAGGAAGGTAGTGAATCTGAGAACCCAGATACTTCTTTTACTCAGTCAGTGGGAAACGAAGCTGAAATAACTTTGAGCAAGTTATTTTAAAGCTGAAAGCTTTGAAGGTCAGCCCCAGTGGAGTGACATTTTAGCCAAGGGCAGGAGAGAAGAGATCATTCTGTCAGTGAAGCAGGGAGAGTTGTGACCTTAATGGAGTTGTAAAAGTAGAACAAGACACAATGGAAGTGAGTTCCCATATCCAAGGAGGGGGTTTATATTAAATCAAGGACAAAATGAGCAGTGAAGAAAGAAGTGTGAATTCTTCCCTTTTTTTTTTTTTTTTTTTTTTTTTTGTCATAAAAAGTAGTTTTGCAGTTGACTTTAGTAGTAGTAGCAGTAGTAGTAGTTTTGCAATTTTTTTTAGAATTAGTTCCTGTTTGGTAACCATAAATAAAATAAGCTCTAACTCCAGGTGCTCCAGATCCTACAATCTTGTCTGATGTTGGCTGCTTCCCATGTGCTGAAATTTCCCTGGAGGAGGGCAGTGGGGCAGTTCACAATTAAAGCAGTGTGACGAGAGCAGCAATGCTCTGATGGCCAGAATCTCCAGACTGAGATATCTTCTTTTAAAGACATTTTAGGTTTATACCTTGGATATAGGACCTGTAGAGCACTGCTCGTGTTAAATGTTCTGCAAATGCAAACAGCACACAAAAGGGTATCATCTCATGGTGAAAATACATTGCATGTGCTTGAAACACCTTGGTCGCTTGGGCACCGGTAGAATCCCCCTTAATCCCACCCTGCTTTACTGTAGTCAAATTTATTTCAGGTGTCTTACTTGCAATTTCTTTTCTATTAAGGAGAATGAAAAATTCCTTAACTCCTACCCAATTTAGTTTTTGTTTCCAGCTCAAACATAAGCTTTCCAGACACATGGTTTAGTGCTTCCAAAACACAGGTGGGGCTTTTTTTCAGGCTTTTAAAAATTTCTAAATTGTTGTTTGTATTTCAGTTCTTGAATACAGCCTCTCCATAGAGAGCCACGGGAGATGTGAGAAACTTGCATTATGATGAAAGATTTAACTCATCTCCCTAATGCAGATCAATGCACCATCTATTGATACTCCTACTGATCTAGAGGAAGAAGCAGAATGACTTTGATAGACTGACCAATCCTCTTAATTCAGCTTAAACTCTACTCCGTGTTCCCTATGCCACATTTCTCTCACAAGCACTACTTGCTTGCAGGGCTCTGCCTGTTACCTCTTTGTGTAGCAGTGCATTGGGTTGTGTTTTGCTCTGTGGAAATGGCACCTTCTAACAAGATGAGCAAACACAGCTTTATTTAATATCTGTGCTTGAGAATGTGACAAGCTGCCTTTGAAGTAGCACCCACTACTTGAATGGCTTTCCATGGTACCCATAGCCATCTTTCTTTAATTGTAATTGATGTTTGGAGAGGACTGTATTGATTTGTAGATCTAATTATCTTAAAACAAAGCAAAAATATTATTTTAATAGGACTATAAAATCCCACGTTGCAGAGTAAAGAGTAATACTTTGTCTCTATTCAGAAGTAGGAGACTGCAATTCCAGGTATGCAGAGCATCTTAAGAGCCTCAGACAGTTAATAAAACATCTGGGAAATGGGAAAAGTTCAGGATCCAATTGCAGGGACCTGAAGGGGTCAGAAGTGAGAGCTGGAATTGTTCTTTGTCCCAGTATTACGAGACCTCTGTGGAGGTGACTGAAGAAACTTGCTGTTGGCAGACTGGATTCTGAGGACAGCAGTGTCTTCCTGTCTGTGTCCAGCAAAGTCTGTTTGAACACTCAAATAGGTGAAATGATTGGTTGTATTTGCTGCTGTTATCGCTTGATGTGGCTGGTTGTAAAACAGATCATATGAAGTCATGTAGATCTTGGAAAGTACTTGCTTGTGCTTTCTGTACCACTTAAGGAAAAAGGTCTTGTGCCTTCTCATAATCAGCCTGTTTGAGTGTGAAAAATGTACCTTCAGTAGTCTACTAATAGCTTGTTCTGTTCTTAATAGTCCTTTAATCTTTGCTTCTTGTAGGATTAATTATTAAAACTCTCTTCATGCTCCTGACTCCAGTTGATATAAGGTATTGCCTTTGTGTTTCACCCAGCCACTGGGCACGTCCTCCCGCTTGTACACTGCTGCGAGTTGAAAGCAGCCTGTTTTGGGGAATTTTGGACAGAGGGAGACAGGCACATGCTGTCTTTGTATCGCTTCCTTGCTGCCTGCTGAGACTCATCGCTTCCAGGGCTGTACAAAAACCTGGTTTCACATGTTCTGCTCTGGGTGCAGCTTTCCATTGTCTTAACAGCAAAGCAAGGACAGCACATGAGATTTTTTTATGCTGAGAAAAAATTTAATTGATTGTAATCACAGAAGTAGAAGGTTTGGTGGGTGGAGGGTCACTGGTGATTAGTGATTGTGCTACAGTACTGAACCTGGCATGAAGTTCCTGGAAAAACAGAAAAATGTGAGCTGTGGAAAAAAGCTTATCGGTGCTTTGGTGTGTTATGGGAAAGATCACTCACAAAACCAGGTGGACCATGGAGGGTTGAGTTTCAGAGGGGAGGGGAATTTATTTTTCGCAGGATTTACCGATTACCCATAAAATAAAGAGAGAATGAAAGGGTTTTGAGATGAAAAAAGATCAGATCCTGCCATAGTGCAGCGTTTCCAGGCTTGACATATGCGAATCCCCATTCTAGTGAGAAGGTCAGTGTGAATCTCCCAGGGAATGGTGTAGATGTCCTGTTGGAATTGAGAGAGGTCATGTTAGCCTGTATGTTGGGGATTTGAAGATCTCTAGGAGGCGATTCCCCTCCGTTAGAACTGTGTGCCTGCCCACATTAGTCTGTTGCTCAGGGCTTCTCCCTGCACTGCTCTTTGCTTTGACCATTGTCCTGTTTACAAGGAGGCTCTGAGGAGGAGAGTGCTCTCGTGTGGTGTCTGCTGTAGGACACTCGCAGGAGTTCAGACATCCCAATATGTGCTCTGAAAAGAGCCAGAAACCCAATTGCTCGCTGCTTACACATGTAACCTTGCACAAGAAAGGCTCACAGGGGAAAGTCAAAGAACTTAAAGGGAAGTTATGTACCAGTTCAGCTTTAGAAGCATTAGACAGCTTTCTTCTTCCTTATCAAAGAGTGATAATCAACTTTCTTCTTAGTGACAGAAGGAGCTGTAAAATAGTTCTTTTCTCTCCCACCCTGCCTTTTTTCTTGCGAATTTCTTTAAAGTTTGTTTTCCTTGTATGTACACATCTGCTTCACTGTGTGACTTGATGGAGAGACTCTTTCCTAAAATAACCATTTAAAAAGTCTGTAAAGCTTTTGTTGTCATACACAGAACTGCACTTGCTTACTATTTTAATATTTAGCTAAAATTCTGGGGGTTTTGTTTTTAAATAGTTCATACAATTAAGATATAGGATACAGAAATGCAATATCAGAAATATAATCCTGAGAGGTTATTAATTCTTGCAAAGAAACAAACTCTTGAGTGTACATTTTTTGAATGCACTGGGAAATGATACCAAAGAGAGAAGTACAAGGTGCAGCAGCTCCTTGTCTGGATCAAGCTTAGGTCATTTGCTCGGGACTGAGAACCAGCCTACAGATTTCTCCAAATAGAATGTTTTCCTTAAAGATATTGCCTGTGTCAGGTTAACGAAATCAAATGCATTACTTGATTTCTAAGAGCAGCATATGTGGAGAAATCTCTCAGATCTGTTCTGAGAGCTACTTGGGTATCTTAACTCGCATTGAATTTTCAGTTCAATGGGAATTAGGCACCTGAAGAACTTCGGAAATCTGGCTTTTAATTTACTCTAAGCAGGGGGATGAGGAGTTGGTGCTGTGGGTCAGGTCCCTCCCTTTCAGTTTTGTTCCTGGCAGGTTCATATGAGAGTGTAGGGATGAACCCTGCAGCTGCCTTTGGAGTTCAGGGGTGTGTACGTGTTTGAAATAGTTTGGTTTTTTTTAAATGTTGTTTTTGTGTTTTCAAACAAGCCCTCTTTTTGAAGAGGGGAGTAAAACCATGCAGCAGGATGTGCTGGATGAGTCCTTGTGCCTGGCCTCCCATTTAGGTGAGGGTGTCTAGTCTGTTCTGTGCTTATCATGAGAACAGGACCCAAATTCAGACACATCTTGGTAGCTGATTTTAGTTAAAGTCCAAATTGCTGTAAGGAATTTATTATTTTCTGGTGGAACAGAGTTCTTCTGTTAGGAAGTGACTGCATCAAGCTAATTACACTATGAGGATGAAAATGTATTGTCTCAAGCCTGGGCTTCAGCACTCAGGACCTCATTGGTTTTTAGTATATCTAACGCTTACATGAGAAGTGGAGGGTCACAGGCACAAAATAATCTGTATGAATTTTGATCTTTGCCATTTCCTTTTTATTAGTAGTAGGGAAACTGACTCAATTACTATTGCAACTAAGTAAAGAAAAAGTATGTTACTCGTTGATGCATTATGGGAGTGAGCTGCTTCTTGATATGGGTCAAATGTCTTCTCATGGTCCCAAATATGAACTCCTTTAGCTGTCTGTAACACTTCTGTATCTGTTTTCTTGCCACAAGTGCTCTCTCTGGTGACCAGAATGTCAAAATGGATTCATTAAAACACAAGTCTTGTGTGTAAATTGATTTAAAGTAAGTGAGGCAGATGTAGTAGGTGGCCTTTTTTTTCCTGCCCCATAAGGTCATGCGAAGGAGATAATCTAAGATAAGCACACAACATAGCCTTTAGCAAGGAAGAATGCAGCAAAACTCAGCTCTTCATTTCCTACAGTCCTATTGCTCTCAGTGACCAGAACTGGATGATCTCTTCTGTACTCCTCCCTCCATAGGGACACCTGTTTATTTTGCCTATGTGACCTTTTTAGTTTACCTTTCTATTATAGTGTTCCCTGCAAGGAGAGGGTGTTTTGCAGAAGTTGTACCTGGAAAAAAACTCTACATTTAATTTCTAAAAATGAGTAAAATGTTTGGGTTGATCATCACGGCTTTCAAAGCAGTCAGTAAGGTTTCACCTGTTCACCAGAAGGAGAAACTTGTCACCCTCCGTGTTTGATTTTGTTTGAATAATAACCATGGGAGCTTCTTGTCCCTGATAGATGGGAAAAACGGGAATTTAAAGTCATGCTAAAAGCGGTGGTTGTTTTAAAATATCCCTGTGTGTGTTTTTCAGAAATGTAGCTTGTACACAAATTCTCAATGTGTCGTGGTAATTGGCAATCTTCCATCCATACTCATGCCTGTTGTTCAGCAGTGCTTTCTCACACTGCTCCATATCCCTTTGGTATCTCCCCTGAATTTTGACCATGCAGAAGGTCAATTTTGCTGTTATTTACACCCATGTGTCATTCTTTGTCTTACTGTAATAGCAGACATGAGGGGTCATCTGGGTATCACGCTGCAAACAAGAAATAAAAATTACTTACTTGCACTGGTCTGAAATATAGAAGAATGAAACAGTGGCCTTAAAATTGGTGTTAGTGCCTTCATCTTCTCTTGATAGAAGATGGTGAGGTAGGCAGGGTAGCACTGTTTGCATCTGCTCCTGTTGCAGGATGCAGTTGATAGCAGTCGGTGCCAGCGTGGTGGAAGAATGTTCCCCAAAGATTCATCAGCCAATCTGCCTTTTCATTACCACCTTCACCAGGGGAAAAGGCGTACGTGGGACAGCTTCAGTCACATCATTCAGGTTAATTCCCTTTGATGGTTTATCATCCCTTTCCAGTAGTCTCATGTTGAGTGGCCAAAGCATCAGTGCAGAATCCTTGCTATGACAGTGGTTTTCTGCAGCCCCTCTTTGAGAGGTGACAAGGGACAAGTTGAATGCCCCAAGAAGAGCCAGTGTGGCCTAAGTCTGTATCAGTCAGTCGTGACTGCTGATGTTTTCTCAGTCCAAATATGTCTTTTGTTCACCAGCCAAACATTTTGTATTACTGTTTTTATTGTTGACAGTGTTTTATCTATGTCTTTATCTGATATGACTCCAGGTAGTTTTGTTTGCTCTGGCACATTAACTGGTGTGATTTTTTGTGCAGCAGTTCTTCATCTATTTTGACATGTGTATCTGTCATTTTTATCAATTTTTGCCAAGACCAGACGGGTAGAATCTTCATCACAGTATTTGTTCTGGAATTGTCTGCGTGAGCCCCTTCACATGAATTCTCTTTCTTGGTGGCTGAACTGCCCTGTGTTTTCTGAAAAGGAAGATTTCGTTTATTTATATACTGATGGAGCAATTTATTAAAATGCTGGCAATAGTCAGTCACTTGTTAATTGTTTTTATCACATTCCATTGCAAATACCCTGACTGATATCATGAGCTTGGCCAAGTGCTGGGCAAACTGAGAGAACCTTTGGTGCTGTCTTTGCAGGGCAAGTAGAAAAAGAGCAACCAAGACCGAGAGATCCAGGCAGGTGCAGCTGTTTTGCTCATGATGACACAGGAAGACTGTCTGAGCTGGGAGTGACATGGAGGTCTCTGACTTTAAGCCCAAAATATTGCTTTTGCTCATTGCTCAACCATCCTGATCTCAGAGACCAACCCACACTCCCAGAAGACATCATTCTAATTTTGGTTATGAAAGGGTCTGTTAAATTTTTTAAATTGTTCTGGTGTTCTCCATATAAGCTTTTCTGCCTCAGTAAGCCCAAACTTTCCTGTCTTTGTTTCTGTTAAAGCTGACTGAAAAATGTGTGTGGATGAGGAGTTGGCACAGCCCAGACAGGTTGGGTTTTAAGGGTGCATTTCTTGACTTCCTCTTTTTTAGTCCATTCAGAGTTTCTTTTATATTCAGTCCCTCTGAGACAACCAGTATCTCTAATTTTTCACATCCTCAGTGGAAGGAATTAAGCCGTCTGAGGCTCTGTCTGCTGGATTTACTGCTGATCTACTGGAAAATGTATTCTCTGTTTCTTGCAGGTTTATAAAGATACCATTGTTATGATTTCTCTTAGGTCCTGGGCATTAATGATTGTGGTCCTGATGAAGCTGGACATTGACTTTACCCTTTTTAATTCACTTCAAACTTCTGTTGTGTCCTACAGTGCTCAGTCTTTAGCACTGGGAATAATCAGGCTAATGATCCTGCTTTTGCCTTTGGGCTTCTCCAGCATGTTGGAAGGTTTCGTGCCACTGGCAACACCAACATTACTGCTCAGCCTGCAAGAAGGCATCTGTCTGCTTCCTGGGATGTGCTGCTCTTGGAAGGGAAGGGGAGTAACGATGTGAGGCTTTCTTACCCTTGCCCAGCCCCACTGTGCTCCTTGTTCATGCTTCCCTCACCTGCTTCCTTCGTCCTTTGGTCTGGAGCTGCTTAGGATCTGTTTCATGTCTATCTTCCTCTGTTGCTTTTCCTCTGAGAGGGCACTGAAAGAATAATGAGAGTGTTAGAGAAATAAAAAGCAATCTGGGAACAGAGATTGAGGGTAAAGGAAAGGCTGTAGATGAGAGAGGGGAGATGTAGCAAGACACAGCATGAACAGATTCTGAAAGTTTCTTCTGCTTAGCACATTTGAACCTGCGAAGTGTGCCACAGCTCTAATCTCATTCAAGTACTTCAGTCATATGGACAAACTGTGTGAGTTTGTGTATGAGGAGTCTTTCTCTTTTTTGTTCTAAGTTATTATCTAGAGAGTCCTAATGAACCATGATTGTGCTTTAGGCTAATAGCTATCCAAGGGATTAAAAATTGGGGGGAACAATTATTTGAGTGCATTATTGCTTTATCTTCATTACTGCCAAAATCTGAAGGGTACTGTTACTGTAAGCTGACTGTAATAAGTTGCATCTGATTTTCTTTTAATTAGTGAATTGTTACCTCCTGCAATACTGGTTAATGCCAATTAAGAAACTGTTGTGTGATAGATCTGATGTAGTACTGGTGCAATTCCTCACTGTCTGAATAAAGGGAGGGGGGAAAAAAGAGTAAGTTAGCAAGTAAGTTGATTCTTGATGGTTTTGACTTCCTTACACACTTCTTTATTTAATAAGTGTACAAAGGGATTCAAATGCCATGGCTGCTGTTGAAGGTTACTTTGGGATAGCTCTGTTCCCTAGCCCTCAATAATTCTTCCTGTTCAAAAGGGTGTGGGGTTTATGAGTCTGACTGCTGTGTTAAGCAAAGTTGAGGGTGATGGGGAACACTGGAGTTTCTATGTCAGTCCTGATGACAGCTTTCAAAGCCCCAGAAAGTGATGAAGGGATAAATCCTAACAGGGATTGGCTTCTTATGCGGAAAGAAAAATTAACGTGTTGTTTCTGGGTGTACTTGACAGATCTGGTGAGATTTTTATCGACACTGGACGTGGCATTTATGGTCGATGACCTCTTGGGTCAGTAAACAGGAGGTGGAAAGCAGGGCTTCTGGAGCTAAATACAGTAACTTCAACAAGTTAAAATAAGATGTTTGACCCTGGCAGAGTGATCTTTCTGCTTTAGAAACAGCAGGCCTTCTAACACATTGCAGTGGCTTATGTAATAATCAGTGAAAAATAGGTAAAACATATATAAATAAAAATATTGACATGCCATCGTCATCATTTTTACATATAATTTGAAAGGCAAATTATGTTTCTATAGTAATTTCCTCTATTCTCTGCAGCTTTCATTCTTGGCTGTCAGCAAATGGTTCATTAAGAGCTAATATTAAATTCACTAGTGTATAAAAGGAATGGGCCCCTGAGCCACTGATTAAAAAGCAAGGTAGGGAAGGCCAAAGCATTTAATTGGAAGCATGAGAGCTGTTAATCCTTTTGTTTTTTTCCAGTCAACAAATTGCTGTTAATATGAAGGAGGGAGAAGGGCTGTGCTTTTTCAGAACATAAAATGTTTGTGAGGAAATCCTTCAGGCCCTCCTGCCTTGGCCTTCATGAATGCAGAATAATTCACTGGGAGGGGACAGTTGTGACACACCAGAAGTGCTTCAAGTGTTGCCGAGTGTAAATATGAAGGTTTAAAATGAGGAAATGACAGATAATGCACATTTGTGACTCTGTGTGTGACTCCCAGCAATTTTTGGTAGTGACATTGATGTTTTGAGAAGCCTTTAGCAACATCTCCTGAAATGCTTTTTTGGACAACTGGAAGCCAGAAAAAGTGACGAGATTATTTTCACCTCTTGATTCAGCCCTCCCTTGACGACTTCGTGTTTTGTTGTGAAAGGATGAAAGCACCTTCCCAAGTTAATGGCTGTGCAGGAGGAAGGCGCAGTCACTCTGGTTACTCCAGAAAAAGCCTTTTGAGCATTCCCTTTGATAAATGTCCGGTGTGGCAAAAGGCTCCTGCAAGGCTGAGGCTTGTCCCCATCCTGCTTCAGTTGTGGCTTGCACCATTCTTGACTGTGTTCTGTGTTGTTTGCTGTGTCTTTTCTACCTGGTGACCACGGTTCGGGCAGGGATGAGCTTTCTACTCGAAGCATTACTGTCTAGTGTCGGGCAGAATGGTGTCAGCCATAGCTTGGCCTCTAAGCATTAACTCCATGCAAATGTTAAGTATGAATTTGTAGTAGCATGAGGGATTGAAGAAAAACAGATGTGTGGGGAAACAAAGAGAACCCGTTCTCAAGGGTTTCAACAAGGGATCCCCCAGGAAACAAAGGGAGCATGGAAAGGGCATCCTTAAAACAACGACTGCAACAACTAAACTGCTCATATATGAAGTGTTTGGCAAAAAATGAGCCTTGGGGCACGGCAGGGAGATCCACTGAATAGTTCAACTCTGCAGACTCTTTTGATTAAAAAACATACAAACAAACAAAAACCCAATGAGAGAGAGAGAACATATGAATATATAATGGCTATAAATCACTGGTTATTCAATTATTCATATCCATGCAAACCCCCTGCATTTATTCTAAGAGAGAAGAAACCAGAAAGGATTATTTCTCTTAGTTGTTTTTTTTTAATAAGCAATCGAGAAACAGTGGCAAATGATCTTTGTTCTTTCACAGCATTTGTAGTGTTCATTTATTTTGAGTGCTTTACTGAGTCAGTTCACTGGCAAAATTTTTTAAACACTAGCATTGACCTTTCAGCAAATGGCACAGAATAATGGTGGGAAACAATTTTGCTTTCTAAATCATGTATTCCTGGTGGACAGGCACATGCTCTGTAACCTTGAGCACATGTCAGAATTTCTCCCATCCTTCTGTGGATGCCTTGCAGTAGTGTCATGGGTAGGGATTATTCAGTGAATAACTGCAAATGAAAATAAGAGGAAAAATAAGAGGAAGCCTGTTAGCATTCATGCTGAAAACTTGAGATTAATTAGATAAATGTTTCAGTATGAATTATTTGCTTAAATCCTTGTAATGGGACAAAGTTTCCTGCCGATGTAGTTTGATTGACCTCAGGGAAGGTGAGTCACTACAATAGAGAACTTGGCCTGGGATTTCTCTATAGTACAGTATTGGCTCTAATTTATCATCCATTTTTTATCCTGTTAATCCTAAATTAAATGCCTGGCAATAGCCATTATATGGCAGTGGATGACTTGCCAAGTTTGAGAGTGTGTACACCACCAGCTGTCGTGGTGCCGAGCTGACCCTGGTGCTCTCAGAGCACGCAGCCTTCCACAGTGGTGCCATCTCTGCAGAGAGGAGTCTGCTGGGAAACCTCAAGAATTAATTCCTCCCCGCCTGTAGCAAGTCCAGGATCCCCACAATGTTTAATTGTTACTGGAATCCCTCAGCTGATGATTCCTTGTCCTCCGGGCTTTGAGGGAGCTCCTCATCTCCTCGGGCTGGAGCAGTTGAATGATGTTTGCCATGTTGAAATGCCTCTCTGCACCTGTGAGGGGAAGCAGGGCTTGGTACATACCCTGAGCAGGAGACCACCCATTCTGTGTGTCTTTGCTTTTGCTAAAGAAGATCTTTAATGCTATTTAATGTGGTGATCTGTTAATGAATTATATAGCTCTACAATTCACACACTCTGGTAATAGTGTCTGAATTTTAGTCACCCCTTTCTAACTGCTGCTACAGGTTTTGGTGTTGCAGCAAATACCTCTAGCTCCTTCTCCTACAAGTAGGATCAAGTCTTCATCTAAATCTGGGACACATTTTACCCTCTTTGTTTCACTCATCTCAATATTTGATGACCTCTGCTAAGAGAATATGGTGCTGAGCTAAAATATTTTTGGTTTTGAAGTGGCGTTTTTTTAAGAGTTCTTTCTCTGGCTTCCTGGGGAAACAGCCTTTCTCATTACTATCACTTCAGTATCTTTATACGCCTACTTACCGCTTCACATGTTTACTTTTGAGTAATCAACAACAAAAGCTGTATCTTTGGGGTATTGTTAACAGGCACTAAGGGGGCTGATTCAGAATTTTTTGAGGTCAGGTGGACTCTTTTAGCTGATCTTTGTGAGCCTCGTGTAAGATTGGTAGGAGTGCAAGCACACTAAGTAACTCCCTGTCTACACTGCTGTCAGTCTGAATGCTGAATCTCTTTGATTATGGTTGAATCCTGTCAAGATTTCTAGGAGAAATTACTGTAATGGCCCTTGCAGCTTGGGAGAAATAATTCAGCATTTGTAACTGAGTCATCACTCTGGGAAACTTGCTGCTTTGAACCTTTCTGTGCAGCCCTTCCCTGATGCCATGAAACTGTCTCCGGTTGATACTTAGCTTGAGTTGCAAACTCTTATTCATTGCTCAGTGAAAACAGCCTAGAGACTAAATATTGGCGTTTTCTTCACTTTGTGTGTTGGTTTATCTGTTTTGTTGTTGTCGTAGTACATAAACTGTGTAGAAAACGCTTTCAGAACAGGGACTGACTGCACTCTTGAGCCTCACAGGGTTTAGCTCTGAGAATATTGAGGGAGAGCTTAATTTCTGAAGATGAGTGAGCAGCAATGCAATCACTCACTAGGTGTGCACACTCGCTCCTGCACGATCGAAGTCTTCAGTCACAATATTAAGCGTTTAATTGAAACACACAAAGCGCTGGTAGCATTTTCATGGTGCTCAGCTTGTTCTTCAAGACCTGCTTATTCCTGCCAACAAGTGAATAAACATGAGGAGTCTTATTTTCTTTCAGGTTGAATTGAGGAATTGTCACGTGAGTACACAAACACAGCCCAGTGTATCCTGTGTGTTTTGTTCCCCTCTTCTGTCTCGATACAACTGAAATAAAACATTCAGTAGATACCTCTGTTGACTTCTATCACTGATCCTGTCTCAGAGAATGCAGGCAGTGTTGTTTAATTAGGATCAGGAAGGACTTCTAGGCTGCCCCTGTAATCATTACTAAAATTTTCAAAGCCATTTCCTCTAAAGTGCTTTGAAGCCTGGTTCTCAACACTCAAGTTAAATATGATGGAATTAATTTTGTAGATGGCTTCATCATAGAATGCATGACAGCATCAGCTCTATGAAAAGTATTCCAGTTAGTGTGTTAATTTTAATTATATGGGAAAAAGGTCTGTTTTACCCTGATAAGTTAGGGCTTATAAGGTCATTGCTATAGATTTTTTGGATGTTCTCCAGAGCAGGTAGAAGGTTAGCTAATTTTAACGTGTGAATAGAGAAGGGAATATTATTCATACCCTCCCCTCAAACAAAACTATTTAACACTGCTTGGAAGAGAAAATTATAGGTTGCAAACAAATTATACTGTTCACACCTAGACTTTGCATGGGTCTTTGAATACACAATGATAACCACTTTCTCTAGTGTTTCCTATAGCAATTGGAAAATAGTAACAAAGATGTAAAATGATATATTGGTGACATTCCTCTTGCCTTGTCCTTTGGGTGGACTTTCTCTTCCTCTCTGCTGCAGTTGAGTATCTTCTCTCCTGTGCAAAGGCTCTCCAGCTCAGAGCTGCTGCAGGGTACTCATGTGTCTTTGTGCTTTCTGAAGCAGTTTCACCGACGTGGTGCCCAAATCCTCCCTGGCTGAACAAGCCCTTTTGTCCAGGCAGGAGAGCAGCTCAGTCAGTGCAGCGTGTGAGTAGCCTCTGGCTGAGGATGAGACTTCCCCTGCCACCACGGGCATGAGGAACCTTCTTTTCCTGGTGACAGCTGGGCTGAACGCCTCAGGAAACTGAGAATAGTGGGAGACAGGAAAAGTTTACTCCCATACATTGTTTAAAATTGGCTTGCACCTTGAGGTGTATTTTGTTCACTTACAGAATGAATGATTGAATGCACAGTGTCCTGGTCCTGGATGTCTTCCAACATGAGATACCTGATGATCTCGTGGAAGCTTTGTTAGCTTTGTAATAGGGATGTGCTGACAAACAGGTGCTGCTTGTATGCACCTGTTTGTTTTCTTGTTTGTGTTTGCAGTTAATTCATGTTTGATAGTATTTCAGTCTATGTTCTTGGCAATGGGGGGTTTTTTTCCTACTCAAGACACATTGAAAGTATTGATATTTACAATATAAAAGGTACTAGCTGAAATGGGAAGCTTCATTTCTGAAATTCCAGTATTGATAAATTTATTTTCCTCCACTGTAGACAACCAAGACATTTAGAGGTTAAATATGTGATACAGATATTTTGCCATGGAATTATGGGCACTAGTAAGATCAGAATGTTTTGTTTCTGTTTCTGTGGTATTTTAATTTATGACTATAGGAAAAGTGAAGCATTTTGGCCACCTGATAAACTGAAAATTCAGTATTTTTGGCACTGTCACAGTTGGAGACCGGGGAATTTCTGTTCTAAAAAACTAAGAAAAGTACTTTATTTGGCCAGATCAGAAGACTAATTAATAAAATTTTAAAATGCCATTGGAACCTGTGCTTGCGTAACGTGCCTGGGACTTCTTTTCGACCTGAACCCTTGACATTGATAATATCATGTACTCTTCAGTTCCACAGGTGGATAATATGTTCTGTCAATTTTGCAGTCTTCTGATAGTCTTGAATGTACCCTTGATCTTGCTTTATAAAAGAGACTGAATGGTAGACCTTGATTTATCTTTGCTGTACCTTTTATCATATTGTCTTCTTTATTTTCATGTCGTCTCTACCTTTGCTTTTGCTCCTCTGATCTAAGAAGTCCCAACATCTTCAGTCTCTGCTGATACAGAAGAATCAGCATGACTTTAATCACATTTGTTGCCTATATTTGGAACTTTTATAATCCTGCTACGTCCTCTTGGAAGTGGTGTGACCCGAATTAAATAGAACACCTCATTCTTTTTTATGTGCTCTCCTCCCCTTTGAAGTACGTTTTGAACATTAGTATTTCTTCTTTCTTCTTCCTCTGGTTGCAAGAAAAAGATGCATTCAGCAGGGCAGAGACAGTATCTCTTTTGAATGGGAGATTTATTTTTCCTTGCAAAGACTTTGGGCTTGTCACTTGAAATCAAGTGGAAGACAGTGCCAGTAGCTTGCAAGTATTGTACCCAATGTGAAAGTACAAGTTCCTCTTGAATAATGTATTATTTATCATGCATTAAACTATTAATAGAGTGAAGAGTCTAAGATTGCCTGAGACAAAAGTTGGGAATTTGGTTGGAAGGAAAACTGCTGTTGTTAAGTGAAACTTTTTGATGCATTTTCTTTGACCCACATTTTTGAGGATTCTGTTGTTGTTTTGGAAATGGATTTCAGTTAATTTGGGGAATGAAGGAGGACTGTTCATAATTTCTATATTTATCTTCTAGCCTGAATGTCCTTACTAGCCACAGCAAGTGCATACAAGAAGACTGGTAAAAATACTTTTCTAGCTTCTTAATGAGCAAAAGAATAAGTCAGAGTAAAAATTCTCTTATTCCTTTGTGTTTTGTGTTTGGAACTGGCCATGGTTGGCCACTGATACGGCTTTTACTTTTTCCGAAGCAAGAACCTCCCCCACTTGAGTTAAAAGACTGAGTCCCCTGCAGAATGCAAAACCTTGTAGAACCAGAGTCAATGCCTTGCAAGATCAGTCTTGAAAATGTGCCAAATTTTGCTGTGTTTCGAGTTGCTTGCTTGCACTTCACGTTGAAGCATGTTCTGTGGAGGGCCTCAGTTGACCTTTTATGGATGCTGGATGGCTGTTTGTGGAGATTTACCTAATCATTGAAGTTAAAAGAGAAAAGTGAAGAAAAGTTGATACTTAGAACTAAAAATGTCAAAGTAAAGTTTTACTAACACCAGCAACAGTGATTCTGCCAGCCTGGAATGACTCCTTATTCAGCAGGGAGGCTTTGTTGAAATGAGACCAAGGAGGGGACGAGGATCCAGCCAAACTTACGGGACTGATCTCTGAGGAGTATCATAAAAGCCTGTGCTTACCCTGTGATTTATCTAGTCAAGTTTGAGAATGCTACAAAGATGCTTTAATTTTCCTGTGTCATGATAGTGAGAAGGACAAATGATACAGTGCAGAAAATACCTTTCCTCCCCATCTCATCCATTTTAACCATGTGAACTTGTTTTTAAATGGAAAAAAGATAGAGATTTTTTTTTTTCCCTCACGAAGAGCTTTCAAGTGTAAGGAATTCATTGTGCATCCTTTGGTTTGCTTGTTTTAAATTTCCAGTAAGTGGATCCAGGCGCGTGACTGATGCATCATGTCCCACAGAACCATTGGACATGTTAACTGAGGAACTAGTCTGCACCATTGGCTAACCTAATTCTGGGAGCTTTAACTGGTCTGAAAGGACAGGAGTGGAACTGTGAAAACTGTCTTGACACTCGGTCATTTCTTTTTGATGCTAGTGGGGTTAACATCCTCCTCTGCCACCATGAATTAAAATTTTTTATCGGTTGGTTTTTAGCCCACAGGGCTATTAAACGGAATCATCAAATGCAAATGAAGCCCCTGGTAAAGTCTATTGAAGTTTTTCTCTTACTGAAATAATGACACAAATGTATAAATTGAAATGTAGATCATCGGAAGGTAGCAAGACCACAAACAGGAAATAGTATGAGTGATAAAAATAGTAGTCATGGTAGGGAAACAATCTGTTTTCTCCAGTGATATCAGCCTGGCATGGAACTGTCCCTCAAATGCTTGAATATTTGGGTACCTACTGTTAGGTATTACATTGCACTTAGGTTGGAAAAGACCCTGAAGGTGATCAAGTCCAGCCATTAACCCAGCACTGCCAAGGCCACCACTAAACCATGTCCCCAACATGTCAACAGGTCTTTAAACACTTCCAGGGATGGTGACTTAATCACTTCCCTGGGCAGCCTGTTCCAATGTTTGACAAGATTTTCGGTGAAGAAATTTCTCCTAATATCCAATCTAAACCTTTCCTGTGCATATACACACATCTACAGACAGATTTTTGAGGTGTACAGTATTAAATGAAGATCAACAATTCAATGTCCCAACCCTGGTTTGACAGACAGGCCAGTAACTGGATTGTCTTCTAGTTCCAGCCCTGTTTTATGTTTCTCCAAAGGTATCTTACATGCACTGAAAAAACAAGGTGAAACAATACACCAGCTTGTATTAGATCAAGAAGATAAAATGTTTAAACTCTGCTCTTGAGTGTTGTTTAAATTGACTGAATTAAGTAATTCAGTCTGTCTCACACAGGAAGGACTTGTGGTTTTTTGCTTTTTTGGTTTTTTTTTTGAGGAAGATGTGTGTGTGAGAGGCAATTTAATAACATCATGTAGAAACTAATTGTATTACCACCCTTTCCCATGGAAAACAGGCTCGGGCATGTGGTGCTCTCATCACTGCAGGGCTCCTTCCAGCACAGAGGCAGCTTCCAGTGCCTGTGGCCTGTGGGTAATCTCTCTCCTGTACTTCTGCCTCCAGGGCACTTTTCAACATTTTGTACTTAGCATTGCAATTTGGTGAATGCTAATTACCACAATAAAGATGGCCCTTGTATGCTGATGAGGACGTGTCTTTACTCCTAACCACAGTAAGATTGCATATCACTGTCAGAGTGTTTAAGCTGGTGAACTTGACTGATCATTCCAACATGTCACTTGGTACCGTGCAGCATTTTAGTGCGCTAAAGCTGATGTAGATGACGGTAGAAACATGATGAGTAGGGCTGTATGAATCTTTCATAATGAAGCATGAAATAGGATGGAATTCTCCTGGACTCCAATCTTGCAGACACTGATTTAATGGAGCAATATCCCCTAGTAAAAGAAAATTGAAGCCAGTAATAAGCACTGAAGCTGACTCTAAATTTGTCGTTAAAACTGGTTTTGAATTACTAGGGAAAATAAAAAAAAAAAGAAGAAAGTGGTGTGGATAATATATATATACACCCACATAACATACATATATATATATATATATGCCTATGTGTGTTTGTATTCAAATATAGTTGCCTTTCCAAAAGAGGAATTTCCTCCTATGTTTTATGATTTGAAGGATTTTTTTGTGTTTTGCAGAAGTTATCACAGGAGGGGAAAAATTAGCAATTTCAAAAAAATTATATGGAAGTTATCAGGGCAAAAACAACTGGTGAAAAGGAAACTGAAGTGTCTTTAATAGTATGAGTTTTCTTGAAATTTGTAGACTTAGTCCAAAAATTTCAAACATAAAAGGACACATTTGAGTTTAACTGTTTGGAAGTAGCTTGTGGGGAATATAGTTCTGTGAAACATATCGATTTATATCAAGTTAGCATATTTTTTTAAGCAGAGACGTCTGAGTGTCAGGTGAGTGAGCTTGTGAACTGTGTGCCAGACTGTATTAATAAGTCAGAAAATGAAAATAATAATTGCAAATGATTCACAGTGTCTGTGGGTATCATATGTGCTTTCCCTTGCCAGAGCCATCCTTCTTGTTTAGGAAAATGTGGAAATAAACGGTGAGATTAAGAGAAACGGGACAACTGAAGATTCTTGGTTTTATGGCAAATCTGGAAGGCGACTTCTGCCTGCCTTCTCCAATACAGATGGGGGAAATGGGGACATTGTGGTGTGTATCTGAACCCTCATCTGGGCACTCTCCTACCCACACAGCTCTACTTGGCTCTTGGGTGTCCTTGTGGAGTGGCACCAACTTCCAGTGGAGGCTTCTCTGAGTCCCCGTGGAGGGGCTGGGAGGTCACAGCATGGAGATAGACCAGGATGTATTTTCATTTCACCTTCCTTTCCCTGTCCTTCCTATCTTCTGATATTTATACAAGAGATAAGCAAATTTGAGACAGGAAAACATTATATTTTTCCTGCTTGTATATCAGTCCTTTTAATAAATAGTGCTTCTCTTGTCAGGGGTGTTACTAACATCTATAAACTGCTTGGTCTGTATTTAAAAAAAAGGACAAAAATCTTGTTATGTTTTTTTCTGCTGACCTTCCTCCTAAAAGTGATGTGACTGATAACGTAATAGGTAATAGGGAGAGATTGTACATTAATATTTAATAGGGATAGATAGGTTTATTACTGAAACATGTAAAATGCCCTCACAGCTGCCAGCTGTAATTACTGGCTCTGTCTGGAAGGTACATATGCATTTGTGTGTTTATGGAATTAAGTTTAGAAAGTCAAGATGTTCAAAGTTAAGCACTTAAGTAGCCTGTGTTTGTCAGAATTAGCTATTATGATTGGAGGATTTTGAAAAAAACGGAGCGTGTTTCAGAGTGTTAGGAATTTAGGTTTTACCCTTATTAATCCATCCTGTTTCAAATAGATGGATTTTCCTGCTGCCTTAAGGATTGGCGCTGATTTTGAAGAAACAAGGGAGCTGTCTCCAGCTTACTGAATATTGTCCATAGTCAGGAGAGCCCACATTCACCGTGGTCTGTGTCTTTGTGGGTTGGTCTTCAGCCGGGGTTTTCATGCCCCTTAGCACTGAATCTTCCTCGTGCCTTGTTTTCAGGTTCTGTGCAGGGGATTCCAGCTATGCAGGGGATTTGACACATCTTTGAGGTACTGCTGCTATATTCCTTGGCAGGTGCAGAATATTTGCATCCCCAAAGCAGAAAGGAGCTTAGAAGCGGCTGAAACAGGAAAGGCCTAAAACAGATATTATTGCAATTCACAACGGAAATAGATGGGATTTTTCTATTGGCAGATAAAACTGATTTTATTTATATTTATTTGATGTTCAAGTGACAGATTTTATCAGCCTGGAGGTTCTCTTCGAGTGCTTCCATTTTAACAGGCATATAGGAAAATCAAAGCTTTCCAAGCTTTCTGTCACTTCTGCTTTCTGTCAACGTATACACAATCCAAACTTGTATCCCATTATTAAATGAGCAAGAACAGTGTGCTGGAAGCATGGTTATTCTCACCCAGTGGGCACAGATCTTATGAAAAAGTATGTCTCTTCACATAACAGCGTTGTTTGTTTGTTTTTCTTTCCTTTGAAATCCCACCACATGGTTATGAAGTTAATTTAGTTGCTATTGCTTATGATGCACACTTCACAGGAATGTACGGTGCAGCTGAAGGAACGGCTTCTATGCTTTTTAAAGATCAGTTCAGTCTTAAAATAGAAGTTGTGTTTTGGGAAAGGAATAGGAATTGTATTTCCGGGGCTGAAAAGTTTCTTTATTTTTTATCAGTGATCAAAAGGACTTCTCAAATCAAATTCAGAGAATTTTCAGTGTCATCATGATGTCCACTGCACGGCTGCTGTACACACCAGGGTGAGGAGGACTGTTCCTGCTTCCCTTCTGTTTTCTGCTTAAAGTCAGGAGAGTTTTAATATACATAGTCTGACAGCATTTATTATAACAAGCACATCCCCTTGACTGTGCAAGTAAGGCAAGCTGTGCTTGTCAGCCTTGAGCAGTGCTCAGACATGCAGCTCTTGAGGTGCTCTCACTCAGACAAGTATTGCTGTGCATTCCCAAGGGATTTTTTTTTTTTTATGGCCTTTAAAAATGGGAATGAATTAGGCATCTGTTCCCTGGTTCCCACAGGTTTGTGGTCCCTGAGTTTCACATTTAAATGGGTCCCAAAAGCAAGCTTAGTGAAGTTTTACCTTTATAAAATTCCCCAATTCCCTATCTTAGCCCTCGTCATTTGGAATGTAGCCCAGACGTGCTACAATGCTCATACACCTTGAATTTCTCCTAGTTTTAAGGAAGGCGTCCTAGTTTTCTTAGGAAAACTTCATGGTCTTTGCCCACTGCTGGAATATATTTTAGTAATATGAAAGAGTAGATCTGGTGAATGCTTCTGGATAAAGGACTGATCTATAAGGATATGAACTTTGAAGGTGGTCAGTTCAAGAGTCAGTCTTTTCTGATATTTTGTATATATACAAATATAGTTTTTGTATATGTTGCCAATATCTCTCTTGAGACACGGAAAATTCCCGAATGTAGAGGACAGTCTGTACCTTCAAATGGGCCACAAGGCCTCTCAGCTGAATCGGTGTATTCCAAAACACCTGGAAGTGCAGAATCTCTGCAGGCCCTGAAGAAGCATTAGAGGAGGGGATTCCCACCCTTCCCACACCCATTGCTTTCCCAGGCTCCATAGCAGACCCAGAGCCGACGTGCCGGCAGCAGGGGTGGCTGTGGCAGCTGTAGTGTGTAATTTCTGCCTGCACGGATTAATGTAATAATCGTGCAATTATGCAATCATGACACTTGCGTGGCCGCATTGTCTGCGCGTGCATGGAAGTGATACGACGATTATAAAGTCATTATCCAGTACAGCAGCGTGCCTGTGAAATCCGACGCCTTCCCTGCACTGTCGATAGGTATCTGCACTCTGTGCAAGGGATGGCTCTTCCTGGAAGGTTGGTGATGTTTGTTTACTCTTATCCGTTACCCTTTGCTGTGAAAAATTTCACCAATTTCCTCAGTTCAGGCTTTAATGGTTTCCTCTAACTACTGGCCATCTGTTGTAGTGTGAAGAGATTTCCTACAGGAATTTCTATTTTAACATGGTTTTGCCATTACTGCTGTATCAGTAGTGTTTTCCTGACATCTTTCTGTTGTGATAAACGATTTCCAAACTGACAGCTGTCACATACGTGCTTAGGTAGCGATTGGGAAGGTCCATTTATGGGCTGTATCCGAATTCTTTCACTTGGTCATGGCATCCAAAGAAAGGAGGAGCAGATAAAAGGTTTTCTGTGACATTTTAAAATGAACTGTAGAATTTAATCTGATTTCTGTAATTTATCAAAATTAGCATATAGCAAGACTTCTTGCTGTAAGAAGCCAAAGAGAATCACTGTAATGCACAATTGACCAGACATGGTCATGGCTAATTTTGTAGGCACAGAATTTCATTTATTTCAGTAGAATATCATTTACACGTAAAACTCTGTCTTTTTATATAAAAAGTTTTCAAGACGTATTTCATATGACAAATGTTAATTGCTTAATATTTTCCCATTTCCTGAATTAAGATTTTCTGATGATTTTACTGTAAACAAACTGCTGCTGTTTGGAGCCCAGCGACTGTTTGGAGACTTCCAGAAGCAAGTCCAGAATGAGAAACATACAGTCTGGGCTGAAAAGTAGTAAGTCTTTAAGAATGACAGCAATTCTGTATTTAGAAGAGAGTCTCCAGTGTGGAGACTACCCTGTGTATTACACTTAAGTGGGGAAAGAAGCTGGATGGGCATGGATGTACTGAGGGTTGATTTTATTTCAGCCTTGATGAAGTTTTGGAGCTTAGCACCTTGGGGGTTCGGTGCTGTCACACGGTGGCATTGCTAGAGGATATCTTCTGTCTGAAGCCCTTGCCCGATGATTGTGTTCTTCTCAGGCTGTGTGCAGCCAGTGCCAAGGACAGCACGGTGGAGGATGTGTGGATGCTGCATCAGGGAGTCTGTGCTACCTGGCCTGACGTGTCTAAGCAAAGAGTTACTGTACAGGAGTGAGACCTGGTCCACAGCAGACAGCTTTGTGACAGCCTGGGTGCTGCTAGACTCAGTGGCAGGCAGAAAAGCAAACAGAATGTTATGGGTTATTAGGAGAGAAATAGGCAACAAACTGGAGAAATGCTGTTGTGCCACCCTATCTGTGTTGCTCCAGCACCTTGAATATCTCATATGTTTTGGTGACTTTTTAGCAGAAAGAGTAGGATAGAATAGGAAAAACTTCTGGGAGGACTACAAGCGAGTTTGGGACAGGGATCCAAGAGGTACAAAATTATGTCCCAGGCAGGCAGGGAGGGAATTAGGAAAGCCAAAGCTCAGCTGTAATTGAATTGGGGAGATAAATTTCTTCCTGCCATTTTGTCTGTACAGCTGTTGGGTTCCCCTCTCTTATTCCTATCTGCTGCTCTGCAGGGACACTGCTGACAGAGTCCTGCCTCTTCATAGGAAACCAAACTGCCCTTTCTTCTTCTGTTCTTCCCCTTCCTACACTGGTTTCTCCCCCAGCTCAAGCCTCCCCTTCATACAGTGCTGTGCACTTCCCAGACCGTCCCCCATGAAACTGCCATCCCAGTTGGGGTGCCTGACTGTGGAGAAGCTCTGTAGGGTGCTGGGAGTCTGTGCAAACCCACCCAGGCAACACAGAAAAGCCATGCAGGGCCACACAGCACACGTCTGCCATCAGCCTGGCAGTGACAAGAGCAGGTCTTTGTTTCCAGACAGCACGGATGGGCTCAGAAACCTTCCCCAGCTGCCCTCAGTCAGTCCCACCACGCTCTGGGGGACAAATCAGACCCAAGTGGGCAATTTGTCATTTTGCAATGGTGCATTTTTGCGGATGGTCAAATGTACTTTGGAGAAGAAAATGCTTGTGGAGAGCCACGTTTTACCCAAGTTTTATAACTGAGTTATTACGGAAGTGTGTAAAAAATGGGGTTTAGAATAGAAGTGCTGACACTAGAACAGCATGAACACAGCTGTTATAATATAGTAAATTTGTAAGAAATTGTATAGCTAACAAAGTAGGTCAACAGCTTCAGAGGAAAAACTGTTTCAGATGGCAGGCTACTCTATCTTAGAAATCTTGATGTTTTTTCAACATGAGAACAGAGATGTTTTCCCTTCTGTGCTAATTCCTGTCATTTTTGCTCTTAAAAATATTCATGCTGGAAGGTGGGGCTGACCTCCAACTTCTCAAATACAAATCCAGCATGCACAGGTACAGCACGGTGGATCACAGACCAGGGAACGTGAGGATGGCCATTCCATGCCAGATCACAGGTCACACTTGCCTGGTATCCCACTGTGACGGTGCCAGTAATGGCTGGATGTGAACAAGGGTGAGAGGGCAGCTGGCATCTGCAGCAGTTTTTTCAGAGCGGTCTCCTAGACAGAAGCAGCTCTCATTCCTTAGAGACTTCCCAGATCAGAAGGGTTGCCTTTGTACCTAACAGTCCTTATGGTATCCATAATATTGTCCAGTATCTTTTTGAACTTTTTCAGACTTACAGTACACTCCTTTGGAAAGCAATACTAGAGCTTGGGAGGGGACATGTGACTTGACTTACCTAATTTCTTGCCTGCCTTGCCTGCCTGGGCAATGCCTCTGTGCTCGTTCTGGACAGCCAGTCCCTGCCCTGCCCTTGCTGGTTTTTTGCTTTCCAGCTCAGTTTAGAACTCTTTGTTCAGCCATGCTGGCTTCTGCACTTTGGGCTGGGCTGTTCTTGTCCTCCACTGGGTAATCCCTGAAGATCATCCAGCTCATGGGATCCTATTTGTCCTTCAGAGAAGTTTCTGGTAAGATCAGTTCTCCAAGAAGCAATTAATGTATTTAGCACTGCCTGTCATTTAAGCCACTAAAGTGCTAATAGTCTGGGCTTTACTCAGCTACTGTCTTTTACTGTGGCTCCCTAAATATGCCTTTGCCTGTCATGCATCACATGTTCCAGCTCTTGAAAAGACTGGTCCATCTCCCTTCAGCTGGGGGGTCCCCAGGTCCCCAATGCCCTCCGAGGGAGATGTCCCCCAGCAGCAGTGATCAGAAGAGCAGGACATTTTCTGATAAACCAGAAGATGAATAAGGAAACTCCCCACTGATTTACAACTCAGAGCAAATTATTCTTCCCCTGTTTCTCCCTCATTCTTGGAAGGGTCTACATTGCTGTAAGTGAACTACTCAGCATTAGATTTTCATTAGCTCACAATGAAGCTGATGACTTGAGCATCTTGCTCAAATCCATTTATTGCATCTCTGGTCCCTCGGGGTCCACCTCAAGTCTTCACTTTCCACTTTGCTCTCCCCCCCCGCTTGCCCATCTGGCTTACAGCCCACATAGCTGCTTAGTCGGACTCAATGGGTTTGGTGAATGATAGTGTCAACCTGTTCTAGGGGACAAGGTTAATCCAAACACTAAGTACAGCCATTAGACTTTCTGCAAACACTTTTTTGTGTTTGTCTGAACAAATATTGCTGCACAAGGGTGGCACTTCTCAGTCTCTCCATCCATCTGCACCTCTGTTTAAATTCCAGTACCTTGATCTCATCTTCCTTGTCCCATTTTGCTTTCTTTACTCTGCTGCTGGCAAAAAGGTTTTTGAGGTGCTTTTCTTGTCCTCTTTCAACCTTCCTGTATATTTCCACTGCCAGCCAATTTGTTGCTTTGGGATGTGCTGTTGCTGCTAGGAAGGTTCAGCAGTGATTTCTGCCTGGCTCAGAACAGTGTATTTAGAGGTACAGTTGTTCTTGGGGACTTCCAGTTCTGAACACACGTAAATACCAGTGGTACCTTGACTGATAAGTTTGTTGCTTAATGGCATGATTTCCACGAGAAAGAAACCTTGAGTGCTGAAGTGGTAACAAGATTGGGACCACTGGTAAGATTTTAAGTAATTCTGCCTTCTCTTCTCAGAAGTGATCTATTTAACGAGGAGGCAAAATTCAGCTGTTTTTTGATGGGTCAAAGACTCAATGTTGAAATCACTCATGACAGTGACACTTAATTTCTCTGTAGAGCCCAGGATCTTATTATGATTTGGGGCTTTTTAAGCAGCATCCTATTTCATTCAAAATTTTTCCTTTTATTTAAGCATTTCAAAACATCTAGTATTTTATGACAGAAGAAACAACCATGTTTGTTGTCTTTTTTTTTATATTGTGGCTTGAAAGTGTCATGCCATTTGGGAACAATTTCTTCTCAAAACAAATTTATCTCCATTTGAAAAAATTTAATACTGCGGGATTTCCAATTCTTATTTCTTATGTTGGCAGTCCTTGGACTGCTTTCATTTCTACACAGCTTTTTTTTTTTTTTGATAAACTGTAAAGCAATGTCATTATGTGTTATGTGCTATGAAAGCTCTGTTCTCTGTTGATAATATTCCTAATATTCCCATCTTGTATGATACCACAATCTGGGAGCTGAATATTTCAATGGACTATATCTGTTCTTTGCAGAAGCTGATGCCAGTGGTATTTTAGTTTTGTAATAAGCCTGTGGTTTTTTGCACAGAAATGGACCCAGATGTGACTTGCAGTGCCAGTCTTGAAATCCAAATTCTTCCATTTTTGAGTCATTTATTTTCATGCTGACTTGCAGTTAGATGTTCACACTATTTTTTTCCTTGGCTTACATAATCCTTATCTAGGCAGCTGACATTGCAATCTAAGTTGCAGTGGTACTTAGCAAGGAGTGGAGAAATGATTGGAATGATATGTTTTAACATTTCAGAGTCACAGGATGTTCAGCTTATGCTTCTGACTGCTGAGTAACTTTATTGATAACAAGAATGTTACTGAAATACTGACCCTTTTTTTAATAATACAGCAAAGTCATGCTATCACGTGCTACCATGTTTTACCAGTAGAGAACTGGAAAAATTATATACTCCTAGGTCTAGTAAATAGGTGCTATTATTCAGAGAAAATCAAATAGCAAGAATGGAACCTCTTCCTTGCAATGAAATTAATGTTGCACTATCAGCTGTGTTTCAACTTAATGCTCTTTGCTTTGATTTTATATTTGCAAAGAAGTTTGTCCACAGAGGATGTAATTTTATTTACATGATGTACAACAGGTAATGAAAGACTAATAGTCAACAAATAAAGTACTAGAATTCGCTCATCAACACGAACAAGCATTTTGGCAGCATACAAGTTTTAAAGGCAGGCAAGCAGTGGCTGATAAAAAGCTGACTAGAAACCTTACCAAAGTTGTGTGTGAGTCAGTAAACTGGGACCGTTCTTGCCCAGACCATCTGGGTCAGGGCCTATGAGCAAAATGAAATATTTGTTTTTGAGCTGAACACTCCTTTGCAATGCATGGAAAATATACCCTTTCATGTGTGAAAGCCTTGAGCTCAGCCTTCATCATCCATCACTTCACACTGCCCAGCTGGAGAGCAGCTTTGCAGAAAAGGACCTGGCAAGGACCTGGTGGGCACCAAGTTGACCACGAGCCAACAAATGTGCCCTTGCCACAAAGAAGTCCAGTGGTATCTTGGACTGCATTAAAAGCATTACCAGTAGGCTGCAGGAGGTCATCCCTTCCTTCTATTCAGCACTTGTCAGGCTGCACCTGGAGTGCTGTGCCCAGTTCCAGGCTCCCAAGTGCAAGAGAGACATGGACATACTGGAAAGAGGCCAACAAGGGGCCACAGTTGTTGAAGGGACTGGAGCATCTCCCATGAGGAGCAGTTGAGGGAGCTCAGACTGTTTAGCCTGGACAAGGGGAGGCTTAGGGAGATCTTACCAGCACGTGTAAATACCTAAAGGTACTGGCTTACTGCTGTGGAAGGGACAGAACTCAAGAGTGGCTAAGAAAGGCTCAAAAAAACCTTTGAAATTGTGAATATCTCTGAACAGCTCTATTAAAGTAATGAATCTCAATTGTCTGGAAACCTGTACATGTCATGTTAGAAGCTGTGTTTGTGGCTGGAGTGTGTGTTAATGCTGCCATGGGCAATGGGTGCTCCACTCATCTTCTGAATCTCGGATATTCTACTGAAGTGTGGAGTTTGAGTAGTACTTAATCAGTAATAATCACAATCAAGATTGAATTTTAATGAAGTTTAGGATAATTAGTCATTTATCAAATGGCTTTGGTTGGGGGCATGTGAAATGCCTGACAGCACAAAGCTGTGTTCTTCTAAGTTTCATTCAAGAACATTTGGCAAATTATTTAAATGAGCAGTTTTTGGCCTGTAGCTCATTTACAAAGGGATTTTGTGCAAGTCTGTGATGGGTCATGTGTAGGTTGGGAGGGGTTTGTGTTGTCAGTGTCTGATACATTTCAGTCAGAGCTGAGGTATAAGATGGGCAGAGCTCTGAATGACTATCTGCAAAGCTACCCATAGTTTGTATCAGAGGGGTTGTATCCAGGTTCTTTGCATCCCTAGGGTGCTGGGAGGAGATGAAGCAGAACAAAGCAGAGACCCTCTGAGCATTTTTGAATAACCATTTGGATCTGCTAATTGCTGCTAAAATGAAATTTTGCAAATAAATTTTTGTGGGACTGATGTGGTTGTGAAAATAATTGCATGAAATCAATTGAGAGAGTGCTACAAAGGACACTGAGGGAGTTGGGAAAGTGTTCAAAGGTGTTTGAACGGATGCCCAAATGTCACCCATGTTACCTAGCAATAAAAGTACTAGGAGTTAAGGAAAACGGGTAGTGTATCTGAACAAGGACGTGCAAAAGTAACCAAGGACAAAAAGATCCTCATTTTTAAAGCATGAACATTGAGATTATGGCGGACTGAAACAGTAATGGGAGATAAGTGTGTGCAGAAAGGTGGCCAGTGAAGTGCTGGTGTTGCGTTCACAGGATCCGCTGGGGAACGGATCTGTTTGCTGGGTGAGATGTCACATGCAGTGCTGTCTGTGCTCGTTCTGAGAGAAAATGATGCCATATTTCAGAAAAAAAAAAAAAAAAAGTCTTCTAAGAGGGAAAAAGTGACCTTCTGGTTTCAGTGCCTCAGAAATCGGATGATCTCCCATCTGATCAGCTGTAAAGCAATTTTGGGATGTTTTCTACACTGGCTAGAATTTTAGCTGAAAACGTGAAGTGAGCATTCACTGCAAACATGAACCTCTGCAATCCTCCTGCAACCCTCAGGTAGAGGGTGGATAATGCTGTAAAGAAACAGGGGCTGAATGCCTCTGCATGGCCCACAACCTCCAAATTATTGTTGAATCAAGTACTTGGAAAAAAGAATTCTATAGGGCATTAAGGAAGATGCAGTAGCAAGACCAAGGAAAAATGGGAATCAAGGGGTTGAAATTTACTAACCTGGCTTGAAAAGACATTTTTTCTATCATGGGTAAATAATTTTTTAAGGTTTTTAACTTTTTTTGGACCCTGCATAAGATTAAAAACCACTAAGAACTTTCTCTGCTAAATAAAATCTCTCTCTTTTTTTTTTCTCTGTTGGAATATTTGAGTAAACTTCCACTGTATTCTTTAGATCTTTATTTCTCTAATTTTTCTTAAAATATTTCATTTAGAAGTTTAGTGGATTGAATAATGTCTACTTGAAATGAAAAACTGAAACCTGCTGCTAGATAAGTGCAGAGAAGCGGTGCTTCGTTTGCATTTTCCAGATATTTTCCTTTTTTTTCTAATAAGAAGGTGAAAGTGGATCTGATTCTGTGAAAATCAGATGTGCATTTGTTCCTCTGATGGGAAATGACACAGTGTAGTGATTTTTGGCCTGTTCTGAATGAGAGGTGTGGAGATAGGCACAGAGATCATTTGGAGCACGCGTGTTTCTGAGGCATCTGAGGCTGGAGCCTTTCCATGGGAACCAGCTCTTTGATTGTGTATTCATATGTGCTTCAAGGGACCACAGAAGAAATGGTAGAGTTTCTAGGATTTTATTTTTTAAATCATGCTCAGTGTAATCCAATTTGCCTTGTCTGACTTTGGATCCACGAAGGGCAAAGGTGGTGATGTGGGTAAGGCAGGCGAATATTAACTCATCTCTCATTTAAAAGTAGGGATATCAAATGCACAGATGTTTTAAGATCACACTTCAGCATCTTATCTAAATTTTATGGTTAGTTATTACTGTAACTACCTCAACAGAAAGGAAAGAGAATTGGTATGGTTTCTAAAATCAATGAGCCACTAAATAGGTGACAATAATCTTGATAAAAACTTAGAATATTTATTTGGCACACAAAATGCCTCTAGAGAGCATTACCATTTTAGGCTGTTCTCTAAATACCAAGTGTTTATCCCTTGCCCACGAAGTTCAAGGCCAGCCAGCCCTGATGGGATCACCCCAGCCCTGCTCCTGTAGGACACAGACCGTGTCTCTTCCTGTGCCTTTTATGTGTGTCTGTGCTTGCTTTTGTGGTTTTTTGTCTCCACTTCTGTGTGAACAGGTGGGGTGGTGACATTCTGCCAAATTATACCAACTGGTGTAAATGCCTCCACTTTGTTTTGCCGAGCAGCATTGGTTATTTCTTACACCACGTTTTCAGGTGTGACTTCACTGTCATGCATAACACAAGGAACACGACCTCCACCGCTCTCTGTGAGAGAGGCCTTTGCAGCTTGGCTGTGAGTAACAGCTTGGGTTGGTTTTCTGGTTGGTTTGCCTTTGTTTTTTCTAGCTGATGTTCTTCTTTGTCCCAAGTGCCACCTGTAATAATTTCTGGTTTTATAGCGCTGGAGAGCATCTGTGCCCACAGAGGGTGCTCAGCTGGCACCATTCTTTGGTTTACATTGTAGAATGCATTTCCATGTTGAGCTTGATGTTTCAGGGAAAAAACATCTAGACAAAGAAAAATAAGACAAAGTATTGAGATGGCAAATAGAAGCACTATGGCTTGTCCAGACAAACGTTGGTGGAATCAAGGGTGGATCTCATGGGATCTGAACCACAATGACCTCATGGCTCGACCAAGTAGGATTATGTTGACAGCAAGGGCTGTCTGAGGTTGTTTTCTGTTCTTGATTTTTGCATTGCTGTCCCTGTTTCATTCCCAGTTTACAAATCAGTTTCATATTGATAATAACTGCGGGCTTTATGTTGTTCTTAGTTGAAGTATTGGAACTGTACATTGTGCTGCCTGATCTGCTAGAAGTGAGACAAGACAGCATAACCAAGACTCAGAACTGAAATCACGTGTAATTGAGATTGATCCTTTTCCCCCCAGAAAATAAGAATTTTAACCTCTCGAAATTGTTTACATGAAGATAGACAAAAATGCTTAATGCAAAAAGCAAATCATATAAAGAAAAAATTATATTTTATTCTTCTATAGTGCTAAATTTTCAAAGCCTTCCCCCCTCGCCCTGAAAGCATTTTCTCATGTGTTTGTTGTGTTCTGTTGTTGAAAATCTATCCTGGCAACATGCAGAACCCCTTTATTAAGTTGCCAAATGATTTTAGCAATCTTATTTTCCACATCTGGTTTTTAAACCTCTTTGAAAAGCAGCCAGGCCTGTGAAAAAAAGTCATGAATTGCAAATGCGTGTGTCCCTGAAAGTTACCTCACGTTTTAAACCTAGCACTGCTGCTCTGGCATGGTGCAAACAATGCCTGCACTGAGTGATGCTGGCAGCAGTCCGGTGCTGGGGATGACTGTGCAGCTGCAGAGCTCTGCAAACAGTGTGGCTCAGGTAGGAAAATTCACTGCAAAGGGCATCTCTGGTTAAGTGCCCCTGTGCTGCAGTAACCTTAGAGACATGTTGCTTTTAGCGTCTATTTCTCTTGCTGCTTCTACTCACTCCCTGGTCTTCTCAAGGAGGATTTTCAACTGCTTTTTCTTCAGATGCTGGGTTTACAAATGTTAAATGTTTAAAGTAAAGTACCAACTCAGCAATACTTTCCAGTATGATTCCTTCCAACCAAAAAACTCATTTTCTTTCTGTGTCATGAGATGATACAATGATGGCCAGTCAGCCCCTGTAACGCACAGCAGGAGAAGACATGTATGCCCACAAGTCCTCTCTGCCACCATGGAGGAGCAAAGGAACAAGATGTAGGACCTGAAACCCCCAATTTCAGCTGAAGTGACATGCTGATCACCTCCAGAGCCCCATTCAGAGCTCAGAGAAGCACAAACCTCTCCTCTTGCAGAGTTGAGTGTTGTGCCTTTTGGTATGTTGGGACAAAGAAATTGTTCCTCCGCTTGCTGTGACTGTTGTGTAATATAAAGCTGTGCTGTGGCTGGTAGATGATTCATTAAGCTGCAACCGTAATAACCAAAACTCTTGAGGTCTGAAAACAGCTTTGACCTCTTTATTACTGTACAGAGGTTACTAGTACTGTACAACTAGTACTAGCATGTACATTAGCAATTAAGAAGTCAGAAAAGGGGAGACATGAACAATAGTCCGTCTGTTTGACAGAAATAACTATTAAGATCAGTACGAATTTGGGTGCTTCTTTACTACTTAAATTGCTCTAATGAATAATGTTCCTGTGGTAGAATTGCCTCGTTAGCGAATGAAAATTCTTTGGGAAACCCCCAGGAAGAAGACTTGTGAAGTTCTAGGCAAAAATTAAATATTGATTATTTTTAATGCATCAAATTAAACTTAATCGCACTTTAGGAAATACGTGATTTTTCCCAGAAATAATTTAAATCCCAGTGCTGGTTTTTGTACAAGGTGGTTTCATACTGAAATGAGTTGCACTACAATAGAAGTTACTGCCAACGTATAATTTGTGAGATTCAAAAAAGTGTTAGCATATCATTTAGATAATGAAACCTTTACACCCATCTAGATTTGTAAGTACCAACTTGAGTGGAGGAAATGCTATTTCAGTGCTATTATATTAAATTATATACATTTACTGGGGGGTCTAGATGACTGTATGTTTAATTTACAAGCTTTTCATTCCAAGCTTTTCATTTATTCTTAGCAATTAAGTGGCTTTAAAAACTACTGATAGTAGCGGTAAAATCAAGTGCATATTCACAAGACTGACCAGAGTCTGAATGATGAAAGTAGTCAATAAAAATGAATCATTTCCTAGATACTTTTAATATCTATTTTTTCTGAATGTTTTAATTGCACTTTCCTCTTTTGAACCACCATCACTCTCCCCCTCTTCCCCACTTGATTCAGGAGCAGCAGCTGAATGTCTCCCTGCAAGTGGAGGGAAGAGGGAGGAGTGAAGCACACAGCAGTCTCTGGCTGTGGCAGTGCTGGTGAGAGCTGTCAGTCCGGCCCTGCCACATGTTCTTCCATGGGCAGCTGAACTGCTGGGTCCATTCAGCTCCACCATCTGCTGAGGATTTTTTGCTTGTGAGTTACCACAGAGTGGTCTGACTTATCCATTCAGTGCCAGGATGTGTCTGGGAGCCGCTGCCCAGATGTTGCTGTGGGGGGCACATCTGGCTCCCAGAGGACACAGCTGTGGGGCTGTGTGGGTCACAGCCACCTGTGGGGAGCACACAGCTCTCATGCTGCCATGTGCCCCATCCCAGTAGCCAGTCATCGAGTAGTCCTGCTGCATGGTCTGAGCCATGGTAAGGCGCCTTGCGCAGGTTCTGTGGTGCTGGGTGAGACAGCTGCTGCGTGTTCCACAGGATCCCTTCGATGAGGGGTCCCGGGCAGGGCCAGACCCCTGCCAGCCAGCTGTTCCCCACCCAGGGCGATGGTCACCAGTAACCACCCCACGCATCGTTGGTTCAGGTGCCCCCAGAGGTTTAGGAGGCGGCTCTTGGCTGGACAACCGAAGATTTTATTGGGTGGGACCCCAAGGAAGAGAAGGTCCCACATCGGTGTCCCAGGAGCCAAGAGGCCGAACTTCCGTTCAGCTGGGGATTATAAGGGGGTCCCGAAGGGGGTGGGGTAATACAAAACAGCTAATGGGGAGAGAGGGAGAAGGGGGTGGGTGATACAGAAACAACAGATGGGAAAAGAGGGGCAGGAATGGGGGCTTTGGTTACATCTTGCAAGGGTACACGAATATTCATAAGAGTCGATGGGAGAAACTCTTACAACAAACCTGGAGGGGGCTTTCTTGGACCCAACCATGGTCTTCCGGGCCCCCCTGCTACCACCCATCGCAACACCATGGGGTGTCACATGTTCAGTAAAGACAGGGTTTCCAGGTACAGCCAACCCTGGTTTGATCTGTTGCTTCCAGCACAGTCTGGTAGTCTCACAGGCAGCTTTGGAAAGGATCTGTGAAAGATGATACATTTTCATATATCGTGTGTATTGAAGCCTATGCTTGGAAAGTACTAGGAGCTCAGAACTAAAAAGGTAACTTGTTGAGTGTTTTCTGTAACTGTTGGATACTTAAATATCCTAGTGATAGATGCCTAAGGAAAAAAAAGCAAAACAAAGGGTTCAGGAGTTAGAGTCTGCAGAACTATTTGTAAAGCACTGGGAGATTCTCGCACACAAGTGTGAGAATTTGCAGTAGGTTTTGTTTAATTGTAAGCAATCTCTTTATGGCTGAGTATATTTTTATGGACTTGCTGCATTGTTTGGTTGTTGAAAATAGTTCTGAAGGTAGAGCTGAGGCTTGTAGAGTGGTAGAAAATTTTCAGCCTGGGGAAGGAAGGAGGAAAGTTCCAGCAGTGCTCAACCCTCCAACTTCTTGGACTTTTGAAGTGACTGACCAATACTGGGAGTTCTGGTGTCACTGGTGCAGACTGGTTCTAAAAATAGTAAATGTTTTTGAGATGCCTGCACATGATTTAATGGGTTTTGTGCATGTTGAATGTGAGTAGTTGTCTTGGAGTGATTTATGATGATAGTCTATTCCGTGATCCCAGAAATGGTTGCTGTATCTCAAGGCCTGGGCCCAGGTGTGTGTGGGGCCAGGGAGGAGGGAGCTTTGGCCTTTTTGGAGGGAATTTTTGAAGCCTCGCTGCTCAGGCGCTCTGTGGTGTGGTTTGGTTCGGTTTTGCTTGGCCAGCTTGGTTTTGTTGGCCCAGGCAGAAAGCTTTTCCCTTCCCTGGCTTGGAGAAGCTGCACTTGCAATCTTTCAGCTGCCTTGAGGTGAACTGAAGAGCTGCTGGTCTGAGGCTGGAGGAGCGGGACTGGGGGGAGCAGGGCTGGCCCGTTCCAGCCCCAAGCCTCGGGGAGCTGAACCAGGAGGAGAAAGCACACCAAGAGGCTCCAGCCCAGCTGCTTTGTCTGCCGTGACTGCCGTGGAGAGGAAATCGACGCCAGAGAGCCACCAGGTTTTCACCTCCCGCTGGAACTCCTTTGTGGAAGCTCCACTTCCCTCAGAGTGAAAGCCAGCGCCATCTTGCACCATGTGTCAGGAGGGGGTATTTCTTCAACATTTTCCTCATTCTTCAGGCATGTTTGAGCATTTGCTCCTCTGTGTGTGTGTTCCTCTGTGTGTGTGTGTGGTGAGTTTTGATAGTTCAGTATTTAGCAGTTATTTACTTTTCTTCCTTGCCTTGTGGTCATTCTGTTGTTAATAAACCATTGGGTTGGGGTTTTCTTTCACTTTCCTCTATTAGCATTCATTTTCTCTTGGTGGAGGGGGATTGTTGAAACCCTTTAGAGGAGACTACTCATTGCAGAGTGTCTTCTCTTAAATTTGTCTCAAAACTAAGACAGTAGTGTTAGTGTGTGTTCCAGCAGAGCTAAGAGTTCAAGATTGCCCTCAAATAAAGAAACTTTGAAGAATGAATGCAGTAAGTGTTCTTGCTGTTTTAGTACCAGAACCACGGGGCAATGTCTATGCCTGCTCATATTCTGGTGCTATCTTTGCCCTCCATTGCTGTTAAGAACCCAGCTTGGAGGTATCATGGCACTTCAGAATCTGCTTGAGTAGGAAATGGTCTATAAAATGGGAAGGAGCTAATGGATACCGTGTCTTTCCATAATCCTCATGAATTGTCAATTAGAGCACAGTTATTTCTGCTAGTATCATTGATGTGCTGTCAGCAGTTTTTTAAGTCATCCCCCCCTTCTAAGGAGGCATTTCCTTCTTTCTAACAGCTAAAACAATCTTGAATCTTAGCACAAACCACAGCACTTAGTTTGAGGTCATTAATTTTTATTTTATTTGGAGGACCATAAGGTGGTCAAAAGATTGAATCATTAAAGCAAACAGAGTGCAGAGATATTTCAGGAAAAGATTTCTTGTTCCTGTAATTTCATGCTTCCAAGAGAGAAGGAGTGATTTGCAAGGATACACTTTCCTTTTCATACTCAAAGTTAATACATTGCACTATTATACTCAAAGTTAATGCATTACAGTGTTCCATAGTCAGTCATCAGCGCTCAGTGTCTCATGGAGAGGGAAAATGTTGGGACATAAATGTGGAGATGCAAAGTCATTTGTGCAAAGATGCACAGTGGATTGAGAGAGCTTCTGGTGTGTAATCCAGGCCATGGATCCCCGTGTGGTGTTATATCTCTGAGCTGTGGAGACTCAGCTGTGAGCCCTGGGCTTGGTCCATCCCTTCTTCCTCCTCTTCTTCATCCACAGCTGCCAATGACCTGGTGCTTGAAGCCAAAATGTGGCTGCTTACACTGCAGGGGTGGTAGAGGGGGGAGCTTGAGACTGGTCACTGTGGATTGGAAGAGAGAGCATGAAGATGCCAGACCCACACATGGCTCATGCCCTCATGGCTGTGGGGCAGGACCATCCTCTGCTATGCAGAGGCATTTTGGAGAACTTATCTTCCTGGTTTCTCTGTTTGGTCTTTGTTTTGTTTTGTTTTGTTTTGTTTTTTGGGGGCAGTTGTGTGTGAGAATGAATTGGGAAATAAAACTGGCTCCTGCAGAGCACACTGAGTACACCCAGTCTGTCTGTGCAGATCACCATTGGTAACTACCTTCAAAGAAGGTTATTTCACTTGCTTTTGAACCATCTGTACAGTTGGTCATAAAGAGTTTCTGACCTTATGTCAAAAATCCACCTACCGAGCTTCCAGTGCTTCCAGAGTAACAGGCTGGAACAATGCAAGAGGAAGAATTTCAAAAAGTTCTTGAAAGGGTTTTGTGAAAGGCATTATGGTGGATTGTTTGAAGCTGTTAGAAGTGATCTTTAATAGTTGCACCCTTTAAAAGCTCCTGAAATCCATTCATGTTTACAAGATGAAACATGAATTTCAAAAATCTTTTTTTCTCCTCTTCTTCACTTTAGTTCCTGCATTAATAGGCAAGATTCCTACAGAGAGATGAGCATTGCTGAGGTCAATAATGTGTCTTTAATGTGAACTGTCAGGATAATCACCTGTGCTGAAATTCACCTTGACCCAGAGGGTGTGTGCAAAGCCCTCACCTTAGGGTAGTCCAGAGCAAATACTCTGATTTCTTTAGGATAATCCAGCACAAAATGCCTGGGAGGGACCTCTGCCAGGTTAGTCAGGTGAGACCGATGCATTTGGGTAAACTACAACGTAGTGTTGCTAAAAGAAATAGTGAAGATCTCTGCAAATGGGATGTCTGAGAGTTATCCCACCTTTGGGCTGGGTTTCATAGAATAAAGGGAGAAATTTGTGTAAGTTTAGGTTCATTTACTAAAACTTTGCGGAAAAAGAAATCAGCCCTTTATACGTAGAGTTGTAAGTATTTTTTCCAATATTAGCTGAAGGTGGCTCATTTAGCTTGCTGGTACAAGTAGCCCTTTGAGAAGTGGGTTACCTAAACTGTAGGAAAATTACTGGGAGTAAACTATCTGCTATTATAAAAATCCATTACAACTTTAATATGGAATTTAAAAACCCCTTCAATAATCTTCAACTTTTGGCTTCAGGTATTTGGCAGACTGACTCGAACACATTTAGAAGAAAATATTTTGCAAGTTTGTGTTATTATCATCATTTGCAAATGAACATTTGGAATCTTGTTTTGTGGTAGCATTGATTTATAAAACTTGCAGTACCCTGAGATAGCACTGACAGCTTTTAAGAAGGTAGGGTGTGGAACCAATATTGCAAGAGGAAAGCTAATTACTATTAATTAAAGGTAGACAAAAAGCATGGACTTCAGGTCACAATCTAACAACGCCCCCGAGGCTTATGTGGCTTTTTCATTAAAATGAAGTTTCAGTAAAGCAAAACTGATTCTGTGAAGAAATCTGGTAGTTTTATCCATAGTTCCTCAAGCAAAATTCTCATTAGCTTCACTGTCATGAGCATGCAGACTGTAGTTCATAAGCTAAAAACCGTAAATACTATTTGCTTTAAATTTTTGTGCTGGATCTAGTAACTTTGACACTAGGAATAACTGATTTGAGAAGGTGAGTAGAGAGCAAATATTTATTGTTCCTCATTATAAAAAACCCAGAAGGCACTTGGTACAGTGAGGACTGAGACAGCAGATTTAAAATAAGTAAAAGCAGTATGTTTTAGATGAGACATGAAGTTAAATTGTGGTGCTCATTGCCACTGCATGGTATGAAGATCAGATGTATGGAGGGGTTAGAAGTTCATCGGCTGAGTTAATGGGGGATAGATCTGTCAAGATCTGTTAAACATGGTGCTCTGAATCCAGCTCCTGCTTCAGGGAGTCCCAGGGCCTGTATTTCTGGAAGCGAGGAGGCTGTACCAGTGTGTGTCCCACCCCTGTGGCCCTGGCAGAGTCCTGAGCCAAGGCACCTACGGGTGGGCAGCACGTCCCTGTGCAGGGGGTTGAGCCCTGCACAGCTCAGTGCAGGGGTGCTGAAGGTTCCTGTGCAGCTGCAGACCCAGTGGCTTCCCCCCCAGAGCTGTCGGCTGGGTGTGTGCAGGGGCTGGCAGAGAGAACACAGCTCCTGCTTGGAGGGGATGGTTGGGAGGGAGGGTTTCTGTTTGGTCTTGTGAACTGATGTGTTCAGCTTCAGCTGAGACATTGTGTATTTTTTTAATTTCCACATGTCCTTACTCTGTTTTTCAAAGTTTTCACTTCTGGAAAATGTTGAAATTCTGGGGAAAATGTTTGGACAGTGTATCACTTTAAATCTGCGTTCTGCAATAATTAGCTTATTTAGGTGTAGGAACTTACCTCTCTGTACAAACCCAAATATTCCGATAATTTGTTGGTGAAAAATACTTTGACAAGCTGTCACAGGGATTTCAGCTTTTCTAGATGTCTTCTATTTTGATTGCCAAGAGGATTTTTTTTAACATGAAAAAAATTCAGTTCAGTGGAGCAGATTTCTTTCCAGAAGATAATTTTAAATGTTTAGTTAGATGTAATGGTTTTCCTCCACTGTAACTGCTTTCTTGTTCCTACATTCTTGAGAAAATATTTCACAAATAATTAAGTGTGAGTGTATCTGTATCAGCCTTTCCTTGCAAGGGCTTTTGTGTATTTAAATTTGTCAGCTTCTCGTGTTTGTACTGCAGACTCTGCACCACATTGTGTCCCACAGGTCACAGACTGGAGGATTATTATTCGGTCCTCACCCTTGGAGTGTGTTCTGGAGAGGCGAAAAAGGGGGCTGATAATTAGACATAGACCATAAAGTCATGCCACAAGTGCCGTGTCTGGGATTGTCAGATGAATAGTGCAAACTGCCTCCTCAGCTGCTTTGGAGGAGTAGGGATAAATCCTGACTTGGTGTCCATCAGCAAGACCATAGGGATGTCACCCAGGGCCCTGATAAATAGAATGGATTTAGTCTGAAAATGCCTCTGATGGAGGTATGTCTCCATGGGCATGAAGCTGTAAGGCAACAGGGAAGAGAACCTACAGCAGCAAAGCCAGGGCATAGCACTGAGTTCAATTCCTCAGCATTCTCTGATTTGGAAAACAGAACTCAAGTGGCAAAAACCCCATAAATTTCAGTAGCAGTAGTTGAGAAGTGTTGCTCACCCTGTTCCAGTGGGGCTTAGATGCCTGAGCTTGGAGTAGTTCAATAATTGACTTTTACAAATTTTCCCGAGGGAGGCAGCAGGAGCATCCCTGGCCTTGCTGTGTCCACAGGAGTCACACGGGCTGGTCAAAGCACAGGCACTGGGAAAGCTGCCCAGAGTCAAGGGGTTTCCCCTCAGCTCTCTGCAGGCGCTTCACTGCAGGGATTGTGCTGCCCCTTTTCTCCTCCCCATCAGGAAGGAACTCACCTTTGGGGCGAAGATGGGAAGGAGCAGGGAGGGCACCCACCCTCGGGTGCAGGCAGGTTTGTGCCATGTGAGAGCAGTGCTTTTGGCACTACTTGACTTGGTGTCTGGGAGCTGGTGACCACTGTGCAGAGCACTTGGGGAATCATGCAGGCATGGACAATTAATCTTTTAAAAGGTCTGTTGCTTGGCAATGTGCCAGGGAAGCCAGTGTAGCCCCACTATATGATATCAATTTTTAATGATGAGAACTTTGCTAAATTCAGCCCTTGATAAATCTTAGAGTTGGGTTTTCAAAGTTTAAAATCAAACATAACCCAATTCTTTCAGTATTTGATTAAACTAAACTGCCACTTTGGTAAAGTGTTTAAATAAATCAGTGTTAATATACTTTTCTACAGTAAATAAAGTTATGTCTGTATAGTTCAGATATGAATATTCACACAGAGCTCTTGGAAATGAAGCAGTGGCAGTTTGCACAGAACATATATTAACTTAAGGAAATAAATATTTTATTGATCTTTAAAGGGATTACGATCTTGGTGGTGGTGACTGAAAACACTGTTTTTAGAACAGTGAAACCACTAGCTGTAAATATGTTTTAGGAAATCTGTTTTATTTTATTCTGTGAAGTCTGAAGACCACTTGCTGTAAGTGCCTGAGGGCTGACAGACTCTGGGAGGTGATGTCAGTGGGCTTTTCTCAGGTTGCTCTGCTGGCATTGGCTGCCAGGTGGCACTGCCAGGAGACTTTAAAGTCAGTCTTCCAACACAAAATAATTCTTCACCCAGTGAGGCTGCCTGGCTCCAGCTCTAGCAGTGCCCTGCTCTGTTTGTGTGCAGATAGCCCCTCTCCAATGGAACCTCATCCAGAGCCCTTTTGCCCCAGCAGGAAGCTGCCAAGTGACTGGGACAGCTTTGAAATGCATCTTTGTAAGAGAGAGCTGAGCATCAGGGCCTTAATGTGCACTTGAGTGCTCATGCACACAGAAATAGTTCCAAAGAGTGAGAATTAGGGTCTGCCGTGCCCCTCAGAGCCCCCTGTAGAATGCTTGAAACCTGCTCTGTCAGGAGCCATCAGTCAGAGGTGGCCCAAGGCCTGTGCAGGTTGACCTTGGCTGCCTGTGGAGTATAAAAGGCCACAACCAGCTGAACTCTGTGTAAAGATTTCTGAGCTGTCAGGAACTCACATGCTGACTTGCTTTCAGTTGCTCACCTCCCAGCTTGTTTCAATAGGTCTTACTAGAGACATGATCTTCTCGTTAAGCAAATTATGGGCCTTCCAGAAATGCCATGAAAGGCAAATCTGCCTATTTTTATGGATGGTTTCATTTTTCCAGGCTCATGGGATTCGGGAAATTAGATCCTTAGTTCCACATCTTAGTTCTTCAGTTCTTGGTAGGCCTGAAGAAGTGGGCTTTGCTCACTACCTTTAGCTTGGCTCAGTGAAGCCGTTAGTACAAATAGACAACAAGGAGACATTACCCCAAAATGTGAAAACTCTCACTGCTTTTGGATCTGTCTGTCTTGGAGCCCTTGTCTCCACTGTCACAGAACACGTCTTTATTCCCAGGAGATTTCTTTTGTGCTCCCAGGAGCAGCTTTCTGCCAGCCAGTGGTTCTGGGTGTGTTGTGCTTGTTTGAGGCTTCAAAAGTCTGTTCTGAAATCTTTCACATTTCAACCTGTGCCTGTTTCAAGCTGCTTGACCTGGTGTAACCCATACCCAGGATACCGTGGTACTCTGTCCTCTTTTAATTGTGTCTGAAGTTCCCCACTGAAGTGTGAAAAAACATCCATCTTCTGAAGGTGAGCATGCTTCTCTGTAGCTGCCCGTTGAAGGAGCATATTCATCCCAGGGTGCTGCTGCAAGATTCTTTGAAAAGAGACTAAAAGCTGGAGAATATCAAGAGAGATACTCAGTGAGCCCACTAATTAGAGTTGACAAATGAAAATTACAATAAAGCGAAACTGCACAAATCCAAAGAACTGAGTCTTTCTCTGATTGCTTTTATTGAGAGGGTGATAAAACTATTTCTCAGAGTGGGAGTTCAAGAGACTAATGTGTCATTACATTCTACTCAAGAGATAAAACTTCTGGTTGCTTTTTAGAACATTTATTATTTTAGCATTATTTTATGATGAAAGAACATGTCCAGTATCAGCTCTTTTCTTATGTAGACTTTTATGCTTAGTGCCTGTTTTAAGGCCTTTTTTCCTTACAGGTTTATAGTATTTCCTTTACTTCCTTGGGCTGTCACAGGTAGTCGTGCTGGATGAGGTTTCTTACCTGGCCTGCTATACTGTGCACATATGGATAGGAGGCTTTTTACCTTAAAAACCAATTCACTCCTGCAATTAGCTTTGCAGGAGGGAGTAAAAAGTCCCAGAAGACCAGAGCATGGAACTGCTTGGTTCCTGGGTGTGTTATGGAAAGGATCTCCTGAAGAAGTGTGTGACTTGGCTTTTTGTCGTTGATTTACGAAATTTCAGCATCTGATATTTCTATGAGATTTCCCTTATTTTGTAGCAGGGGACCTGGAGACGTGTTTGGTTTTGAGATCCTTGAGATCAGCTATGTGTGCTGCTTTCCTATGTTGCCTCATTTTCTGCACTTTTTCTTTCCCCCTTCCTCACAGATGCATATTCTGATGCTCTTTATGATAAGTTTCAACCTCATCCTGCTAGAGGAGCATGGCTATGCATTCAGTTTCCCAGCTGTGTAGCACCTGCGTGGTACTTCAGGGTCAGCTTAGACAGGGCTCTGAGACACCTGATCTCATTGAAGATGTCCCTGCCTGCTGCAGGGGAGTCAGACCAGATGACCTCTAAAAGTGCCTCCCAGCCCAAACCATCCTGTGGTTCTGTGTGCTCTCACAGGAAAGCCAGTAGTTCTGTTTTGCTGGCAGCCATCCCCTGCCTGATCAGTCTTGTGAAACTCCTCTTTTCTTCTCTCATGGCTCACAATTAGTTAAATTCATGGAAGAATGTTTAAAAGGCATACACAGCCCTGTAAGGCTAAGGTGTGGGGACAAATGGGAAGTCTCTGTCCATTGAGGGGAAAGAATAAGATGGAATTAAGTCAATTCAAATGAGAGCAAGTCATTGTGTGGAAGTGAGTTTCAGTGTAAGGCTGACCATGGTGAGTGATGGCCTATCAGATTTTAGAATGGAATTACAGTTACACAGATAAAGGCAGAGGACCATGTGAACAGCATTTCTGGCTAATTGCCACAAATATTAACAAATACAGCCCTAGCCATGCACTTGGGTGTCTGGCAACCAAGAGAAAAGATCTTTTTTTGCTGTCAGCCAGAGATCTATATATTTCATAAGTAAACACAATAGATAATGAATTTTGTTTCCTGAAGAGCGGTGCTATGATTTCCAGCATTCCTAAATGTGTGTTATCTGAGCATTGTTGATTTTCATCTATGGCAGAAATCACTCATGTCTTTTCAAAAAGGGCTTGTCAGTGTTTGCACCAACAAGAAGATCTCTCTGCAGCACTCAGGCATACATTGGCTTTAGCAGTTGAACTTCAGGCTTTGAATCTGACTTCAGTGTTACATGGGCAGCTACAAGAGTTCTTTGTGTTTCTCAGTTTCATTGTGGGTTAAAGCAGATCAACACAGGATTTGAGCCAAAGCTCATTATGGTCAATGTAAGTTTTGTCCAGTCGATTTCTAAACAATGATTCTGTTCATGTAGCAAGGGCTGTATTCAGGGGAAAAAATCAAATAGCATTGTGTAATCTGCAGAAGTGGAGGGTCCTGCTACTTTAGTAACATTAGTTGCATTGCTAATTAGTGTTCGCTGTCTTCCCAGGCTGTGAACAAGTCAGGGAATAACCAGTACTAGGGGTTTTTTTCTATCTCTTTGCTGTAATAGAAAACAAAACAAAAAGGAGTAGGAGGATATTGCTATTATGATCATGCTTTTTATCTCTGTAAGTAATTTGCATGCCAGATAATTGTTTTGATAGGGCTAGAAATATGCAGCAATGTATACTCGTGCTTATGAATCTGGTGCTTTGTGTGCTCCCAGGATTGATAATATTACATCAATACCTTCACAAGGGATCCTGCTCAATAAACACACATTGATCAGGATAGTCACTAAATTAAATATAATGTCACATCTTTGCTGATGTGATGTCCTGCGTGAACGATTCTTTGCTGTGGTTAATTTGCAAAGTTCAAATTAAAAGTTCTTACAAATATATTCTTTTGAGTAATGGAGGATTATGTCTCAGATCACAAGGTATGTGAAATGATTAGAGATCAAAAAAGTACTAATGTCGTGCTTTTCTCAAAGGACCAAAAGTTAATGGGGAATAGCAAGCAGCTGGGATGTTCTGCAAAAAACCGTGCTGGTCCTGACATTTGTTTTTCAGTGAAGTAAAATAAAAATTCTTCTGATTGAGTTGGTAGAGCAATTAGATGTTGGCAAAGTGGTAAGATTAATTTCTTTTAGACTACTTTGAAGATCTATCTAGGAATAAGAATGTAGCTCGTGCTTACGTGGGTGGAGAGCTGTGCCTGGAGAGCAGCAGCTCTGAACAGGCTGCAGAGCTCATGTTGGAGAACCTACTGAATGTGTGCCCAAGATGCAGAGTTGTGGTTTAGAGGAATAGCATGAATATGTAAGCACTGAAATACCAAGAAGGGAGAGAGAGGCAGCTTGTTTGTTGTATACATTACTAGCAGATACTGCAATATATCCCATTCTGGTGCTTGAAAAGAACTGGGGAGAATTAGGAAAATAATTTCTAATTAATAAAGCTGCCTTATAAGGGGTTATTAAAGGATCTTGATGTATTTATCGAGCACAAGAAAAAAACCCCAAAAAATAGAGGTGTTTGCACATCAAGATACATCAGGATATGTGTTAATTTATTTGTGGAGATAAAAAGATTTGAAAACCACTAGTAGACCTGAATCTGATCCTTGAAAAGTCTGCTAGAAAGCACTCTGCTCTTCTACCACATTAACAATTTTCCACCTATCCCATCACATAAGAATCACACCGAATTAGTGTTAGTTGTCACCAGTAGGGTATGAGAGCCTGATCATATTAGGGACTGTCACACTGTATTAGCCAAAATTAATACGGAAAGAATATGATAAAAAAAGTGCCAGTGTTTCAAATGCTGTATCTTATTAGCACAGGGAGCTTTCTGCTCATAAAGCCAGTGTTTTCTCCTCAGTCCCTCTTGTTGATGTGAGACGAAATGCCATGCTCCATTTACACAGGATGCTAATGCTCTGCACAGAGGCCTTTACCAGGGGAGCTCAAGTGATAGGAGGCTTTGGAGCCTGGTCAGGGTTTGGACTGCTGTTGACCTTCACTTTATAAGGTGCAAGGTAGGAATGTAGTTATCATTTACAGTTCCTGACATGTCACTTTACAGCCTGACTTGTTAATGTAGGGCAGCATCAATTTTTTTTTCCTGCTGTAGCAGACTGTAGTTTGCAGAGTTCAGCAGGTGTCACATGGGGACCAGGGAGGACATTTGGGAATAGCAAAACCCTTCCTCCGTCTATTTCCCTCCTGGGGAAATAGAAGCCAGAGCTGAATTACGATGAGAAAACTGCTTGTGGTTGTGCCTGGCCTTACACTCCAGTTTTTTAAGAGCTAACCAGCGTGCCCTGCTTGTAGAAGAGGAGGCACAACTTTCCATGGAGCTGCTAACACCTGGCTGGAGATGCCAGTTCCAGGAGGTGCCAGCTTTGGGCGGCAGCGGCTGCCTGGCACTTGGCAATGAGAGTCACTGTTCCTGTGTGCTTTAGACGTAGAAATCTCTTGCCTCTTTGGATGAAATGAATTAGTTTTTTCCTATAAACTTGAAGTAGATTTTGTGGTAATGACATAGTATTAAGCTGTATTAGCTGCACGGAAAAATATCCTATCCTGTACCTGATGCTCAGTTATTTTTTTAAAGCTATCAATATTAATGTAGTGACCTGAAATCTTGTTCGGTTTTAGCTCAGAAGCACTTTTCTCTGAGACACTTTGCATTAATGAAACTCATTCAAAGCTGGACAAACAGCTTAAAAGAAAAATCTGAAATTAATGGGGGGGAGTGGGGAGGAAGGAGGGGGGAAGCCCTTAAAATTCAAGACAGAAAGATTTCTAGGCAAAATTCAGTTGCGGGCAAAGTGGAGAAGAATTTGCGAGCTGCTTTATCTGCTGCATGGAAGCTCCTATGAGCTGATTGCTGAGATTGGGATCTTCATTTTCCTCTCTGGGGAACCAGTAACTCCCAGCTTCCCTCAGCTGCTCCATCAGGTGCTGGCTGGCCCTGCTCCTGCTCCAGCTGTCTCTGCTGTTACAGGAAAGCTGTTACCACAGGGGTTTTTTGGTTTGTTTTGCTTTTTTTTTCTGGAGGAAAGGGTGATTTTGCAAATTGGTGATTTCTTTTGGAATGCCCCAGAGAGGAGAGCTCTGCACCAGCCTAATCCCCCCATCAGCTGAGCTGTGTTGCCTACAGTGAGCCTGTGGACAGGACTATGGGAATGAAACCTCAGGCATGAGGGGATGCACTTGACTGAAGAGAGGATCTGGAAAGAGAACTGAAAAAATTGAGACTTGAAAAACTGTTTCCAGGAGCTTTCTAAATAACTTGTTAGTACAGGTGTGGATGTAATTCATTTGAGGTGAGGCCAGATGTCAGAGACTGAGCTCTCTCTCTGGTCTGTGGTGCCTTTGTCGGTCTGTGGTGCCTCTGCCTGTGAGTTCAGCTGGTTTCCAGGAGCTGCAGGGACCTGCCTGTGCTGGGGCTCAGAGGGGCCGGGTGGCTGTGCTGCTCTCATCAGGGAGCGGCTTTGGAACTCTGCTGGAACGGGATCAGAAACAAAAAGACACATCAGTGCATCTTGTAAGGAGAGAACAACTTACATAAAAAAGCCTAATTCCTGTAGACATCACAGGAGCTGTTCCCTGCATCCTGCCTTTGACTAGCCAAAATTAAACGGTGAAGGGAGTTGGTTTCTTGTGCCCTATTTCTGATTAGAGAGGGTGATACCACGGGAGTCTGGTTGTGCTTCAGCAACAACAACCAGTGAAGATGGAGAAAGGTATTCCACAACCTTTATCCGTGGGTTTATGTGGTTGGGCTCTTGAATGTGCTAGCAGTGCAGTTTGCATCGTGTGTCTGTTTAAAGTTTACTGCTTGTAATGCTTTGGTCACTCCTGAAATATGTACCTATGTTAATTCAGTGTATTGATACATCAGCCTTCTGTGTAAACACCTACCTCTGGGCTGGCTGCCTCCTCTGCTTAAACCTGTATGGACTGAGGCCAGGTCCTGTGTTTGTGCAGCCTGACCTGTGGGAGGGGATGTGAAGCCAGTAGGGTTTAAAAGAACCAGAGCTGCCTCATGCAGGCCTCGTTAGATCTTTCGAAATATAAAGTGGGATGAAAATTGCCTGATCTTTTATCACTCTGTAACTCTGAGGCTTGTGTGTAAGTTACCACAATGACTGTGTCTTTCCATGTAGTCCCTGCTGCATCTCTGACCAGCACACTGAAACATTCCCATCAGCTCACAAGCATGCATCAGTTAATTTTTAGGATATGTATGTCTGTGCTGAGGCTCAGAAAAGAGAAGAAAATGCTGCAGTTAAACTTCGGTAGTTGCAGCACACATAAGTAGATTATGCAAAACTGTTAATTTTTTATTACTGAATAGCACTTTAGGGAGAGGAAGGCCTTAATACTCTGGCTAAAGATGCTAGTCACACCAGATTAGTATTGTTGTACATTAATAATAAAAATAGCTGGGTCTGATTAGTGTCAGTTAAAGTTTCCTGAATGAGAGATATAACTCTTTGAATTAAACTGCTTGAATAGCAGCTAAGGATTCCTGAGGAATAATTTGTATTAAAAAGTTAAGACCTTCACTACTTTTCTAAAGGAATATCTATTGCCAGTGTGGGAATTGCATGCCTTTCACATAACAGCATGAAAAGAAAGGCTCTTCACAGACCATAAAGTGTAATAAAGGAACATCCAAAATTGATTTTCATTTAAGTAGATTACTTATGTTTTCTTCTAGACCAGGGAAAGCACAGTCTAATCTCCATTACTTTTCACAAGCAGACCGACTGCTTTGATCCAGATATCCATCATTAAATGCACCAAGCCACTCTTCCCAAGTACCTGCCTGTGGCTTGGGAGAGACCTGCCAGTCTCTGCCAGACACCAGTTCTCCTGTCCCTCAGGGAAATCTGGAGGCAAGTATGGTGTGCCATGGGTTGCTGGCAGTTTTGAAGGTATGATGACAGACCGGGGCTAATCCTGATTTTGGGTTCTGTTAATGTTTTGTTGAATTGTTGCTGAGCCCAGCAAGCAGTTCCATGCTCAAAGGTATTCAACTTTGTCGATGCTTTAGCTGGCTCACTCATGTTTGTTTTTAAACCACAAAATTGGGCCCTTTCGTATGCTAGCCCCTTTCTGAGGTTGTTCACACTCCCTCTTCAACAGGTCTTCTACTAGACAGAAACATCTTCAGAGGCTGCTTTTATCACTGTAATGATGATGATTGTACTGACTGTGCAAAGAGCTGGAAATGAGACCGTCGCTGTTTCCCTGTGCACAAGCAAACAAGTTGCTGTCCACAAGAATTTACCTTGATCTCTGTGACACATCTGCTGCAGGCACGTCAGGAGAACAGTCAGTTTGTCTGTGATCGTGCGTTGCAAACAGGTTTTTTTACCCAATCAAAACACAACAAAGGAGACCAAAACCTTTGTAGTGAGGAGGCATGCTTAGTACCCAGAAAATTCCAAAGAAAATCAACAACTTAAATGGAATATGTTCATACTGTTTTAGAGAGAACATATAAACTGCTTCTACTTGGTTGTTGTAGTGGCAGGATATTCCAGAGGTGATGAGAGTGGGACCTCTCCTAATCTTACAAATTCCCAGTTCAAGAATAGCTGTAAATGTTTATTTGATGTGAAAGAGCTAATTGTACAAATGACTATTTTCAGCCGGATGTGCCTCTGCTGTTTATTCTGTGGCAGTAATTAATTCTATAATTAGAAAATGTCCTATTAGATAATTTCTCTGGGAACTCAGGCTATTGTCCAACGCAGGAAGCCTTCAAGAAGCTGAAGTGGTTTGGTGATGACCTTGGCAATCTGACTACTTTTATTGACAAGGGCTGGTTTGCTTCACTGGGAGATCATTACTGAAGAATTTAGCTTTTATGAGTGAGACTGGAGATGAGGCTCTTGATGCTGAGATTTGGTGCCGTGGATGGATGGATTTGTCCCGGCCTTGCCCCTCTCTAGAAGGGGACACCTGACCTACCTGTGAATTTGCATCTGCTTTTGATCCGTCAGCATCTGCCATTCTATGAGAAGTCTGGATGAAATGAATGTACTTCATAAAGTATCAAAGTGAACACAAGAAAATCAATAAGCAATCTGTGTGATAATTAATTAGCATGCCAGGATGAATTACTGCTTCTTCCCCTCCTGATTTGGGTCACAGTCACATCTGATTTGGGAAGTTGTCAGTTTTTAATTATAGCTTGGCCTTTTTTCTTGGTATGGCTTTTTGCCTTTTTTTTTTTTATTTGATGTGCCCAGAATGAGGGACTGGCAGATAGAAATTCACACTGTGCAAACTTGCTTGTTGTGGGAAGGAGACAATATTGAGCTCAGCAACCAGCAGAACCTGTTGACAAGGAGATGTACGGTGCGCTGTCAAAGCCAGCCTGAGCCTGAGTATTTGAGCCCCCAGGAGCAGGGGCATTTATTCAGGGATCTGACCCCTGCTCTAGTCTGCAGGCTCTGATCTCTTCAGATTTCCCGGGGACTCAGATGCCGTTCCTGGGAAGCAGAGTGTCTCCAGCCCATGTACTCCGGGAAATTCACTCACTACCATCCCAAATCACACAAGTAGTTTGGCCTTCTCTCAGCTAGATTTAGCGTGGGAATTATTCCTCAGGGTCAGCCCCAGGATTTTTACTGCCTTCTTAAGGAGGAGGGCTGGTATTGTGAGCTTTTCAGAGACTCCTGTGGGGGCAAAGCAACTACCAGCTTATTATCAAGCTTCAGGTATAAATTCCTGCCCTTACTATCCTGTTTCCTTTCTGTGGTCACAAAAAAGACTAATTCTATGTGATAGATTAATGAGCTCATTTTGTAAATACACCAGGTAGTGAGATAGATGCCTATTTAACTTTCTCAGTGAACTTCAAGAACCCAGATTTCCTTTCTTTACAACAAATTGGTTTCTATCAACAGAAAAAAGTCTCTCAAAGGATCTCTGCTGGGTCTCTAATGATAACAAGTAACTCTGCTTTTTACTGGATGGTAGACAAAGCAAAAGCACTCTACATCTGACACTCTGAGTGTTAAGAAAGGATCAGAAGTGAACTGGTGATGATCACCTGGAGCTTTAGAAATTGTCATTTGCAATGGAATAGTGGGGGGTTTTATTTGGGTTTTTGTGTGTGGGGGTTTGACAACCAGTTCTTACAGTGTCTGAAAGAATTCATAGAAAATCAAGTGACTCTGGAAATTTCACAAAACCTACTTCAAAAAACAGTTTTATTTTTCTTCTGCTTACCTCCTAAGTTTCCAAGAATTTTTCAGTTTGCCTTCTCTTAAATATTTTTTCCTTTTTTCTTTTGGAAGGCTTGGAGAACATGAAATGTATTTCCTATTTGTGTCACTATTAAAATGTTTTCCAATATAGCTTTCACAGCACACCAGGAGCTCATCTTTTTTAAGGGTCACACATTGAGAGACACTGATTACCTGAAATTTATGCTAGAGATGGTCACCATTGTGGAGTAATTACCTGAGAACAGTTTTGGTCTGAAACAGTTTGCTTAACGTGTAAGAAGTTAATGATATTTATACAGGAGCTTCAGGGTTTTATGACAACCTAACCCTAACATGTAACTGGTGTTACTATTACTCCTGCTCTCAGTCTATCTGTACTATTTCATCTGATTGCCATCCTTGTGGTATTTTAACCACCTCTGCTTTAAATGGACCAAATACGGTTTGAGAAGTATGCCTAATGTGTGAGGAAGGGAGATCTTATTTTTCTTTGTAATGCATGGCATCAAAAAGAACATCTTGTGCATACAATAAATATTCTGAAAGACTTCTACACACATTCAGCACTTTCTGGCCGTGCTAAGGTAGTTCTATAGCACCAAGTTTAAAATTTGTGGTTTTTCTTTGGATCGGTTCAAACGCAACTTTGGGAAGACTCCAGTGGAGGGGTTCCTCCATCAGCAGGCCACAGTTGGTGGGCATCAGAATAGTTCTAACATGGCTATAAATACGTTCAGGGAGAAAAACCTCTAGCCCATTCATGCTCTGTTTCAGAATCAGAGGCATTACGAGGAAGCTGAAGTTTGGCCCCTGGCACGTTGTGGAGGCAGCAGCTTCTTGCTCAACGTCTGTCTGTTATGTCTGTCACTTTTTCAGGAACTGAAAGCAGAGAGTCACATGCTGCCTACTCAAACCCAACTAAACTGCTGCTCCATTTGTAAGGAGTCATTTGGTTTTAATTAGCAGAACCTTTTGGCTGACTGTATTGATACAGTTGAATGTCTCCTCCGGTTATGTGGAGTCAGGTTTTCTCAGGTTCCTGTGTTAGACTCCTTTTTTTTATTTTTCCAAGTGCAAGAGTACAAGGCTTATTTTTAAAGCAGCTTTTGCTGCAAGTTTCTCATCCAACCTCAGCTAGATAAGTTTAGGTTTTTAAGCAAATTGTATTTGGCAGAGGTTGGCTGGAAGGCATCAGCTCAAATGTGATGTAACTTTTATTTTAGAATGAAGCCAAGGAATTGCTCAGTATCTCAGTGTTAAGAAACAGAGGGTGAAAGACCTTGATAAGAGTGCAGTGCAAAACTGTGGTATAAGGTACTACTGTGCGCCAGCTTAAGTGATTGGAAAGAAATATAGAAAACCTTCTAGTATTCCCAAGCAATGATGGACTAATTATCCTCCAGTTGTCAATAATTCAGGGTGAATGATGGGATCTAAGCAGGAGCTGAAAATTGGAAGTAGTCCAGAGTGACGGAAGTGCACATCCGTAATGAGCCTCCCTGCCCTGAACTCCAGTTGCTGTGGAGAAAAATTATTTGAGCTTCAGGCGTTGTGTTCCTAACACATTAGCAAAAGTAATGGATGTTGGGTAGCTTCTTAACTTCAGAATATCTCTAAGATCAAATTACTCACTTTGAATCATGGCAGTTACTTGTGAAAACGACCCCGGAGTTCTCAGAACTCAGTTGTTCAGACATAGCTAATTTTGAACTGAAATGGGGATGCTCTGAATTGAGCTCTGACTGCAGTCCTCAGACTCTCCCTTCCACCTTGGCTTTACCACCTTTTCAGGCACAAGTTTCCACCTGAAATTTTACTCCTGGCCCTTCACATCTTGCCTTTACTCATCACCAGTATGTCAGCTCACTTCACCAAAGTGAAGTTCTGCTTTTGTTTTGAGCGAGTGCTTCCAAAACTTGAGCAAAATCTGTGTTTACAAAAAGCCACAGAATAGGGTTTTGATGGTGAAAAGGTGTGTAAAGACTCTGGGAGAGCCAGGTTCCTGGTCAGATTGGTGGTAGATGTGTAATACCTGGGAGGTGCTGGCCATCCCTCATCCTCACCAGGCAATGAACTTGAGCCACACATCTGAATACTGAAATGGATTAGAAAGACTGGATAAACGTTGGAGTCCAGAACCTCAAATTGCAAGAGCTAAGTAGCAGCATTAGATCTTCTGATAAAGCAACAACTTTTACAGGAAGCAGCGCTGATTATCCCCCCGCTCTCCCCAGCCTGTAAACACTACTGGCTGCATCAAACTCCGAAACATGAGTATCATCTCAAACAGTCTTCCTATTAGCATGAGCTATTTCAAGTTTTACTTCAGAATTGTTTTCCTTGTGATTCTTTCATGATAATTATGCAATTAATGTTAATCTAATACTAGTGCTGAAAATCCATACAAGTAAGCGAATTCCTCCAGTTAAAGATACTGACAGTTTTATTTGGCTGCACTGTGTTTTATGAAAACTTTGCACACTTGATCAGCGGCAACAATAAATGACAATGTGTAAGTGTACTAGTTTGAAAGCAAACCAGTGAGAGATTCCAAGTCAGAAGTAGGAAAATTAAGATAAAGGCAATAATACAGAAACATTGGCTTAAACTGACAGAGTCAGGATATGACCTGACACACTGTCGGTCAGGGTGGTGGTAGCAGTCCAATTAAATGGTGGCTGCAGTCCTGTTGAAGTGATAGACGTGGTTCTGTTGAAGTGGTGATCCTGTAGAAGGGTCTGGTCTTCCTCTGAAGGTCCATTGGTGGTTATGTAGCTCTTGTCCTCTGGGAATCCAGTAGGTAAGGGCTGCCTGTGGTGTTCCAAACCTCAGATTAGATCCAGGTAGGAATGCTTGGTTCCTCCCCCTGGGCGGAGCATCTCACAATGGGAAGATGTAATTTTATGAGTCATGCAGTGAGTCTTGATAGCCCATTAACAGAAAATATCCCTCTGGAGGGAGTTATCAGGGATGTGTCATGGAAGAGATAAAGGACACAGCCCCACCTGGTTTTAACAGATGGTGATAGAATACCTACTTTGTAACCTAAGGCAGTAAGTAAAGAAAATTGATAGAAAATGCTGATTTTTGCAGAGCAGTGTTCTTATTGCCCTAGAACCACAAAATCATTTAGGTTGTAAAAGACCCTTAGGATCATCGAGTCCAACCATTATCCCAGCACTGCCAAGGCCACCACTAAACCATGTCCCCAGGTGCCACATCTAAATGCCTTTTAAATACCTCCAGGACTGGTGACTCCACCACTGCCCTGGGAAGCCTGTTCCAGTGCTTGACAACCTTTTCAGTAAAGAAACTTTTCTTAATATCTAATATAAGCCTCCCTTGATCAGGAAAGTTTGAAATTCTGTGACCGGAGACCTTTAGTTAAGTGGGAAGAGTGGTAGAGTTTTTGAGTGGTGATTCAGCCATCCTCAACCATCCCCTCATCTTCAAAGTGATATGACCAACTTAATCTCTGGACCAGATTAAGATGCAAATTTTCATCCCTCAATTAATGAGTAACAGGGAGAAGGGAAGATTTGTTGGATGAGTTACTATGGAGAGAAATCAAGTGTCATGTAATTTCAGTTAGGATGAGTGTATAAATTGTTATTAATTTTAGGTATCATGTTTTAAGATTTACAGAGACTATAATTTGCATATTGTAAAAATGAGGGAAACAAAATTTTATCAAAAAGAGTCACATAATACCAATGTGTTTGTGGTGATTTACTCCTAATAAACTTCTCCAGCTGTGAAGACTTTTTGCTAAAATCGAGTTAACCTCAGGAGTGTGCTTGTGTTCTGCATAACCTTCATGAAGAGTTGAGAGTGAGTATGGGCTGACAGCTCCGAAGCAGCTCCAGCATGGGCAAAGACTTGTCTTGGTGCAATAGCAAACCCCCCCCGACTTCCAGGGGAGTAGAATGGAAAATTAAGGGAGGGAGTTGATGACTGACATTTAAGTGAGTTATCTAGATATTTACTTTTTTTGCTAGGAGGCTTTGACCATGATCTTTTTCCTAAAGAGCAGCTGAGAGATATATTAACTGTTTGTTCAATGGGAGTTGAATGAAGTGAGCTGATGTGTTCACATGTATGTCCATTAGTCAGGTCACACCCAGCAAGGTGCCTGTATTTGGGAGGAGTTTAACATTTGGGCTGTTGCTTTAACTAGCAATGATGCTGTTTGCTGTTTAGAGTCTTCTTCTTCCCCCTGTATGTGAAGCTCTGTGCTGCTTCACATACAACACAGCGGCCTGATTTGAAGAGCAGACTCCAGTTCTTGGGTAAAAATCCCTATTGAGCTAAAAGGATTGATGTTGCCTTTTGTACCAGTAGCCAACTTCTTATAGACAATTTAATCTAGGCTGTATGTAAGGGTGTAGCAGGATCCAGGTCCTGCCTGTAGTAGCAAAGCAGATAACCTCATCCTTTAAATCCTGTGCAGCTTGTCTTCCTTGTTGTGAAGGATGCAGCACAAGCTGAATTCTGAATTTTGAAATGCCAAACTGAGTAATCTAGAGTATCATTTAAAACCTATGTGGGCATTTTTTCCCCATATGGTTTTTGTATTTGTCAAGTTGAAACATTCCAATTTTGCCTTGTAAGTTTGTTGTAGTGAAAATGCAGTTTGGCTTCTAATCATAACAGCTAGGTATTAGATAGAAGCAATATATTTTTCTTGCTTAAACCGCCTCAGATAATTTCTGGTTTAGGTTATCTGAAAGTTCCCAAGATGAAGGAGGAATTATTTGTTTCCTGGGAGGGGCACCAGTGGGAAAAATTGCCTTTCACCTGTGCTTTTGTGCTGTGATTGGGAAGTACCTCTTAGGAGACCCCTTTCAAGTTTCCATTTGTCCTTGGGAGTCGTGGGGGCCTGGGATCACTTCTGGAAGGTGTTTTTGACTTGTGGTGCTTGCAGCTGACTGGAAGGTTACTGCTGTGTCTCGTTAATTGGTGGCTCTTGTTTGTCTTTCAGACAAATGCACTTCATTGTGCAAAGCCATTTGGATAGAAACAGGATGATTTAAAATTATTCCAAGACGAGTTTTCCAAGACAAGATGTTTCAAATACAAAACATCTAGGTTTTGTGTAGGAAAGTTTATCAAACTTTCACATGAACATTGCGTTTTTTAAATGTCAACAAGCATTACAGAATGAAGTAATTTTATAATGCTAAATTGTGAATGTTCAAAATACAGCTAAAATCTGCATGTAGTAAGGATCCTGAAATGTATGACCTTATGAGGGCAGAGTGCACCTCTCTGTATATAGTACTGGATTTTGTAGGCTCAGAATTCCCAATTACATTTAGTTGCCCATGTCTTTTAAAAGCCCCAGCCACAAACATCTCTTTTTTTTCCTCCTGATTTTTTACATGTAAGTCAAGTAAGTCTTAGTGGAAACATGAAAAAAATGGATCAAAGCTACAACACTGAGAAAGTAGTACCCTCCAGAGCCTCTGTCTAACAAAAATATAAGTCTTGAAACTGCAGTTCTGGGTTGTGTCAGGATGGAACTCTGAGCTCGTGATGTTTGTGACTGCCAGACAACAGTTAACAGAGCAACTGTTAACTTGGGTCTTCACACTAAGACCCAATTGTGACTTTCCTTGTGTGGGATAGTTACTGCAGCATTATGCATGGATTCCGTGGATACCAGAGTAGATACAGAGGGAGCAGCCAAAACTGACTTCTGCTTTGCCAAAAAAATTGAGAGGGGACATTTCTGTGTTTTTGAGTTATAAACATACAGGAATTAGTTTCTTTTTTTCTTACCAGGGTTGGCGTAAATATTAAATTGCAGGTTTATGTGCATTTGAGACTGAGTGCAGCAAAACTCTGGGTAGACAAAGCACCTTGTGAGGAGCATCCAGAAGTACTCATTTGATTCCTTTTTATTCTGCTGCACTTGTTACTCATTTTCTTTCCTTGTTTGATATTCTTTTGTCAGAGGTATTTGATCCTGGTTGTTCTTTGCAGCAGGGCTGTGCTTGCTGTGGATTCAAATCCCATCGCTCTCCACACTGTTTGGTCTGCTGTGGGTCGCAGAGGTGAGGAAAACACTGAGGAGTTGGGAGCACCCACAGGCAGACTCCGTGGCACCTCTGAGTTGTCCCTGCTTGCCCGTTGGTGAAATGGGGTCTGGTTCTTGCCCAGGAAGCAAATGAAGAGCTGTTACACACCACCCATCTGTTTTCACTAGGATTATAAACTGAAGTAGTTAAACTGCAGGCTGATGGTGATAATGTGTTAATGTGGCAGTGTGAGAAACCAGCCTCTCAAATCAGGCATTTTAATGTTTTAGGCAGTGGGAATTTGTCAGAACTGTTACATTTTTGGTCCTGTGTTGTTTTAGTTTTTCCACTCTTATTTTTAAGTTGGATTTGTCTTTAAGGAAGGGAAAGTGAAGAACAAAAGGTGTCAAAGATGTCATGGGAGTCCTAAGTAGCTTTGGAAAGAAGCTCTCAAGGAGAGATTTGACAGTCTGCTTTGTCAGGTCAAGTGGCTGCATTCAGAGTCCTTTGTACTTCAGGAAAGAGCTGAGAGATGATTAAAAATTACATAATCTGGTTCGAAACTTGGTTTTCAGAGGTGACGTTTCTACGAGAAAATTTTTCTTTTTTATTTCACTTCATGATGAAATTTCAAAATTAAGCTTTTTCCTGAAATTTCTATTTATAAATCATAGAAACCCAACAGTTTTCTTTGTTGGTGGTGGTAATTTTCCCCTCTTTCCCTAATTGCTCTGTCCCAGCAGCAGGAAAAAGCTGAACTCCTTGGAAAGAAGGCAGTGGAAATAAACCACTTTCTCTTCCAATTTGACAGCTCTGTCCTTTTCCCATTTCCTCCTTTTAGGAATATAGGCAAAGAGTATTAAATAATCAAGTAGAAGCTGGGTTTTCTGGCTTCCTGCTTTTGATACATTTGGCAGTGATTTGGGATTCTGTCAAAACACCCTCTGGGCGATGATAGACTATGGAGAAATTTTAGTGGTGGTTTCAAGTCAGTTAAAGTCTGCCTTTTCATGACAGCAAATGGTTCTGTAGTTTATTGTGTCAGCAGCTATAACACATCCCGATAGCCAGGCTGAACAGTGAACAGCTTATCAGTGTTGCAAATGGAATGGCTGACATAGGTAACTGCTAGAAAAGCCCACTGAACTGCAGTGTTTAGAGAACCTGAACTACAACTTCCAATTTCATTTGGTGTTCGCCTTTCCTAAAGAATTTGCAGCAGAAGATAAGTGCCAAGAATTTAAATCCCTTGTTGATAGGTGGTTACTTTGCAGGTGTGAATGAACGCTGCAGTGATTTCTGTAAGCTTAGGATTTCAAATGGAGCAGCGATAAAATAAGATGATAAACCTTCCATGCTTCCAGGTAGTGTCAGGGATTTTATCTGATCTACTCCTCCTACTGGAGCAATTTTTGCTGTATTTGCTAGCAGGGTGTGTGCGTTGTGCATATGGACAGGCATATGCCACGAGATGATTCTTTGGGGTGTGCTAGGCTATGTAATACAAAGCCTTTTTTGTCACTAGACCAGTCTGGCATCACTCATCTCTCGCAGGGTAACTCAAGGGGTCTGACAGAATCAGTGCTGGAAACAGTGGATCAGTTTAAATACTGATGTTTTGGAAAGGATCTTGTATTTGATACAGAATTTATATTCTGTGATTCTTTGAAAATTAATGTGGATGTGCAGCTCTTGGACTTGATAAGAAAGTTTGGCCTAGTAATGCACGGGTAAAAATAATTCAATTCTAGTGAATGTATGTACTGAGGATCAAGTCAAGGCAAATGAATGAGATCACTGAATTTGTGAGAAATAAAGTTATTGGATAAAATTCTACAGTACATACCAACTCCACACGCCGTCTTACTAATGCTATAATTAAGCCACAGAGTCGTGTCAAATTGGCCTTTTCCATCTGCTCTGTGATCTGCTCGGGGAGCAATTTGGAAAGAATGACAGCTGACCTCAAACCCGACAAGTTCAGTTAATGTATGATCCACCAGAGCTGATACTTAAACAGAGCTTTCATATATGGGTGCAAATTGTCCTCCGTTTAATTGGGAAAATCAAAATAAGGCTTGCCTGATGCAGGCTTGTTCAAAATTTTTTTTTCAGTAACTGCCTCTTGGTATTATCTGAGCCATTTTATGGCTCATAAAAACATTCTTCCATTTTATTTGCAGCTATGTAAACTGCAGTGTGGTGGTACAAGTTTAAAATAGCACTGTTGGGTTTTTCTGTTCATTTTTTATAGCTTTTGCCAAAACAAACCTGTTAATAATAAAGTCTCAAAAGTTCACATGAGTAATCGACATGTGAGACACGTGAAACTCAGCCTGTATTTATAATACAAATTGATTTCATTTATTTTGCATCCCCTGTGAATTTCTCACTGCCAGTCTTGTCATTATCTTAATGTTGTTGTTTCCAATAACACTCAGAAAAGTCGTTTTGAAGGCAGGGGGTCTTTCAGCACAGATGCATCAGGTGTAAAGCTTCCTCTCCTCTGAGGTGATCAAATTGGCTAAAGGAAGCCCCGTGGAATGCTACAGCTTAAAAGCCAGGGACTGTCCATCTGTTTGAATCTGTGTTACCTTGTGAAAATCTGCTTAATGCTCGCTCCCACGAGTGTCTGTATTCAGATAATGCGGGCAGAGGTTTTTGTTGTGACAGGGAAGTGTGAAAAATATTGCTGCTGGAATCAGTGCAGTATCTGGAAGGTCGTAGTCAGGCTGTACAAACCTAAAGCACCTCCTCGTACGTTTGTTCTCCTGGCCTGGAATAAGAAAAGTACTCTGAATACTTTGATGGAAAAATCTAGTTTCCAGTTCTATTTGATAAACAGAGTTAAAATGTAAATGTGGTTGAGAATACCCTCAGTTAATGGTGTTTTGCCTGTCTGGCAGGTGGGCTCTGCCTTCACGTCTGGTGGGCAGTGTCCTGGTGAGTCGCCATTCTCAGACAAACAAACTTAGAGTCATCCACAAATTTTAGCACTTGCCATAATTCAAAGTAATCTTTAAAACAGAAGTTGTCTTTAATCTGAGCTTTTCTGAGGTGTCCTTGCCTCCCCAATCCCCCACCCCCTCCCTACTGCTTTTTAGCAATTCTTTGGCTTTGCCATTTAATCTATAGCCCAGTGCCAGTGATTGTGCTGGAGGGAGGTGCAGCTGGCTCAGGGCTGGTGTCCTGGGACCAGCTGCAGCGACTCACACTGTGTTCTCTATCTGCTGCTCCTCTTGGCATCTCAGAGAGGAATTTTCTGAAGTCTTCAGCAGCTTGACATTGAATGTTCCAAGACACCACACACAGTGGGCTTTCACCAAGGGCTTTGTTCAAGGTGAAATTCAGGAAATGAAATTTGAATGAAGCATGCTCACTTTTTAATTTTTTTTTTTTTAAGTTTCTGTTTTGATTTATTGGACAAAACTTTGGGAAATATTTTCCACTTGTGTTCTCTCTCCTTCTCCTGCCCCTTCTTCCAAAAGGTGAATGAACAGACATCACTTGCTATATCCTGAAGTGTCTTAGAAGACAGTAAGTAAGGACCAGCAAGAAAATCAGTTAGGAGTGAGGAATATCCTGACATGCTCATCTTTTAAATACCAGATTGGGATACTCCTTTTCCTTTGCCTGCATGCCGGGTGTCACAGGCTGAAGGGATGCAGGAGGTGTGGCCCTCCTGCAGCAGTTGCATGATGGGCAGAGCAATATGAGTTTGATGCTGCCTTTTGGTGTGTGTTGAGAGGGGAAGGGCACTTTACACCCACTGTAAAGTAACTGTAGTTACTCGGGAAGCCTCAGAGCTGCGATTCTCAGAGCAGCTGGTGTAATGTTTTCTCAGAACACAATTTCCCAGCTCTGCTCCTGGAAAAGCCATATTGTGCCTCACAGTGGAAACTGCATTAGCAGTGTCATCAGTAATGAGCTGCACCTTTTAAGTAACAAGGGCTGAAGCAGAGTGAGTGGGAGTGAGCCAAAGCAGATGTCTGGAGTGACCTGCTGAGGCGTTCTGGGGGATGCCACAGGTTTGAGAGGCCACAGGCCGGTCACGGCTGGGCAGCAGCCAGCACCTCCATGCAGTGTCCAGCTTCTTTGCTTCAGCATTGATGTGCAAAGGGAAGGGAGGGGTGTCTCAGCTTCAGGTGGATGTTACAGAGCTTCTAATTCACAGTCTTTTAATTATGCTGCATTGAAGCTTTACCTGTTTGAGGTGGCAGGTTTGCACTGAAGACTGTTGTCGGGGGTATTATGCAATGGTCTGTTATTTCAATGAAGTATTAAATAAAATTGTTTCCACATCAGGAAATAGGGAGATGACCTGCCAGAAAGCCTTAGTTAAACTTTCAAACATGCCTGAACCTACTGACCTTCAAGATACAGTGCAGGGCTCATCTTTTCTTTTTCCTTCAGACCTTGGCCAGATGGGATGGCTGGAGGCACCGTATCAGCGCATGGGGAAAGGCCTCTTAATGCTGTCACCATCATTTAAATATTGATCAGAGCATGCAGAAGGACCATGTTGGCTGTGGGAGGTTAGTGAGCACAGTCCCTGTAGGCTTTTCTCTGCTTCTGTGAGCAGGAGCTGTGTAACCCCTGTCTGCTCATGGGTCAGCGCTGCCCTGCAAGACCAACCTTGCACAGTGCTCGAGCTGTGAATCACCAGGCCCATGGGAGGAGATTGCTCTGCAGCTGGGGAGGGGAAGCCTCAGCCTTCCCACGTGCTCGGTGGGCGTTGCTGGCGAGGTGTGCGGGGACGTGGCGCAGATGGTGACGGCCTCGGTGCCTCGGCAGCAGTCCCGGGCCCTGCTCGCATGAGCGCAGCACAGCTGGCGGGCCAGAGCTGCGGCAGGTTTAGCAGCTTGCAGTGCGGATCTGAAAGGCGTGTGTGTGCAGTCTGGTGCTCTCCTGTAAGGCTCAGTACCTGCACGTCTCCCTCGAGGCTGCTCCTTCCCTTGGGATGTTGCTCCAGGGTGTGCAGCCTCCTCAGTGCCCAGTGGCTGCCAGGGCTGTGCAGCAGGACCCAGGTAGCTCAGCTAAGAGCAGCCTGTGTTTGTAGTGGTGATGATGCTTTGAGGTCCTGCTGAGAGCCCTCCTACTCATACCTACACTCTGCTGCTGGAAAGAAGACATTTAAAGACAGGCTTGTCTGCATTGATTGTTTGCCAGCACTGGTCCTCTGAAGTGCCCTTGGGGAGACTGGGTTCTCTAGGGAGGGTTTTTGCCCCGTGGTGCCCAGCTATGGAGGTAAGCGTGGCATGGCTGGGGCACTCTGCCAAGTGGAGTTCACCCTCTGCACAACTGAAAGACTCACACTCCCCCCAAATCTGTTGCAGAGGAACTTGCCCAGGACCTCCTGCTCCTCAGCTGCCTATCCTGTATGATCTCCCAGTCTCTGCTCTTCAGTACTTTGTGCAGGAAGCAAAAGAAAAAAAATAAAATGGGAAAAGTAGGAGTAAGAATAAAGATCTTACCAGCTACTGTAATATTCTGAAATCTGGATTTTGTCTCTTTTTACTGGCTCCTAGTCCTGCATGACCACTGTTGTATGCTTCAAGTGAGCCAAGGTGAAAAAAGGCAGTTAAGCTTTTTATAAGGGTCACAATTCACTTCAGGTGTACATTTCCTTTTCAAAAGTGATTTTTTTCTGTGCATGCTCTGAAGCTCAGGTTAGGGTATTGCAGGTCAGAGGAGAAGGAAGTTATGGGGGGACAGTGACAAACCTGCCAGGTGTGACCAGGAGCTGCTGCCAACCCAAACAAGCCACCACTTCACGCTCACTGCTGCTGTGTTCTAAGGGACAGTGAGAGCAATTGGTGGTGATTATTAGGTTTCTCCTGCTCTCAGGAGAAAGCAGAGCTTTGTGAATAGCTTGCTATAACATGTGACAACCTGGCTGGCAGCCCTTGAACTCCACCTGAGAAATGTGGATATACAGCAGCCTGTTTGGAAAAAGCCACTCATTCAGTGTGGCCACAAGTAAAGTTTTTGGCCTTTGCCCGGAACCATCAACTTGACTCAGTGGGATCTATGAATAGTTGTCTGGAGTCCTGCAAAGCATCCCAGCTCTGTGGAAGGTTTGTGCCACCCATGAGTTGCATGAAATGTGCAGATCAGTGATTTTGCACTGTAGTGTGAAGGATCTTTTATAGTACTTGAGGAAAAATTCTCCTTTTTTGAACTATAATTTCATGGATACAATGCACTGCAGGTACAGTTGGAATCCAGTTACTCTGTTTTTAAGGGACAGTTAATGGTTGGACTCAATGATCTTAAAGGTCTTTTCCCACCTTTCTGATTCTATGATTCCGTGGTGCTTGGCCTTTGGTGTGATTTGGAGATGAAAGCTTTAAGATAGTAATAAAAAACAGTGTGAAGAAATTGGCCAAATAAATAAGTTTCTTCTTTCCTATTGAACTGTCAGCCTGGAAATTTTAGGGCTTTGACTGTTCGGAGAATAAAAGCAAGTTCTGCACTGTTGCCTTAATGATCATCTCTCAGTGTGGTGCAGCCATGTGACACTAAACATTCCTCGCTGGCCTGTGGATGACAGCGCTCTTACCTCGGAATGGGCTGGCTCCCCCTTGAAGCTGAAGTCTAGCCCACAGCAGAGTGTCGCTTCTGGTGATGATTTAATGGACACCTGTCCTTTGCAGGATGGTTTGGGGCCACGTATTTGAGTCATGTTGCTTCCCTGTGCAATCCTCCACCTCATCCCCTTGCTGAGCTGTTGGGCAGGTGTTGTGTAAAAGCTGGGACTGAAAGGAAAGGAAGTTACAAGTCAAGAAAGGAAACACTAGTTCTTCCCAGGGAGTTTGAGAACAATCAGGAATGGGCTTTTATAAATGAAAATTAAATTCAGAAATCAGAGTAGCTGTGAAAGTCATATAGGCAAATGATGCAGAGGGGGTTTGCTTTATCTTCTTGGTGTGGTGGGGTTTTTTTTGTTTGTTTTTTGTTTAAAACACCACACATCAAGTTCTCAGCCAGACCCCATAATCTAAATGCTTCTCTCTTTGTTTGTATTTTAAAAATAGCTATAAGTAGGTAGATTTGTGTAGCCAGCTGTCTTCAGAAGCAGACTGCAGGAAGTCCAGCTAGAATATTCTTGTTCATAGAGTGAAAAGGACAAGCCATTTGGGAAAAATTGGGGAGCCAAGATGGAAAAATCCCCAACAACCCAACCCTGTAAGGGATCATCACAAGCACATCACACAGCAAACAAAGAAGTTCAGAGAGCTTGCAGGTGGTGTATGAGGGATGCTGACAGAGAGAGGAGCCCTCTGAGTAGTTACATAAAGCTCTGCTGAGGAGGGCTCTAGCAATGGGCTCTGACAGTCTGGGGATCCTTCAGGGCTCAGGGCTTAGCAAAGACATCTGTGGTGCAAGTCTAAATTGTGGCCTCTGCTCTCGGACTCTGATAACTCTGAGGCGAAAATAATGTGAAAGCTGATGTTTTCAGTCTAGGTTTAACTTCGATTATTATTGTTTTATTAACCTGGAGTCTGAACAAGCCATGAGCAGGAAGCTCATGCAGTGAAAGGTGTGGACTAAAAATATGTGTTCGGATCCCTTCACTACCATTACCTTTGTCAGGAACTGCCTTAACAGTGGTTTTTTTAAGAGTTGCTGTGTATGAAAATAATTTCTTGCCTTGAAGCTTCAGTATTTCTGTTTTCTTTAGGAAATGGGGATAATTCCTTTTATCTGTTTTTTTAATCAAACTTTTACATTCCTGTGGATAAGCCTATTTCTGTCTGATAAACATCTCGGCATGGCCTGTGATTTTCATTCAGCACACTGAGTGGAGAATGTTCATTACAGTCACACAGAGGAGATGACCAAGTGCTGTGTGTCTGAACCTCAGTGGCTGTACAAGTACCAGTTTGCACGCTTGAATTGCAGAACTGATGCTTTTTGAAAACTCTTGTGCATTTTAAAAATGCTAGTTAGGAAAGGATGACCGTTTTGTCCCCTTTCTAAATGTGGTTCCAGTGTCACAGTGAAATATTATTTTTTTAAGTGCCAGAGCTCCCCAAGACTTTCCCTTTTCAGCTTCATTTAGGTTTCTGAGCTGAGACTTACAGCTGCTCTGTGTGCTCAAGTGCCTGCCGGGGCATATTTTGTGTGAAAGCATGGAGAAATGGCACATGTAGGAATGGTCTTGTCCCAAATGGTTTTTCTAGGGTATTAGTTTACTACTACAATAACCATTTTTAGTAAACCAACACTCTGTTAACAAGATTATTTGTCACATGGCACATTTAGTCAGGTTTAAAGTGCAAGTGTATTCTGGATAAGTCAAAAATGGCAATAAATTAGCACAGTAAAAATAATTTAAAAGGGACCTCCCATGTACTCACATGGCCAAACATCAGAGGTTGGGAGGGAACTGCTGTAGTTCATTGCTAAGTGGCATAAAAGTACACAACAAGCGGATGGGAAGCGTCGTATTAGCATAGTTGTTTTTCAAGTGTTAGTGTTAACAAAGCTCTTTTGACAAAGTCCGTAATACATAATTTTTCTAACAAAAGAAGTCAGAGTTGAAACTGCATCTTTAATGGCCAAGGGATTTTGTTGGCATATTAATCTGACTGGTGGGCGGGCTTTGTCTCCTCGAGAAGGCCGTCCTAAGATAGCCTTCACCATCTGGGTGGAGGCAAGACCAGGGAATGCCTGGCCTTGGCAAAGCTGAAAGAAATGATTTTCAGATGCTTTTTGTAGGAGGACTTCTTTCATTTGCAGCTGAAGCTTAAAGAGCACAACACTTGGTCTCATTTGACTATGAAACTTTTGTCGAAGCTCAAAAGAGACTTGGTAAAGTTACAGGCATAAAAAATGCTTGAATGATTCAGCCACCTCTTTGTGAACACTATCTTTCCATCCCCAAAGAAATCCCGTCTCTCTTGTACATCATTCCACCAGGGAACTTTGGGTCTGTATGGCCAGGATGTTTGTTGTTGTTGTCTCCCTGCAATAAAAGCAGCAATCCTCCTGCTGGCAGAAAGGATAGGTCAAGGCACTTGTAGGAATTCCCACTAGAATATATAAAACAGAGCAAACACTCATCTAAGGGCTCTTGGGGAGGAAGGCAAACTTCGTATTCCAAGTCTTGAAGTTTTTACTATTGTGCAGACTGCATGTGAACCTGGTTAAACTCTGTGGGTTAAAACAATGCAAAAAAAAGCAACCTGTAGGAGACACAAGGGAAAGAAAAAGAAAAAAAATCCTGTGGAAGCCTGTTACTTGTGAAAGTTTCAGAAGTCAGAAGTGATGTGGTAAACTTTCTGCATTGAATGTGAGCAGTGGTAATTAAAATCAGGAGGATGTTGAGAAGAAGTACAAGGCTGCCTACTGTCAGAGCAGCCTGAGCTGTGTACAAACTGGTTTTCTGGGAAATAGGCTTTAAACTGGGAGTCCTTGTGCTGTGGTCTGTAACACACCGGAGAGTAATCCCTGCATCAGCTGTAAAACAATGGAAAAGAGACAGTGTGGTATAAAGTGGAATGAAATAAAAGCAAGAGAAACATTTTAACTGTTAGGCTTATTTGGATGTGAAAATCTCCACGGCAGCGGGGTGAGTAGCAGCTGTTCATTGCTTCCCTGAGACCTAGCCTAGGTTTTTCAATTTAGGACTGTTCCAACTGCCAGCTGATGCCCTCAGTCCACTGGTAATTCTCAGTCCCTTTGGCTGAGATCTGAACCCCAACTGGAGTTACAGGAGTCGCTGTGCCCGTCCCCACTGCTGTCCTAAGCCTTCGCAGGGGTCCTGTAGCGCATCTCACCGACGTGCAATGTACTCCGGTCACATTTGTGTGGGGAAGGAAGGACTGGCTGCTGTTCTCCAAAGGGGTTTATTGAACATTACTAAAAATACATAATTTAGAGGAACAAGCAATGATAGGTTAGATTCTATTAATTATTTCCCTTAAGATCCATTCAGGGATGCAGCTCCTGCAGTTTCAGTTGGTTTTGTCATGCCTTAGGCAATACCACAAACGTAATGCTCATGTTTATTAATTTACTTCATAATTAAAGAATGGGAAGAACAACGTACAAAACCATCCTAGTGTACCTGAGTTGCAATTTCCTTCTGTCCCCCAGAACTCTTCCCAAAGATTACGTGTTTGAGAGCTTCAGGGATTGAACTGGGAAAGGGGAGGAAGGATCATGGTAGGATTTGATTCCGAGCTGCACTACTGCTCTGAATTGTGATGACAGTGTGAGTAAGGTGACCACAACCATGAGAAAGTGGCCACAGCAGGATGTTGAAGGTGGGGAGGAGACCTGCCAGGGATCTGTAAATCGGCTCACAAAGAGGCAGATGTAATTCTTAGTTCTGTGAAACAGATGGATTAAGTTTTATTCAGTTACTTTAAGAATATCTTCAAGGCACAGTCTTGTGGCAGGTGAAATTAATGTGTATGAATGTTCTTTATTAAAAATAAATGCATCTCTTTGTAACTCTATCTTTTGCTTCAACAAAGCAAAGATGAAGTCCAACCATTCAGACATGTTTAGACAAGTATTATCTCCCCTGGGAAGCGCTGTCCCAGTGAATTGGATTGCAAGAGCAGTGCTGTGCTGGGATTTTGGTATTTGTTGTACCATAAGGGGCACCTTTACATGTTCTTTGTCATCTTGGCATGCAGGAGCTTAATTTGAAACATTTGTTGCTTGCTTCATTGAGAAACTGCAGTTACCTTTGTTCCTGGTTTGCTGTTAGAGAGAAATGTCATCTTTAGAGCTGGTGGGGAGTTAAACACCCCCGTTGGTCATCAATAGCAGATGGAGGTCAGTCTGTGTGCGAGCAGGCGACACGTTGACAGCCCTGTGAGGTGCTGCCAAGCAGCTCTGTGGCTTAAACAGCGAATCTGAGCAGATACCTCCCAGGGTGGGAGCTGAGGAACCAGGCAGGGGGCTTAGGGTTCCCCCCGGCGAGCTTGGTTTCAACATCTGTGAGGGAATTTAGCAATTTATGGAGTTTAAAGTTTTAGCACGTTCAGGTATCTCAGCAAATGAACTGAATGTTCCTGTTGTTCTGATGGGTTTTGTCTGGAGCTTTAATTAATTATGAGGTGAAATTCTGTTTGGACTGGGTCCAGGCATGCTTACTTTTTGTACAAGTAGTTGGGTTTAAAAGTCATTTGAAACTTGCCTGGGAGACCTTGCACTTTGTCTGTTTTCTCAGCAGTTCTCAGGGAAGAAACTGTGCATGGTCACCAGTGTTCAATATTTAAATGTCAAAGGATAACAGTATTGTACTCCTGAATTGTACTGATATGATGAAGTATCTTGTGATTGTATAAAATTATGTTTGAACGAAAATATATGAAAACCAGCAGCTCGACAAATTTCCTACCTATTCAGGGAATTTACAAAGAGTCCAGGTATTGCCTTTCCTGTCAATAATATTTTTTCTTTCATAGTGTATAAAGCTGCAGAGCATTCATAGGAGGAGGATTTTTCCAATAATCAGTTACTTAAACTGAAAATAGAAACATTTTTTAATAAAGAATAAAGGGAAAGAGTATGAATTTCCATTTTTCAAATGAAGAATAGATTATAAACCCAGAAACTGTATAGGTGTTTTACTCTTATAGGGAACTGGTACTTAATTATCTTCACAGTCTAGGCCTTAGAAATTGTAATTTCTTTACCACCATAAACAGTTCACCCAAAACTGTGATTAAGGGCTTAGGGAATGTGTAGTTAACTCATAAAAATATGTACATAAATTTTGCTGATTAATTGCACTGTAAAGCACATCCTTATTTGTTATTACAAATGAAACTCTAATGTAGTTCATGCAAAGTCTTAAATGAGTGCCATTCTTTTTCATTAGGTAGCTCTTTAAAATCAATAATGTTTTCTTTAAGGGAAAGCTTTGGCTGTTACTAATTTAAATCTCATTAACTTTTGCCTTTTTTTTCCTAAGGTTCAATTGGAGCTACATTTTTCATTTAGATTTGGAGCTGCAGGCTATATGTAATTCCATTTAAAAACCCAAGGTAGACAGGAATAATGTTGGGTTAACAGTAATTTAAGGAACCAAAAATTCAGAATATTTAGCATGCAGCCTACACTTGTCATTTAGCAGTAAATGGTTTTCCCAGCACAAAGTTTGGAGATGCATGGGCGTTTGAGAAATCCTTTCCCAATTAATGTAGAGTTTGCAAAACCAGGCTGAAAATTACTTTTCTTGCACCATATTCTTGTAACCCCAGTCCCTTTCGTCCATGCCTGGGTTTGCATGTGTGTTGGTCTGAGTCTGGTGGAACACTGCTGTCATCCCTCACATCCTTCATGTTATCCGTGCTCTCCGGAGTGCCAAGACTATTTTTAAATACATGCAAATAGAAGTGAAGAAGTGCAGGGTCCGTGATTCCCGTGATTCCCGCTGAGTAGATTTGTCTCTTCTAAGAGGAGAAGCAGTTCAATAGCAATTGGGCTATTAGTGGTGCTTTTTGTTATCTAAAGTTCGTAGCTTGTTAATGAGGTTGTATTTGCTTATCTTTCTTACTGAAGACACACTAATCAGTCCCAGGGAAGAGGAAAAAAAATCCAACTCTCATGATTTTGATGACATACTTTGGAATATTTAGTATTAAACAATAACAAAGAAAATTGCACTGTAAAGGTTTATGCAGCCCTAGGCAGTCTGGAGAGGGAAAACTTGGTACATTTTTTTCAAAACAGTGGTTGGCTAGAAGGGTTCTGGCACCGTGGTATTCACTGCACATCAAAATTAACACATTACAAGCAGTGGTTATTTTCAACTATGTAAAAGCAGATGAGTCTTTGGAGAGATTGAAATGAGATTTGTAATGGCTTAGGAGAATTCTTAAAATTGACAATTTGACACAGCATGATTTCAGATTATGTGAAATCTGACATGAGGATATTTATGTTTCTATTTGCAAAGATTCTGTTCAAAGTTGTCATGATGGAAATATTTACAATGAAGACACAATAATGTCTTTAATATGCAAATAACTCTAATTGCATTTCTTACACTGTCAACCTCAGTGAAATATCGTTTATTTCACAAGTGACACATGAAAAAATATGATTGCATTTATGATAGTCTTATTTTTAACAGAAATACACCAGACAGTCTTCATCTTTCAAGAAGTCCTCTTTATCAGCAGTTCCCTTAACACAGTTTGCATGACACCTGCATCTCTATTTCTGATTCATACGCCTGCTTCTAACAGAGCCTCTCTCTGTTTTATTCTTCTTCCCCTCTCACAAAGAGGGTTTGCTGTAGGGACGTGCTCCCAGGAGTGTCATCCCCCAGTGCTGCAGGATGCAGAGGTTGTGTGGGGTGCACTGATCTCCGTGGGAGCTGGATGCCATCCACACCTCTGAGGCTGGACCCTGTATCTTGTGGAAACAAGAATGATTTGCTGCCATTAAATTCTGCTTTAACCTTGATAAGAGCAGATTCAAAGTGCCTTTTTTTTTTTTTTTGTGCCCCAGTAACACGTGTTAGTCTGTCAGACACCTCTCACTTCACTTCCCTGTCTGTACCCAAAATCCGTACCCTGAGGTCACACGCCTCTTGTGTGCTTTTTCCTCTCCAGCTGGGAACAGTAATTTTCCTCTTCCTTCAGATGTAGAGCTGGACAGATGACAGTTCTGTCATCTCAACTGAAAAATCTGGCATTGTGAGCTGAAAAAAATAATACAGTCAAAACAATAATAAAATTGGGTTGAATTAAATAGAGCATTTTTAATTGGGAATGCATCCACTCACAACACTGTGTGTCACAATTAATCTTCCCTCCCATCTCCAGCTTCCCCACTGGGAAACTTCCCCACTATTTGCTGAATTCTACTTGGGTTTAGCAGGGGCAGTGAGGGAAGGATCGGGGAGCAGCAGGCAGGAGAGCCCCAGCCTTGATGTGGGAGGCAGGAGCCCTCCGAGAGGAGCAGGGACAGCCTGCCTGCCCTGAGCAGGGATGGGAGTCCCCCAGGCACTGAGCATTTGCAGCCCCTCAAACCTATTGAGATAGCTTCAGCCAGTGGAAACGAGCCCCCTCTCCATGAAGAAGATGGATGGATGGATGGATGGATGGATGGATGGATGGATGGATGGATGGATGGAAAAAGAAGGGATCCAGCTTTGCATTTCTGTCCTGTCTTCCCTAATCACTGTGAATTTTTTTCTGTTTAAGAATTGGAGTATTGATTTTCCATGTTTCAAAGCAGGGTTTCTTAAGTGGAAAACAGTGGTTTTCTTTGGGGTGATCCTTCCAGTGGTCAATCCAGGTGTAGTCACCTCCGTGCTTTGCCGTATTAATAATTTTAAAATATCAGTAAATAGTTGTCTTCAAGCTGTCATGGCAGTCAATTCCCAAGGCTGGGACAGGAAATGATGGAATGCGGGTTGGGATAAGAAACTGGGAGTAAGTGAGCAAATGAGCAGTCTCCACATTGCTTACTGAGTATCGGGTAACCAGTGGAGAGACATTAATTAAACATGTTGCTCCAGTTATGCAATTTTTTGGTTTATCAGTAGCTCTGGTGGAGGTTTTTACGATGAGTTTCAGAGGTGCCTTTTACCGCTGCGCTGTGATGATTTAATAACATGCCAATGGATGAGGGGGCTGCAGGGCAGTGTCCCACCTGGAGGACGTGTTGACATCCAAAGAAAGGCCTGAGGTGCCAAGAGCTCTCCAGCTCCCCTCCCATATCCCCAACTCCCACCTTTGCTCAGCCTCAGCCGTGGAGCTCAAACATCTTCATCTTCCCATCCCTTTTCAGTGGAACAGGCAGCAGCTGCATGTTTTGCAGCAAGTCGGGGCCATTGAGGATGACAGCAGGCCCATGAATAAAACACAGACCTGTTTGTTTTGTGCCATTCTGAGCAAATGATGCATTAGTAATGACGTATTTGCAGTTTGTTACTTTTGCTTACTAATAAATGAAATGTTCCTGTTGCCAGTTTTGTTTCTGGCTTGTGAAGTTGCAGGGAAGTGTGAGGAAAAGGCTGTAGACTGGGCTGGTTTGGGGTCTATCTGCTTTATGGTGGTTCTCATTTAAAGATAGTCACTGCTTTGTGTCGGCTTGAAGCAGGGCCAGTTTCTGTGGGGTTTCAGTCAGTGTTGCCTCTGCTCTGAATCTCCTGAGTAAAGACTTTGGAAAATGATTGGAAATTGGATGAAGTCCTTGGGAATGGGACCATATGGGGAGCTGCAGTCCCAGTGATGACAAAATGGCCCCTCTACCCCAACAAGGGATGATCACTCAGGCTGGGGCAAGGGAGGAACGAGTTCTTAGGAATGGGAGCTTGAGAGGGGACTGAGAGTAGTCGTGGTACTGGTGACCAGTCCTGCTCAGAGTCACCGCTCACAACTCATTTAGATGTGGGTGGGATTTGGGGAACTGGCAGGCCATGGCAGGGCTGTGATGGCAGTCCCCCCCATGGCCTTTTTTCCAGAAAAGGAGGTGGATGTGGTCTCATCAATGTGACCCTTATTTTCATTGAAGGTGAGGAGCTGCCTGTGGATATAATGCTGCAGGATGTTGCAATTGGCAGCTTGTAGACAATGGCTATGTAAATGTAAAGGTGTTCTAAGCAAATGTTCCTAAAGCAACACTGTGTTCCAGAGCACAGCACTGCATTGCCACTTTACCTAGAGAGACACGTCTGTAGCAAGGTAGCTCTTGTAATGGCTCATTTTTCAGTCATCCTTCATTTTCCTTTCTTACATGTAATTTTAATGGCTTGCAATCAGGACAGCCCTGTTTGTTTATTTTAAACAGAAACAAGTCTTAAGAACAATGTTTAATGTTTAAAAATATCTCATTTTGAAAGCATTTCATAATTCATCACTTATAGACATATTTTAATCAAATAACTCACTAACACTTCTATTCATGACTATCCTATAAAAGCAAATACTCTTTTGATTTGTGAATGTTCATTTTACTGAAATGGAATCTAGTGTGTTCTGCAGTCAGGAGGGTTTCCTATTTAAATTCTGCTGCATACATGCAGATAATGAATTAAAATAAGAGGAGGAATTACAACCTAGGTTAGAGTGTGGGTCACAACCTTTTCAAACAAAGGTCCTTCTGTCATGCAAGTGGAAATGGTAATTGGCTCACTGCAGCTGAAATTATCTGTGCCAGATAACAGGAAGAATGGCAGAGCACTTGTAAAATGGCAAGTGTGTCTAGATATCCAAAGGTAAATGTGTAGAGTCAAAGCAAATGACCAAAGCCAGTTATTTGTTGCAAGTAAATTAAGATGAACTTGACTTATTCCCTTCTATTCATGTGCATGTCCTGATGTCCTGATTGAAAATTGGGCATTCTCTCTTCCTTTTTTTTTTTTTTAAACATTGCTATGTGTTCATCCAGTACTTTATAGATATCCAAGCCCCAAAACATTCATTCTACCCAGTGTGTTTATGATGGGGAACCAGTCTTGTAAAGCATTTGGTAATCTTCTGATGGATTGATTGCATCTTTGTAAGCTAGGAAATGCCTAATGAGTGGGGTAGTGCAGGTGTGCACCAAGATCTGGGTATTTGTGAGAAAGGCTCCCTTTATGTGCCTGTGAATTGTGAAGGGCTGTGTTGGTGGTAGGACAAACCATAGGGTCAGGTGGGTTGGAAGAGACCCCTGGAGGTCTGGAATCTGGCTCTGCTCCAAGGCCCGGGATGATGGCACAGTTGGCTGTGAGGAACAGGCAGGAGAACTGGTCAGGCACCAGGTGCCCATGGTGAATGGGTTACCAGAAATGTCCCTGCTGAGGTGTCCCAGGAAATGATTGCTTAAACCTTGCACAAACACCGTGGAGATCATCCCCAGGAATAACTCAGTCCTGCTTTCCTCTGGTGGTGGGCTCTTTCGATAGTCCCCTTGCTCTCTTTTCCCGTCAAGCACTCTTCCTCTGTCACAGGTGAGCAGTGGTGGGAGCTCTTACAGCAGAACTGTGTCTCTTAAGGATTCCCCTCTACAGACAGCGGAAGAAATGAATTTAGCCCTGTGTATTCAACAGGGAGTCCATCTTCCTAACCTAATCCAAACTCAAGAGGACTGCGGCCTCAGAGCAGATAATCCAATTCAAACTGTCCACATACTTGAAAAACAGATGCGAGATAAAATAATCTTGTGCATGTACACCAGTTCTTCTACCCCACAGGGGCTACCTAGTTAATAGAGGTTCATTCTCTTTCATTTTAAATTCTTGTTATTCACAATTCTTTCCTACAACTCCCTTCTGGGAATAACAAGCAGTAGATATAGAGTTTTCTAATTTTGTGATGACTTGAGACTGCAACTGCCTGATCTGGGAGCTAGTTTTCATTTACTTTACCTTCAATAACTTTATTCAAAGGAACTAATGAAAAGAGACTCATCAATTATTGAGATGAATTCAGCTTTGTTCCCAAAGTTTGCACGGTACTAAAGACATGAAAACAGAACTGTGTGAAAGTTTGCGTGGTTAATGTGGTTGGCTGGAGAATATTGAAACTGTCTTGGAGAGTGTCCTTAAAGAGCTCATGTGTAGTCAACAGCACTTAAAATATTAAATGCATATACCTTCAGGTATAAAGTGTGTCTTCAGTGCGTTGCTCCTTACCCAAAATCTTGTTAGGATAAAACTTTTATTTATAAATGCAAAGAAATATTTTCAGTCTGTTTTACTTGTTATTGGTATCGGTTAATGTTCTCCCTTAGATACGGAATCTTCTTTCTTTCTATCTCCTTTGTCTGAATATAGTTCTGTGCACCAAAGAAGAATCAGAGATGCTAGGAAATCTCTTTGAGCTTTTCCATCATTCATTAATTCCCTCAGGAATCCAAAGAGCTAACAAAAATGGTAACATCCACTGTGCAACATGCTAGAAAAAAAAGACTTTTTTCCCCTTTTTGAAGTTTGGAAAAGGGAAGTATTTTTGTTTACCAGATTTTGTGGACAATATGAGAAAAGAAAAACCCATCTTCAGATGGGTTTCAGAGCTGGATGAACACTAATTTAAAGTCTTTGAGTTCATACCTGTGTTTGCACTGACTTTTTGGTTATCTGAATTGTTCATTTATCGAATTTAAATTTTAGAGTTTAAACAGGAAAGTTTTGTCACTTGTTCGGTCCAAGAAGCAGCTGTAACGTCCTGTATCTGACCTGGCCACTTCAATCTAGAGCAACATAATTTCCTTGCTTAAAACAATGTTCCCTTGCTAGTTGGTGCTAATTTAATCATGTTATTTCATGGCTGACTTTGAAGAAATAGGTATTAATTTATAGATCCTCAAAGAAGAAAAGAAGTTTAGTGGTTTGGATACCTTGTTCGCTGCAGATCACCCACTTGGCTTTACTGCCTTGGAGCAAAGAGGGAGGCTGGGCAGAGGCAGGAGATTTGTCAATGACCTTTCCTACAGCTCTTCCAAATCTGCTGCCCCACTGCAGGAGGGGAACTGGAGTGGGAAGGGCGGGGGCCAGGCAATGGTGGGGGGGCTGAGAAGGCAGGACAGGCTAGGGCACTTGAACCCATGTCTGGGACTTCACAAAATACATGAAAGGATGAAGCCATGAAGTAGGATTTCTTTATTGTTCATGCCCTGGCTCTACTGCTGTTGATTTTCAAGGTGGCTTTTACATTGTTTTCTAACGTGATGACAGCTGCAGAGAATCAAGGCATTACACTGAATATTTTAAACCAAACCATTTTTGTAAGTTCCGATTTCTGTACTATTTACTTCAACACAGGCTCTTTAAAAGCCTGACAGATATTGAAGTGATTAGGAGATCAAGGTCACCAAATACTCATTTTTAGGGTAAATACACTGCATTTTAAAGAGTTGCTTTAGTGCCCTCCCCCTCTTTCTCTGTGCTCAGCAGAGCGATCAGCTCAACGCAAAGAGCACAGCTTTGGAAGGGCACTTCAGGTTCCATCTGTCTCTGGGAACATCTGACTTGGAAGAGGTAGCAGAGAATATGACGAGAACAGAGATTTCCTTTCCCTCACAGAATGTGTCTCAGACCTCCCTGTCTCCAGCAAAATCTTAACCTGCCAGCTGTGATTTGCTCTTCTCTCCATCAGCAAGCATTCCTGAAAACCCCTGTGAGAAGGTGCCACCTGAAAATCTGGCTCTGACAAGTGCTACAGGATGAATTGCCCCTGTCCAGTCACTTCTACTGACGCTGCTGCAGCATTTTCATTCTTCAAGTCTAATTTCTAAGCCTTGACCTCATTAATATGCCATCGCTGGAAGCTGAGACTTTGCTCAGGGTTTTTCTCTCCCTGGAGAATTTTGGTGATCTACCAGTATGTTCTTTCTTTTGCATTTTCAATACAAGGCTAAAGTGCTCCTGGCTCCATAAGCATACGTAATTCAGGGCAGAGCAATCTGTGGTTGTTTGAACCTCTGGCAGTATATATTTACAGTGAGTTTGACCTCAAAGGAAATGATGAGTGTTCAGCTGGAATAGTTGACATTTGAGTTGGGTTGTTTAGCTGTGGATTATAAGAAAAGCTGGTCAAAAAAATGAAGCATACACAAGTCTTAAAAACCTTTTAGTCCATCCTACAGAGATCTGAAGCTTTGATCAAAATTTGGAAAAAAAATTAGGTAGCGTATAAGGACATTTAAATGCACTTTTCCTTATTTTTGGCCCAGATTTGGAGAAACATTTTCACGTTGCTAAATTTAATGAAGATTTTTTGCACTTATCATTACTTGACTTAGGAATTTTGGAATATTTGCACTTTTACATGCCTTGAAAGTCCCAAACAGTTTCACCAGTAAGTTTGAATAGTTTAACTCTTGCTGGAAAATATTCAGAAAATGAGATCAGAGTAGAGAAACTACAAAGTCTGCGAGTGATCCTATTCTTAGATGTTGTGTTTCTACAGCAAAATATTCTTGGTTTATTGCTGAAATACGGTGTTACTGTCATAGAAATGAATTAGTAAGAGCTGTTAACAGGGTTGTAGGAGAAGCATGGCAAAATTCACCCATCCTGAACCACAATGAACTTGTCTTTGCTCAAGATTCATTGTTTTCTAAGCGATCTTCTCTCCAACAGACACATTTTTTGATTTTGTGTCCCTCAGGAGAAAACTATTTGAATTTTTCCTAAAATGTACTTTAAAATATTTCTAGGTCAAAACCTAGAGTCTACTTGATTCAAAGAAGGGTAAGACTCACAGAAAAGAGACATGGCAGACACTTTACCTGAACCTCCCCCTCCTCCTCTCCCTGCCTGCTCTTTGCAATTGCTCCTCTGCTGCTTGACAACGTCACCCTCCACTTCCTCCTGGAGTATTGCCAGCATGGGCTTCTCCTTCTCCCCTGTAAAGCCAGGTAACTCACTCTTCATGTCAGAGATATCAGCTCAGATGTCTCTCAGTAGAATGAGTTTTTATTGACAGTTACGAGAGTGTCCTTTCACCATCCAGTTTGGTCGGTCAGCTAAGATGAGGGAGCTCCACCAGCAGAGATCTCACCCTGCTTTGGAGGTAACATCCATGATTTTGAACAGTGCACAAAGTGGTCAAGAGAGTGTGTTATTTGCAATGTGTTCTCTGACCGGCAAAGGTGTCTCTGAGCACTGGAGTATTTAAAGAATACTCGGAAGGGTGTGGTGGTTGCTGTCAGGTTTTAGGCAGCTCAGGTCCCCAACGGCTCATGGTGTGAGGAGCAGGGAAGGGCTCTGGGAGGAGACAGGGGACACACGCTGAGTTCTGGTGTTATTCAGGTTTCACATGGCAGTCCCAGGCTGTGATGAGAAGCTGGCAGAGGTCTGCAAGCGCTGCAGCAGCACTAGCACAGCGCAGCCAAAAATCCAGAGATATGAAAGCAATTACATATGGCGAGGCTGATCCAACACCTTGACCCTTGAGATGATCGTGTCCAGCCAAAGCTGCTAAAGGCTTTACTGTGTGTGCTCAAATGCAGGGCGTATTCCCTTTTCTTCAGAATCATGATCTGAAAATACCAAGTTGCCAAAAATTCAGAGGCTGTACCTGATTTCTCCCCTTTAAGACTCTAAAAAATTTGCATCTCTCTTTGGCAATTCTTAATGGAGTGCATCTATCATTGCTACATGTCTGCAAACCCTGAGCATGATGGATATCAGTTCCTGGACTCTGCTGTTCTACAGCTAATATATACATAAAAATATAACTCTTGTATTAGAGGAATGGTGGTTTTATTTCTGACTAGGTACCTACAGTCACAAACATTGCCTACTTTGCAGAGCAATAAATTTAATACATTAGCTAGTGTATTTTTAAAAAATTATTTATTTGTAGATGATTTCAATTTAAAATGAGATTTTCAGGTAACAAGGTAGGCAAACATGTTTAACAGTGCCATGATATAAATTGCTGTAGGTGACAGATCCCTATAAAAATTATAACAGGCAGATGCGCAATGCAAAAAATTATTCATGTGACAGCAATCAGAAAGACAAATTACTCAGAGACGATGTACATGCTCCTCTATAATTGCTCATAAATTATTATGGTTCATGTTAAAATGCATCTAGACTCCCTAGACAACTAGATTTATTTAAAATAAGAGTAATGGGAAATTGCCAGGAAATGTTGAGGAAGAAGATGCAGTACATGCTTTGGGTGATTGCTAACATAAAAGTACAGTAACTTATTGTCAGCCAACCTAATCTATAATTTCCTTAATAGCTTTATAACCTTTATTTTCAATTCACTTTGTGCTCAGGTTGCACTAGCCTGGGTAGGTAACTGGGATGGGCCCAGTGGGCCTGCACTGTGATTCACTAGTGCTGTGTTTCCCAGCCCATGGGGGTCACAATGGGACGCTCTCCTGAACCCACGCAGGAGAGAGCTCTCCTGACCACTTTCATGTTCTGTTCATTCGGGTTGAATTTAGTCAGCTGGGGTAGAAGTTATGCTAAGGGGATGGGGAAGATTGACAGATAGATGGGCAAACCACTTTTCCTTAGGAATCTGGGATTAAAATGGGACAGTGTTTTCCATATTCTCTTAATGTTCCAAATTATTAAAAAAAAAAAATCTGTATTGGAAGTGTGTAAAGCACATCCACAATAGACAGGATTTAATTTGAATGAGCTTTCAGTCAGGCACTTACCAGGTGATTATAGGGTAGCAGAGAAATGGTGTACATACATTTATTACATAATAAGTGCCTCTCTAATGCTATTATTTTTCTCACCAACCTGATTATATTACATATTGAGAGCCAGCCCAACAAAAATGACAGCAAACTTTGTTCTGGATAATGGAGTGCTGAACTCCACCTAAGCAGCTCCAGTCATTTGTAATGACAGCTTGGAGAATACTCCAAACGAATCTAACAATGCTCACGCTCCAGTGACTGACAGCACGGCAAGAGGAAAAATTCCAGCTTCCATGTGAGCACAGGGAGCCTGACCTAGATTTTAGCCTCTACAGCTTCAGAAGTGGAAACATTCTTGACTGTGTATTTAACAAGAAAAAAATAGCAAGGGGAAAAAGTCGTCTCTTGTTTGATTAGTCTTTCTTCAATAATTAAGGTTTAGTCAAGGCGCTCTGTGAGACTTCTCCCCTCCTCAGATGTCATCAACCTTATAATGACTGGTTGCTCCATTCCCTGTGTGCTCTTCTCTCTGTAATTACACCCTCCTGGCCTGCTGCAGGGAGACTTGTCACAGGGGAGCAGCTGGGGTAGGCAGGGTCATGGGCAGCAGCCTACCTGCACCTTCCCCTTCTGCCCCACTCCCTGTTGGGGTCTGCCTCCTGTGAGCTGCTCAAATTCTTTCATTCAGATACTGTTAATAGGGGAAAAAAGTCTCTAGTGTAAACTTCCTTTTCTTGATTTTCTTCTTTGGCATGCAGGTGCTATGCTGGGCTCAGGTCACCGTGTCCAGTGCCCGCACTGGAGTGCTGGCAATGGCCAACAGAGCACTGGCCCCACCGTCGTATTGTCCTCTGGGGGCAGTTGGAGAGGGTTTTTAGCCACTCTGGTGACCTGGTTGTAAATTACCTTTCAAATGCCTTTCCTCTATTCCACTGTGCTTCCTAAAATTCAACAGCTCAAATTCTGAAATTAGAATAGTAGAGAAGGGAAAAGAAATTTTCAAATGAAAGTGGAAGACAAGGCAGATTGAATGGCACTGAGGATTGCTTAGTGTTTGTTTGAGCTGTGCTTTGACAAGTTGTTTGGTGTAGATATGGCAGAAATTTCATTGGAAGCAGGATATTTTCAGCTTCCAAATTTGGATTTCCATATTGGGTCAGTACCTAACTACAGAACTCCAACTAATTGTGACTCTGCTCTGTGAAGTGAATGAAAACCTGGCACTGCTCTCTTGATCCGCAAGCTTTCCATTTGTGTCTCATTGTTAGTTATTCTTTGGTGTGGTTTAACTTTGCTGAACCAGCACAGGTTTGAAAGCTTTAGATGATGGGACAGGATTCGATTGACACAATAGTGACAGAATTAATTAGACTGGCTGAATTAATTAGACTGGCTGAATTAGTTTGGATCTAAATTCCAGTTCTGGACACCCATATTCAGTTCAACTTATGGCCCTACTTAGACTTCTGTGACTTTGCTAAAGCACAGGAGAAGAGGGTGCCTTTGAGAATACCTATGTGTCCTGGAGAACAAGGGATGAGCCATCTGGACAGCTCAGCATTGCCTTGCACATCCCTTGCTGAGAGAAGGCAGCTGTGAGCTCTGCACTGTTCTTTAATTGTAAATCACACCAGCCTAAAGAGCAGCACTTAAAGCCCAGAGCTTTTCTGAGGAAGCTCTGTAGGGAGTACAATGATACCTGCTCAGTGTAAAAGCCCTGTCACCTATATAAAATAACTGATGGTGTCAGAACCAGGCATTTGATGTAAAAATGGATTGGGTGGGGTTGCAGGACTGGAAGAACCAGGTTCTTTCTCCAGCTCTGCTGCTGGTTGCCCATGTCTGTGCAGCAGCAACACAGAGAGGGGTCAATGAGATGTTTCTTGGGGTCCCAGCAAGGGCATGTTCAAGTTACAATGTGCAGCTTTGGTCACGGTGAAGGATGTTATAAACCTGGAGGAGACTGACTGAAAATAAATGCTTCAGTACAGGCTTTTCAAATAATGATTATCCAAACTTCTCCTATTGTGTGTGGCACTAAGAGGAAGGACACAGAGGAAGCAGCAAGGAAAAGGACCATCAGTAAATTGCTGCTGGCCTTTCAGTTGATGTCATTAACAGCAGCCATTAAAAGCAATAAATTTTAATTTAAATCAGCAGGATGTTTTCAGCAAAATGAGAATGAAAATGAAAACTGAAGGAACCCTGGAACAGGGTGTACATAACTTCAGGTGCAGGGTTTGGTTTGGGGGCTTTTTTGATGAAGAAAGAAGTCAGCTGGCACAACCAGTTGCTGCTTGTGGGGTGGGGGGCAGGAACAGGAAACACCCTGGGGGTAAAGGTGTTGCATGATCTCCCTTCACCTGCCAAAACCATCATGAGTAATGTTTTGAGTAATGGGCTTCCCTTCCCTCCTGAGCTCATGTTAGTTTTTCTTTTCACAAGTTTGTTTTGCAGCAAGATGTTACACAGAAGTTTATGTATCGGAGAAGTTTGAAAGTGGTCAGTGTCAACAAGTTTAACATGTGGTTCGGGTGCATGGCTCGTGTGATCACAGTGCACTTAAAGCTGATTTGCTGTGATGGGAAAATTAAAACCTGCCATTTACCACAGTTACTTTTGAATGGTTAAAGAGAAACCTGAAAACTTGGTAGACGTAATTTAAAGGCTGTAAAAGTCACTAAAAGTAGGACCAGACCTGATATTCCACGTACAGAAATTTGTGCTCATTACCTTTGTTTAGGAAGTAAATTAAGAAATCACTTGATGACAGAATGCAATTGATGATGTTTATGAAATGAAGAGTGTCTGAGGATATCAAACATTTATGTTTGAGAATTGATACTGTAAATGCAGAAGAGGCAACTTGAGAATTACCGGGTTGAATTTGAGGTGCTGCATTAAGGGTAAAGATGTTTCATTTACTTGTAGCTTAATATGATCAATAAATTCTAAAAGCTACATATTTAATCAAGTCTATTAACTTTAGGTACTGTGTTTGCCTTTTGATGATCTGCCTTCGAAATATTTTTCTTTGGTTTTATTCTTGGCTGGTTTTCAAGCTTATAGTTTTTCCAGCAATGAAAAAGATTGAATTAAAAGGTCTCTGATATGTGATATGTTGCTATGTGTGCATGTGCTAGGACTGTATTGTAACTAAGATAATAGCAATGGGAGAAAAAATTGTAGGGAGAAATAGTCTTATTAAACTGTCTGATGTATGTTAATTTTAAAGTGAAGTATCAAGAAAACTGTTTCAAAAGTTTTTGCTGAACAGAACATCAAAAGACGTCCTTTCTTATTTGCACGACGCCTGTATTAAGTTTGATTGCACAGGCAGCATCTTGTAATTGTATCCTGCTGTATATAATACAGATCTCTACAGTCTGAGTAGCCTGTAGGGAAAAAACCCAACTATGTGTAACTGCCTTGAAAAGAAAATTATAAATGTCACATCTGTTATTTGGGGATTTCTTTGCATAACATAATTAACAGAGGTGGATGAAAAAGGTTTAAGGGATAAGATTGGCATCAGATGCCAACATACATTTTCCTCCAACAAGGAATTGGAGAATTCAAGACTGGTTTACAGAGGCACGTAGTTAAGGTGCAAAACATTTGGTTTATTTAATAAAGAATTAGTGTTTTGGGGATGAAAGTAATGATATTCTAAAGAAGTGGAATTGAGCAAGCTCAGTGTGCTCTATTTATTGCTTGCACATTCACAGTTACATGTAATTAAAAGAGGTGTATGAAACCACTTAGTTGCCAATAACCACTTTAGGTTTTTCCTATTACCCTAAAACAATTCAGCACATGCCAAAAGCCATTTCTTTTAATGTATTGTATTGCATTTCCCAAGCTGCCTTTCACTATATTGAAAAATGTTTCTGTGTCTAATATTTCTTTATTATTGTTTTGCTTTCAGTTGATGGTTGCATTGACTGGTCAGTGGATCTCAAGACATACATGGCTTTGGCAGGTGAACCAGTCCGAGTGAAATGTGCCCTTTTCTACAGCTATATCAGAACTAATTATAGCATGGCCCAAAGCACAGGTCTTAGGCTTATGTGGTACAAAAACAAAGGAGATTTAGAAGAACCCATTATATTTTCCGAAGTTAGGATGAGCAAGGATGAAGATTCCATATGGTTTCACTCTGTTGAGTTACAAGACAGTGGTTTCTACACGTGTGTTCTAAGGTGAGTATTGTGTTAAAGTCTAAATAAGAATGTGGGGATTATTGGTTAATAACGTATGGAGTATTAAATATTGGTTAAAAAGAAAATAATTTTAGCTATTAGAATTGAGATATTCATTCAGTTAATACATACTCATTTTTTTATTCTCAGAATTATATGTCACATAATGCTTTGTCTCAAAATTAGTTTCCCTAGTAATTATAGTTACCTCGTCCAGTAGCTATAATTACTGGGCTTTCATTTAATTACTTCTTTTTTAAGTACAACATTTGCAAATTCTCAATTTACTGTAAACCTTCAGAACTTGATACTTCTTAGATCATGAAGTATTTTGTTTAAGTACTGTTCTGTTTCAGAGTTATTAGAGAGTTACAGTTTGAATTATTCTGATGGGATCAGGCCATGGGGAGTTACAGTTCTGTCTGGTTTTGAAGAAATGTTTATTTTAATATACAGTTATGATTTAGCATAAATTTAAACAGACCTCGTTTGGTAAGGCACCAAAATGCGTTTCTCAGAAGTATCTTGGAACTGTTGGATGAGCCTTAAATTAAACATGTGCTGGAGCTCGTGATTTCCATCATGTAGATGTTGATGTCATCTCTATGCCTAAAATGAGAAGATAGAAAAAGGAGGACTTTTAAAGAATGAATGAATAAATATTCCTTAAATGATCCAGTTTTGAATTAAAAGGAATTTACAGATACTTTGTATAATTTGGTTTTAGACTGTTTAGTTTCAGATAATAAGTTTGTTTCATCCTTGTCTGCTGTTCCATACTGAAATTAGACGTTTGATGAATTAAATAACAAGTATTGCAGCAAATAACAGCGCTGTTCCGAACCCAGACTTTGCTCTCTGTCCATCTCTGCTAAGACGTGCTGCCTCAGCTGCCTCCGACCATTTTGATCCTGAAGAATGCTACTGAAATCAAGGATTGTGCCCTGGACTGTGGTGGTTTGTACTGGGCCAATGCCGAGTTTAAAGATTGGATCTATCTTCCAGACTCAGCAGTTGGATTGTGTTGCAGCCTTTGGAGTTATTCTTTTATTGGCTCTGTCAGAGGTTGGGCATGATGTGAACTCTCTAATTTCGAAATGTTACGGGAAGATAGTGATTTATATGTTTCAAGGGAACCGTGCTTTTTTCATGAGAAGTCACTGTTGTGATAATCAAGTTACTAGTTTAATACTCTGAAACATTTTAATGCAAATCCTTTGTGAAAAATAAAGAATTGATCTTAGATCAAATTCTGGGATCTACTTTTTTCTGGGAAATTTCAAAACTCTGCTCATTTACATGACAAAGTAGTTTTGGTAATAAATGGGCAAGTTCTTGAATAATTCATGGCTTCTTCTCATTTTCAGCTAAGAACTCCATGACATGCTTCTTCGAAGGCATTACACAGCAACAAGATCTTCCTTGTCAGTTATGCAGTTTCCTTGCCTTGACTAGAACTTTCTTGTATAATTACAGATATTTTTGCCTTTTTCAGATTTATGTCAGAGTGCAGAATAATATGTGTGTTGGTTACAGATAAAAGACTATATTTCTTCCTTTGCTGAATTAATTTTTTCTTCCAAAAGCATGATAATGTATCCTTGCTGTAATTGTTTATGAAACCATAGGAGGCTTAAAATAGCTGAGGATGTAGCAATAGTAATTGATTTTAATTTCATTAAAATTGAGCTAAGTAAAATGTAATGTTCTGAAATCACTGATCACACTTCTGTGGGAGACTATCCACACCATTAACTGTGTAATCTCAGCTTTATTAATCCATTTTTATTGAGAGGGATAAGCAGATGTTTGCGTTTTAGTCATTAACCAGGATCACCTGCTTTATGAGAATTAAGAGGTCACAAATGAGAGCAGTCATTTTAGAATACGATTTTATTTTCTAGAAGCATTCACAATCTCTGTTACAAATGCCATCTTTCGTAGACTGAATTAGCAGAGACTGGTAGATAGAACTTGATGCAAGGGAAATGAAGAGGTGACTGTCTCCATCAGTGTGCAACACTGGGTTTAGGGTTGCATGCATAGCTGAGTCTTTTGGTTTGGTAGCTGAAAGAAAAAAATTGGGGAGGAAAATGCTTTTGATTCAAGGTAAATTTAAAGCTTTTTCTCAACAAAGAAGTTTTCATTCAGGTTCTTTAAGAGAAAATCAGAAGCAATTCAATTCTAAACTGATGTCTTTCTAGCCACTCACCAGGGATGAGTGAAGCCCTGGTGCAACTCCCTGTGCTATCCAAAGCATGAAATCCCACATTTGCATGTCCCTCTGGCCAGGCTGTGCTGAGTTCCACCACTTCAAGTCTCTTGCCTTAGAACTGTTCTGTTATTTATGCTTGTCTTTGCAAAAAGGTGCAAGGGGTTGAGACAGTTAGATGTGGTGCTAAGGCCAAATGGGATGAGGGGTCCTGGTCCCAGAAGTTCACGGGTTGAAAGAAAGGACACAGTCTTATCTGGGAAGGCAGTAGTGAGAGCTTTGTTAATTTACTCTCCCCCAATTTGTTACTTTTTTCCCAGTCAACACAAGATGACAGATAAGAAAACTGTAAGATAAGAAAACTCTATGGGGAAAATGTCAACTGTACTTTTCACTGAATTTCTTATTTGTTGAAGTGTTTCTTCTCAATTCTAAAAAAAAAAAAAAAACAAACCTGTTTTTCAAGAAGCTGCATTTTCTGGTTGCTCACGTGTGCTCGTAGGATCAAGGCATGACTATCAGTGAAGCAGTGTGAAGGAATTTTTCAGAAGCTCCTTGAAAAGGGTGGGTATGAGCAGGTGAAGGATAGGCTGCTATGACAGTGATTTGGAGATGAGTAAAAATTAAATGTGTCAGTGAATTCTTTCTTTTACAGAATTGTCGTTTCAATATTCATAATGTCTGTTTTGTAAAAGAACCTGTAATACTGAATAAAATTAAGGAGTATTAGATCAGCCCTTATAAATGAGGTTGCTTCTCCAGACTGAAGAGGTTTGATATCATAATTTAAATGTTGCCTCTCCTTTATTAACCAATTAAACATTATTCCATAGACAGGAGTGGGGGTGTGTGTATAATAGGAGGAAATTATTGTTGCATTAAAACCTATTTCTCCCTTCTCACGAAACATTTTGGCACTGAGCTCACACTCAGATGCAGACTGAAGTGCGATATTTTTCTCCAGTGCTAAGCATGTGAAAAGGTCCCGATTCTGCAAGGACTTTTTAAGAGAGTGCAGAGCTGAGCTGTGTTAGGTAAGCCATGTGAATTCCATGGATCATCTTTGTTCTTGGATGCCTTTTCTGCGTCAAATCAGGGATATTGCTGCTTCATCCAAAAGGCATCCTAAGTAATGGATAGCTGTGTATTCCATTGCAGTTCCCAGGTAAATGCTGCGATGTTTGTATCATGACTTTACTGCCCAGTGTGGAAATGCTGTGTTCTGGAGATCTCCTTCCAGTACATACCCTGGATATGCCATTAATCTTCCAGCACCCAGCAGTGCTACTTTCAGATAAAGCTGTTGGCATTTCTGTTACAGAGGTTTGATGTTCTGGGATTTTCACATCATCACTCTGGATTGCAGCTTCTTCGCTGAAGGATTCAGAGATGAGCGCATCAAAACCAAACACGGGAATTACACTCAACCTAAATGCATAGGGTGGCCCTAAAGTTCTGAGTATGTAGGACAGTCTTTTGCTTTTGCTCTCTGAACAAATACATCTGTTTTTCTGTGCTAAAAGCCTGGTTTTTAAAGGCAGAACAAGAACTGGGCCAACTTAGATCATCTTCACCTGGTGAAGGAAGAGAAGATGAGCTGAGGAAGAAATCTCAGCAAAATTTAGCCTAAATTAGCCCTCACCTAGGGACTGCTCATGGAAACCTTCTTCTAACTAGGCTCAGCTCCAAAACAAACTGTAGTGAGCATTTAAAGAATAAAACCAGTAAAAGTAAAACCATAAATACTTCTTTGCTGTTAATTAATTGTTAGTGAAATAAAATAACTTGATTCCCATAATATGATTCAGGAGGGTAGAAAATCTAGGCCTCAAGAGGGTGCAGGGAAGCAGGAGAAAATTTGTGGTCACCATACTCGCTAATGAAGCTAACTCTTGATTTTTGTGCAGGATGCAGAATAACAAGGGAGTGAGGGGCTTGAATGCCTGTGGGGGAATAAGCTTGCAGATCTCTAATAGCAGCATTTGATGCCAGAGAACTGCTGAAAAATCAAGTTGGGAAATCTGTGTATCCTTCTTCCCCTGCTGTATCTCTGTGTGCACAGTTCTTAATGGAGAGCAGCGTTGCTATGGACATGCACAGAGGAATTGAGCCATTGGTGAACTATTGAGATACCAAGTTTCTGAGCAGTAATAAAATAGAGCAGTAGTAGATTTTAAGCCTTCTGGCTTATGAATGTCTGTGGAGCGCATGACCAGCAAATCAAAATCAGATTTAGACAGCCTGCAGGGGCTGGCAGTAAAATCTGCGGCACAACCTCTGTGCTCTCACTTCAGAGGGTGTTAGGCAGGGCTCAGGGGCTTGTTTCAAGTGCCTACCTGAACTGCAGAATGCACCCATGAGCCCAGGAAAAGCTGCACCCCTTCTCTGAGTGCTGAAAGTCTGGCTTCTGAGCAGCATGAAAAAAGAGTGGTTTTGGATCCAAACAGAAATGTTGGACTAAGTCATAATGTGAAAATACATAGGGGTATGGTCACTTCCTCTGCAGCCATCTCTTGTGGTTCTTACAATATCTGTTTTAATGCAGTTCTTCATTTTGTTGATGGCAATACAGAATGTTTCAGGTGCTTTGGCTTTGCTCAGCATTCAACTGCTCATGACAAAGGCGATTTTGTATCTCAAACCCCAGTGGATGCAGTGTTGTAATTCCAGTTTAGCCATAGAATACCATCTTCCATACCCATTACTGGCAAGTGCTTTATTTCCCCGTAGACTTACTCTGGAAAGATCTAAAGATGATAGTTTCTTGTGGGCTAGTGTCTTTAATTATTGGATATCCAAGAGGAGCACATCTAAGTAGCTGATGGATTACATATCTCATCGTCACCTCTCAGACTTGCACACTGGGATGTGATCAGCTTTCCTGTACAGTCCCAGGCATGTCTGTAGAAGCAGCAACCTCTCACATTTGGAGCAAGTGGATTCAGCATGGCACAGGCTTTCCAGGCTCTGTATGATACTAACAGTAAATGCCATACATTAAAAGTGTGTGACATGTCCCACAATAAAATTGACCGATTCTATATAAACAAAATCCCTGCGAGATATAGTATTCAATGCTTGAATTCAGTGCTAGAGCAGATACATTAAAAAGTCAGTATGATTCATGATAAAATAAATTTTTTTGAGGTTCTATCACTGAGATATAATGTTTTGGCATTATCAAAATGCAGGGGAAAGTGGAATCAGAATGCTTCTACATTTGTATCTAAAATTGTGTAGAAACTGATGGTGCTCCTGCAAATCATTTTGATGACATTGTCTTTATTGAGAGAAATCAGTTCTAACTATTCTTTGCAGAAAAACAAAGATTAGTTTCTCTTCCCTGGTGATATGTATATTTCTGCTCACTCACCCTCCTCCTCTAAAGCTTTAAAAGAGAAATTATTCATCCTCTGTCACTCTGAAAAACAATGTTTACTGTTGATGAGAAGCTGCAAGAACAGTCAGGGCTTCAAGCAGAAATATCCATGTTGCTTTGTGGTTGGAGGGCATCCAGTGGCGTCCCTGTTGCAGTGGCAAGAATGAGAATATTGTGTATCCTTCAGTTTTCCTAAGAGTGAAATCCCAGATTTAGATGCTTTTAAAACGACTGACCTTACTTTGTAGCCTCTACAGGTTGTCATAACAAAGCTCCCTGTGCTGCAGTGCCTCAGTAATGTTTTGGCTCACTGTGGCTTGGTTGCTCCTGAAGTGCCTTCCCTGGTGGGCTTCAAACCTTGCCTAGAGGAGAGAAAGGATGCAGAGTGGAGGAACTACTTCCTTATGCAGTCAGACTTTGCCTTTGCCTGATGAAATGTTTCAGCCCTCCTCAGCCATCTCCTCTCCAACATGTCAGGGAGTTTTCATTTCCCTTCTGGTCTCCAAATAACAGCGGCAATGTGCTCATCCGGGTATCATTCCTGCTGGAATCCCCATCAGCCAGCTGTAACTACAACATGTCAGTAGAAAATGTTGTCTGTGTCCTGTGAGTGGACAGACAAATGGAAGGTTTCCTCAGGAAATCCATCATGCCCAAAGTACAAGATGACAGAACCGTAGGAAGTTATACTGGTATTTGGTAAGTGATACTGGAGGAAAATTTCTTCTTTTCTGGCCACCACTTAAGGGAAGGCACAGCCAGGAGGACTCAGCTGTAGGATTCAAACAGTTCACATTGCAAGGACATTCACTTCATGATTCTTTCATTCCTTGTACACCCTGTGAGACAATAACTGATCCACTGGTTTTCCTGCTCAATTGCCCGTGTACAAACAGAGCAGGACCTGCCTTTCAACATTGCATCTGCAAAATAGGACTTATGTGCCGAACAAAGGATGTGCTCCACAGGTTTTATTCCCCCAGGCAACAAAATCACTGAGGTTTAGCAATGCAGGCAAGTGTGATGGGTGTCTTGAATGCAGCTTTTGTTTTGTGTGCTAGGTGTCCAATAAAAAAAAAAAGCATAGAGGAGTAGATACACTAATCCACACGGTATATGTTTTAGAAGAAGTAAAGGAGAAAGCGTTCAGTGTGCTCAGAAACAGGGAATCACAACTGCAAAATTATTGGAAGGGGATTTCTTACTGCTGTCCTGGGAGCAGTTGTTCCTGTGCCTCAGATTTATGTCGTTTGTAATGGGGCTTTTTAGTAAGACAATGTGATTTAACATTAATATGCAAGTTCTAATAGAAGAGTATTAGGAAATAAATGAAAAGGGCTTAGTCACTTGCAGTAGCAAACTTTAAAGCAACTTGCTGCCTTGTAGTTTTTAAGGACAAGGGAGGAATTTTCCCTCAGAGCAAACCCAGCCAATTATAGGATTTTTTCTGCTGGAACAGGGTGTCTGAAGCTGACAGAGACCACATAGTTCATGAACTTAGGTGTGATATGCTGCAATAACTTAGTGTTCTTTTGGCTTCTGCATTTCTTCTGTGTTCTGTATTGTATTTTCATAGATTCACTTCTAACATTTAATGACTAACATCAGTGAAAAGTTTAAAAAAAAACCCCCAAACCCAAGGAACACTGTTGGCCTGTGTGATTCAACTTCAATGTTGGGAGCTTTTCTCTTGTGTCTGGGTAGCCCCTGCTGGATTGACTGCCTGGTGATTTGCTTTTCAGTTGCATCTGTCACAATGCAGAGGTCACTGGGACCAGTGCATGTGTGTGTGAAGGCAACCAGAAAAGAAATAGTTCCTCCTGACGCTAACCGTGTATGAATCAGCTGGCTGTCACTTATTATTCTTCTTTCTTAAGACACACTTAAGAAACATAATACTAGAGATAAACCCTGAATTTTCAAATCATAGCCACAAATTTTCCAATCATGGCCTTGCTGTTACTGGCTGTGTCGCTGGCAGTAGTAGGCACATCCTGACATTTTTATGTCACATTTCCCTCTTAAGATGATGTCCCAATTAAATTTAAACTTGGAGCTAAGCTTTGGTGAGAGAGATCCAACTGTGAGATGCTGTACCCAACTGCCATATCCAAACATCTTTCCTTCTTCCTCCCAGGATCAAGAAGTACAAAAATTCTCTAAACATGGCTAAACTCACGGTGAGGAGTACAGGTCTTGCTATTAAGTGCCTCTGGTGAGAACAAGATTGCTGACAGGTGACTTGAGGAGACATTCCTGGATATCTATTTTTCAAGATGTCATTAATGTGAGCCTTTTAAAATTACCTTTCAGTGACTTTGCTCAGAAGTTGGGGTTTTTTTTCAGTAGAGATGGTACAGCCTTTCTTCACTGTAAAACATGGCCCTCTGGGACATCCAGTATGTTTTAGTCAAGCTCAAATTGTCTTGTTTCTAGTGAGTCTTATGTAGAGATTGGATCTTAGGAGAAAAGAAGTGCATAAAGAATAAAAATTCTTGATGAGTGGTGGGTTAGTTCCACACAGACACTTTTTCTGCTTGAAGGGAATGGGGACATAAACAGTACCTCTGTTGGAGGAAGCAGAGATAATATAAGAGCACTAGATTTGTAACATTGTGCTGGTTTAGCACTTAATTTCTGAGATCATACTTCCATGGTGTTATCTTCTTTTACTAGGGGGATCTTGAAAACGTGTCAGATGCTGAAGGAAAGGTAACATGGAATTAGGATTTCTCCTTTTCAGGCATAGGGGTTGGTATTAGAGTAACAGTTGTAACAGCAACAAGAAAGCAAAATACAGGACAGGAGTGTTTGGAGCAGAACCAAGGCCAGGTGCCACACACGACCCAAAGAATCACTGCACCTCTTGGCCTTTGGTTCAGGGGGCAACTACAGCACTGTCAGCCTGTTCCTCTTTGGGTGTCGCTCTCTCACTTGACAAATTTATAAGAATTAAAAATCAAAAAAATATTCAGGGGTCTCTTATTTATAACCTCTGGCTGTCATTTACACCATAGGCGGGAAATTGATCTTTTCCAGACAATGACCCCAAACATGTAGGAGTGAGCGGGAGTCACTGAGAAATAAAAACTTGAGTGAAACCTTGGAAGAGTAAGTAATAACCTGTTTGTTTTTAAGATGTTGCATTCATGTGATGTGAAAAAAACAATGATGATAAACAACTCATTTTTCTTTAAGCAGATCATCAAACCATGACCTCGGTAACCATTGTGTGAACTGTAAAATTTGGACAGGAATAAATTTATAAAACTCTCATCAAGTGAGAGGAAAACAATCAAATGCTCAATTAAGGCTGATGAAACAGCACATTTACAGAGCAGCCAGTAGTGGATCTGGTTGTGCATTAATGCTTCAGATGGACAAAGATGTTTGGTGGTGTAGTTACTGTTTGATGGAGGTTGGGATTTTTCTCTTTTTTTCCTTCTTTATCTCAGGGAATTTTGTCCCATTTGTTGCCTAAGAGATGATAAGGATTGGTACTTAAGAGACAAAAGAAGTGGCCAAGGTGGAGGGAAGGGTGCAGCTGGCTACTCTCTTAGCTGGGGGCTTTTCTCTTAGGAAGGGCAGAGATACCACAGGATTTTCGCCGGGGAGTGAGGGGCTGGACTCAGCTCCTCTCACACTCTCATCACAGCTCAAGTTGCTGGTACCGCAGGGAGAATTCTCTGCCACTGCAGAGTCCAGCCCTTGTACTGCTTCTTCCTTACTGTGGGCGAGCCTTTGCTCGTAAGAGCAGCTGTTGAACTGGGACCTTATTAACCCCTCACTGCACTGGAAAGGACCCTCACCATCTACTCGGGTGACTCAGGGGAAAAACCCGTCCCCCGAACCCGTCCCCCTTTCCTGGAGGGTGCATCTCCCCGGCGGCGTGCAGTAGCTGCTTGCAGAAACCCGGCTGCCACTGCCCAGCCCTGCTGTTTTCTGCGGCTGCCTCACGCTTATTTGATACACTTTAACTCAGCATCCCTTGCCCACCAGGACACCC
>VZTA01016051.1:0-82668 GCA_013398855.1 Mohoua ochrocephala | reverse complement strand
AAAAAAGGGAAAAAGACCCTTACCATAAACAACTTAAATGCAGCTCATGAAGGAGAGCACTTGTGGACACAGGGGTCCTGAAAACAGTTGGAAAGAAAGAACTGGATGTCTTCCCAGCACAGAATCTCTGTGGGTTTCCTGAGAGAACTCTCTAAGTGAGCTCCCATCAGTGCCCTGTGTGGCCAGGACCACCCTGTCTGTTTGCCAGGTGGTAAAAACAGTGCTGTACCAATCCTCTTTGTGATCCCCCTCCTGAGTTTTCCTGCAAGCTGTCACCTTTCGAGGCCCCCTTTATGCCTTCAGACCCCACAAGGCAGGGAAGACAGCAAGAAAAAATCAGCAGAGATGCATCAGCTGCTCAGAGAACTGAGAGATGAAATCTAACCCCTCCAGCCCTGGGCAAGAGCTTGCCCAGCAAGGGAGGAATGGCTCATGACTTCAGCAGACTTCAGCTCCCAGACTTCCTCAAAACTGAGAAAAACAGCTAGGCTGATTAAACTACTGATTCCTTTTGCAAGTGACTGAAATATCACCGTTTTCCAGAGCTGACTAAATTAAAGGAAGACTCTTGCTTCAGTCGCTGACATTCCTGCAGAAATTGCCCTTTTCTGGATTGCCAGCAGTAGCAGTAACATGAGTGGTTGGTGAAGAAGCATCCATGAAGCTTTCAAGTCTATTGCTTTTGGCTTAGTGAGGGCTTTCTTCATCGTGAGCCTGAATAGATTTATTGTCTCGGTCATGGAGTGTGAACAAAAGTGATAGTACTCACCAGGCACTTAGTTTCCTCAATTCTACTCAATTCTAATTGTAACTACTGAGAAGAATACTACATTTTTAGGTCGTGGTTCCAGGAAGCGTTTTAAATAGAAGTAGCCTCCAGCGCTGTTCAAAATACAATCTAAATAATGCAAGATTGTTAGGAGGAAATACAGCACTATTAAATAACACCAAGTAATGGACAACTATTCAAAGTCATTATTTTTTATTAGCCTGGATCATTATTACTGAGCGCATGTGACCTTACTTGCACTCAGTAATACTTGTAGTCATGCAGGAAAGCTAAATAATCACTACTGATTCATTACTATTGATTATACTGAGTGATCGTGTCCATATTTTGGATTTTCAGTGCTGTATTAGGAAGCATTGAAACGCTCAAATATGTTTTGTTTTCTTCCTACAAGAAGGGTAACCCTTTTCGAAAGCTAATTTAGGAGAAATTTGACTTATTTTCCCTAAATTATATAAGCCCACCCCAAATGATGGATTGTTTTCAGTCCAGAGAAATTTTCCTTCAGGTAAAATAATACGTTCTGTGCAGTTTATGAGAATGAGACTTTATTATAGACTCTCAACCGAAACACATCATGTCAGTGTGCAAAGTGAGCCTTTTCACTCAGAGGTGAGGGAATGGACAAAATATCCACCGATTTTATTACGCAGATGTACAGGTGGCATTTTGAGGAAAAGTGAGTAGGAAGGACGAAGTCTGTGGTTTTGCTGAACGCATAACACTAATGATGCTGAAAATGGGATGCTTCTGAAAATTGCCTCCTGATTTGCCATGCAAATGGCTCTGTCTGCCAATACCTGCTCATGCCACACCTTTGACAAGAATCCGTTTGCAGTGTTTTGCCGGCACTTGTTTAGCATGAAGCTTTGAGCTCTGGTGAAGTGTCCCTGTAGACCTTTTTATTTTCTTCCCAACTACAGGCTCACTTGACAGAAGGAAATGTAAGAGAAGATTTGTCATGGAGCATGTTGGACTTTATTTTAATAAAAAGCACTGTCCTGGGTCTAGTTGATGGGAGTGAGCAGCCAGCATCTTTAGTGTCAGGGTGTGATTGAGGGATCACTTTCCAGGTGCACAGGGCACCCTCTGGTCTTAGCTAAACTCGTTTGCAGCAGAGCTGCGATAGAGGAGGTAGAGGCAAAGCCAAGATACCTCCCACAAGAGCTCTCCACAGCTCCCCTCAATGGGAGTAACCACCTGGCATGACTGGTTTGCTCCTGGCTTTTCCCGTTGTGGCACAATCAGTTAAAATGACAGAATGATGCACAATGAGAGGAAGATCCCTGTTATATTGTGGGTTTTTCTCCGTGGCACGGGGTGAGGGGCAGAGCTGGCAGCCTGGGCTGCAGCTGCCCTGCCCAGAGTGCCAATGCCCCACGGTACATCAGGGTATGTATCTGATGGCCCTGTTAAAGCTGCAAGGCTGAAGGAATGTAATTTAATCCTGTTTTCATGATCAAGTGGAATGGGAACAGAGCTGATTGTGTTTATTCTGCCCTAATATTAAGAATAGCTCTCAGAATTCTTTGGGATCTTTGGTACCCCAGGCCCCAGCAGTGACTGCCCTGTGGCCAGAGAGTGATCCTGGAGAGCTGGTTTTCGTGACAGGAGTTGCGGCCATGGACAGCCCATGCTGGAGCAGGGGAACACGTGAGGAGAAAGAGGTGGTGGGGAGATGTTATGGACAGACCACAAGCCCCCAGCCCCACCCCTGCACCATTTGGGGAGGGAGAGGTAGAGGAGGAAAAATAGGATTTGTGTAGAAGGTGTTTTAGCTTTTTTATCTTTCTCACCATCACACCTATTATAATTTGCAGTTAATTAAAATATTTCTTTTCCAAGTGAAGTCTGTTTTGCCTGTGATGGTAACGGGTGAGTGGTCTCCTTGTCTTTTTCTTGACCCATGAGCTTTTTCATTTTATTTTCTCCTCCCCATCCCGTTGAGGGGAGTGAAGGGAGAAGCTGGTGGGAGGCTGGCAGGTGGTCCAGGTCGACCCACCACAGTATCATGTGCTGTAGAATTTTGAACAGTGGCTCCTTCTCAGGGAGAAATCCTTCCTGCATGATGTGCTTTAACATCCAGCTCATAACCCTTCTTCTCAAACGTATAGCACTGCACACTGGAGTGAAATCTCCTGAAGGTGGGAGAGAACAAGGATGAGGAGAAGTGTGAGGGGGATACAGAGGAAATGGAACAATATATCCTGACCAACATTTGAGGTGCCAACAGATTCCCGTGTTCATAGACTTGCAAGCTTGAAAGAGCTGCTGTGCTGGGTTAGTTCACTTGTCAACAATATTTCTACAAGGTTCTTCATAGTCTTCACAGTCAGTCAGAAGTGAGCCTTTTAGTTTCCTAGTAATTCCTCTGTGCTGGAAATGCACAGCATGGCTGTCACTATTTGAATGTGTCACTCAAGTGTTGGTGAAAATGGGAGCTTAACAAAGAAACTTACTGTGCCGAAACAAACATGGTGAAAAGAAGGCAGGATAAATGAAACCATCTTTCTATCCCTGCAGAAACTCAACGTATTGCATGAAGGTGTCTATGTCCTTGACGGTAGCTGAGAATGAATCTGGGCTTTGCTACAACAGCAAGATCAGATACCTGGAAAAATCAGAAGTCACTAAGAGAAAGACAATCTCCTGTCCTGATATTGAGGATTACAAAACAGGCGGTGAAGAGCCAGATGTGGTGTGGTACAAGGTAACTATTGCTGTCTTATTGCTGTTGTGCTGAAACTGTACAAAACTTTCACTGTTTTCAGTCTGAGGCTTAGAGCTGGCTTTCTCTGAGGCATCAGTGGTTTGTGACTGGTCTGGAGAGTGTTCCCCCAGTGGTAAAACTACCCAGCACAGTTGTTGTCCAACAGAAATCGGTATCAACGAGGATGTTCTGTGAGAGAGCTCACAGGGCTTCTCTATCAGCAGTACCACATTCCCAAAGCACAGTGCCTCCGTACCAGTTTGTACCTGGGTGAGGTGTTTCCCTGCCTGGTACTGGAGTAGAAACAAAGGGAGGCACCTGCAATGGAGCCAAAGGCGTATCAGCACCGCCAGCTTCAGTTGTGCTGCCCAATTAATTTTTATGAAGTCTGTCGGGTAATTTCACCAAGACTTGTAAATTTTTACCAAAGTCTGCTGGAGTCTGCACAGAAGTCTGCTGAGGTTCATTGAGTAACTGTAGTGAAGTCAGTTAATTTTAACTGAGGTCAGTTAGATACTTTTACTGCTTGCCAGGTAACTCATCTGACTGCACCTTCTCCGAGGCCTCTCAAGTATCACAACGCCACGTTCATCAGCAGATGTATTGGTGATGTGTTTCTGTAGCTCCCCAAGAAAGCAGGAGAATGAGTAAAATATGGGTTGGCTGGCAGACATCAGGTAATGAGACCACAGCAAGGTCTGGCAAAGTTTGCCTGTTGTCTGGACTTGGGTCAAGGTCTGATATTTGAAAAGCCCTCAGGTGTTAGTTGATGGAAGAAACAGTAGAGAATAATAAAGAGCTGAGAGTCAGAAGGAAGCAGAAATAGTTGGGCAAGAGGAGCAGTTCAGTGGGATCTGTGGAAAATAGAGTTTGGATTGTAGCAGTTTAGGATAAGCTTGGTTCAGGTAATAAAGACAGAAACATACAAACTAGTTAAATCCTAAATTTCGAGTGCTTGATTTGCCAAACTTAATAATAGTCTTTAAAGAGAGTTATTTTGTATTAAATAAGTACTATGGGCAGACCAGCAGATTTTTTTCCCTCCTTGGCAGGTTGCAGCAGAAAAGAGCAATTATAAAAGTTGTCATTTATTTCTGTTTTTTTTACAGAAAACTCACATGTTATATCTTATAGTAACAAAATGTCTGCCATAACCCGCTGTTAGTGTGAACAAAGTTATTCTTTCAGCAGTTGAAGCTCTTTCTCTCAGCATATGGGTTGATATCTTCAGTGCTGTTCATATGTCAAATATATGTATTTAGTTAATCGTAGAATATCCTATGTTGGAAGGGGCTCACAGGGATCATCGATTTCAATTCCTGGCTCTGCATAGGAAGTCTGAAATCTCAGAGCAAAATGGATACTGGAGAGAAGCTGCTTCTTGCCCTCTCTGCCTTGGTATTACTGAACACCAGATCACTGAAGATCTCAATGTTTTGCAAAAGCAAACTGAAAAATAGTCTGGCAGAAATGATCTTCAGCTGTTATGGAGCAGAAATGAGTCTAAAGAAGATGCATGTGCAGCCCCACACCAGCGATGCTTTGTACTGACCAAGACAGGAAGCAGAGGGGTCTGTTCCTTAATCCCACCCGTGTGGCCTGGGTGTCACACACAGGTTGTGTGACACCAGGCTGGAGTGTGACAGCTGAGTGACAAATCATCACTGAGGTGAAACTCAACAGAATTGATGTCACTGGATGATAACAGTGAGACAATTGAAGTCGACAGCCTTTAGTCTGGCTTGATAGTGAAAAGAGACATAAGTGAGATAACCTACTACATACACCTTCTTATCTATAATTAACAATAACGAGTTATCGGTTTAGCTCTTAGAGAAACATCTTTGTTGTCTAGACCTGTGTCAGGAAGCTCAGCAGTGTGCAATTGCAATATTAATGTTGTGCCGAAGGTATGTATGTCAGGTTATCCCTTGAAACTTATTCCTGAACAAGGTTTTGGATATTCTAGAGACTATTATGTTACTGTCAATGAAAGTCTGCATATTCAAAGGACCAGAAGTCCAGTTTCTAGAAAATATATAATTATATGGATTTCATAATAATTTGATGAATACTTGGGTAACCCCTACAAACTGCAGTCTACGACTTAAGATCATGCTATGGGAGGCAATGTGAGCAACAAAAAGCAGGTCCCTTCTCCTGAAGAATAGTGTAAAGTGTTATTCTGCCTTAGGATCTGATCCTCAGTTTGCATTCATTTCTGGTCATAGCACACTGGATCTTCAAGTTTTTTCCCCTCTACCTTGGGTTTTAAGCTTGATGTGTACATGAAGCCACCTTCTTGAGTAAATCTGCTCCAAAGGCACTGCGGGGTGTATTCCATTCCATCATGCTGGAATATTTACAGATTTTCACCCAGGCAGGGAGCATAAGTTGTTCAAAATAGAACAGTAGATAGATAAATAAATATGAGGAAGTCCTTGAGATTTCCTTCTTTATCCCTTCTCCTGAAAAGAGAAATCCTTGTGTTCACAAGAACCTGCCAGTTCATTGGTAGTCAGGCAGTTTGGACTCGTGACCTGTGAAACACCATCAGACAGGACAGTGACGATGCCAGCCCACCGTATGCAGAACCTGCTCTGCCTTCCGAAAGGCTTCTCTGTGTTGAGGGATTAATGAATCTGAGCCAATAATTGCATCAATTTACTGGGACTTAACTGTAATTTAAACATGCTCTTAATTATGCCTGAGTAGAATTCCACATGCACACCCAGTACGTAATAAAACATTTGCTGTGAGGATTTGTTTTAACAGTAGTATGAACTTCACTTCTGGCTAGAATTACACTGCATGAAATATTTATTTTGAAAGATTTCCCCAATTAATGCCATTGATATACGCTCAGCTCAGTTATGCCTGTTAGAACTGTTTTGACAAGAAGTGTGAGGTTTTTTTGAAGTAAATGTGTGTGTCAAGGCATGATTGAATGAATGGGATTTAAGAGTAAGAGCAGTTTCATGAAAAATCAGCTGGCAGAGGGAAAAGGTATATTACATCTTGAGTGTGGAGTCCTAATCCATTTCCATCATGTCTTTTCTACTGCTGCATTGAAAGGAGGGCTGAAAGAACAATCAAAGTGTCAAGTGAAGGACAGGTAGTTATCTACCCAGAAAAATAGACTTTTGAGGTACTGCCACTTAGATTTCAAGGAAGTGAAAAAGAAGCATAATAGTGCCCACCTTAATTACTGGGAAAAAAATCCCCAAAACGTTTCAGATGTCTAAGGAAAGTAAATAGTCTAGAAAAAGAAACTTGCAGATTCTTCTAGCAGGTAAACATATTGCAAAAGCAGAAAAGAACAATTAATTGGTTAAAGCCTTTGGGGAGAACTTAGAGCACCTTCCAGTACTTGAAGGGGGCTTAGAAGATGACTGGAGAGGGACTTTTCACGAGGGCATGCAGTGAAAGGCCTTGGACTGGAGGAGGGTAGGTTTAGATTAGATATTAAGTTTTTGCCTGCGAGAGTGGTGAGGCACTGGCACAGGTTGCTCAGAGAAGCTGTGGACTCCCCATCCCTGGAAGGGTTCAACACCAAGTTGGATGGGGCTTGGAGCAACCTGGTTTACTGGAAGGTGTCCCTGCCCATGCAGGGGGGTGGAATGAGATGATCTGTAAGGTGTCTTCCACCCAAACTGTTCTGTGATTCCATGAAATGGGTCATACAACTGAGCACTTAACCATTTAGGGAAATTAGCAGACCTCTGACAGTAAAATCTACATTGTTTTCACAATATGAAAACTAGTAGGAATTTTGTTTCTCAGCCATTTTCCAGCTTCTCCCCTTTTTTGCTTTTAGTTTTGTGTATTAAATATATAAACAAGCATTTTCAACATACTTTTGTAAAGCCTGCATAGTCAGCAGAATAAAAAATAATTAGCTGAAATTTGGGAAAGAAAGGCTTATAAAGAATCTTTCATATGAAGTGTTTCAAGAAGATACAAAAAGAAAGAATTAGGAAATTAGTGGTACAGTTCCACCAGAACAATTCCTCTATGTAAAACCACAATAGCACAAACATGGTTTTTGCTAAATCATTAATCTTTGTAGCAGTAAAGGTGTCATCCTTCTTGTTACAAACTTATATATAAAAATATAAGGCATATAAAAATGTATCTTCCATCTCTTTGCTCCCATACTCTTAAAAATAAAGTAGAGAGTATAAATCTGGTAGCTCATGATAGGATATTTCAGTGCTGCACTAAAGGGTGCATATCTGAAATGTGCTTACTTTGTGTGTTCTGGGAATTGTATTCCTTCTAAATTAGGATTGAATAGGACTGAATCATATTCTTTGCCCAGTGTTCAGATTTAGTTGCTCCAAGTAGGTGGTTGATGTACCTTTCAATAGAGCTGAAGCATTGAGCTCAAATCAGAAGGGATTTAATGGCATTTCCTGGCTCAGATTTGTGTCCTGAGCGAGTCTCAGCACAGTAGACGGGATCTGGATTCTGATCATTCTCTGTCACCAGGGTTAACTAAAGTTCCCATGCGAGAGAAGATTATGCTTCCCTTACAGCTGTACTTTGGAAACAGAGAGATGAGCCGATCATCCTGTTACCTGCAGTGGTGTTGCACAGCTTCTGAATCTGAAATCTGACCATATTGTAACTGAATTTGGCCTCCTAGGGACAGGGATAATTCTTCAGTTCTCCCTTTTCAAGTGCAAGGCCAGAAACTCTCAGTCCTGTCTTTTTATTTCTCTATTGTTGGCCTTTAATTTAGAATCAATGTGGATTTGGAATGCGTATGGAGTCCCATGAAAAATTTATGTTTGTGTCATGCTGATCTCCTTCTGTAGTACAATATATTTGCATGTTGACGTATTTTCTTGTTTGGTTGTCTTCTTAAGAGAAAGCTTTGTTCTATTTTGTTTTCTGTGTTTCTGACACTGCTGTTGCAGACAAACAGAAAATGGGGCATAGGTGTGGGCATGTCACCAGTCTCTGAAGTTGCTGAGCCTGATGTAACTGATGTGAGACTGCTGCAGTCTGAGAGCTTATTCCAAGCTGCCACCTTGAGAGAGGGAGTAGAGGGACACTGAAGGTACTCAGGCCATATGTTGCTTTGTATTTCCTGGGTACAGAATTAGCCAGAGCCTCCAGAACTGCTGGGACTACTGAGTGCTTTAGAGAACTCAGAAAAGCATGATTTTGTTGCAGGCAGAACAGGCTAGATGTTAAAGGCGTTTAGAGACAATAAATACATAATCTTAAGGTGCCATTTTCAAGAGACAATGATGAGGTTTGGCCTGTGCTTTTAGTTCAGAGCATTCCAAGAGCTATTCAATCATGGGTGCTGTTCACGTGGAAGGTGACTGCTCTGCCTGCAAGGATCCAGTATATCAGGAAAGGGAGAGCCTCTTCTCGCACTGTATCACACCCTGTCCAAAAGGGCTCAAATGCTGTTCCAGTAGGACTACAATTTGTAGCAATGAACCTAAATCTGCCAAACAACAGCTGAGGACCGCGTGGGTGAAGTCTGTGGGAGTTGCAGGCTATCAGTACCATGTCCTGCATTAGAGGATGCTGCAAAGTGCCTGGTGATGGGAAAAGGTTCAGTTAAAGCTCATCAGGTGCTGGAGAAGCCAGTGATGAGAAACAAGGCTGTAAGAAAACCAGGATTCTGAATTCTCTGAAAAAACTGCTGTTCTTCCTGTTTCCTTCTATTGGTAAATGGTTCTAGCCTGGGACTATGTGTAAAGTTTGCCTTCAGGCTAACTCTTAGCAGATGTTGCCCTTACTCCCTTCAAATAGAGATGTATTTTAATGGTCCATCCTAAAGGAGAGGTCTTGGCAGTTGTTATGAAGAAAAAGAAGGTATTTAACCATTGCTTGAGGGCACCGTGTATTAAACACAGCCCATGTGATACGGTAGGAATAACTGAACCTTAAAAACATTTCTGTTTAATTTCAGTCTTCAAATTAATTCCAGTTTCAGATCTCTGTGCTTTCTGAAATTATATTTGAATTTTAATTGCAAAATATATCTAGGTGGTTGTTTCCTTATGTATAATACTGAAAATCTGATTGGGCAACACTGTCTTATGTCGTACAATCCAGGTAATTTTGGCATTGGATTTTTTTCTGCAGGAATGTAAGCCAAAAATGTGGAGAAGCATTGTAATTCAGAAGGGAAATACTCTCTTAATTCAAGAGGTCCAGGAAGAAGATGGAGGAAATTATACCTGTGAACTAAAGTTTGAAGGGAAGCTTATACGAAGGACAGTTGAATTGAAGGTTACTGGTAAGAATCTTTGTTCTATGCCAATAGGACAAAAAATACAGCTTTGAAATAATAAGAAAAAACGGTTTGCATGTGTCGGTGAAATCTGTCGGTGAATCTGTTTGATAGAAGTAAGTCCAAAGCAAATCCCAGTAGCTGAGCAGTCCCAGACTCGGGGAAATTTATATCAAGATCTTCTAAAATTCCACAGAAGAGTACTTCTACCTTTTGCTCTGTACAAAACCTGGAAATGCTCCATATTTTTAAGCTTTCATTTTATTTGTGGTGATCAGCTTTTCTAGTCTAGGGTTTGCCTTTAGTGAAGAGTATGGCACAACCTATTCCAAGAATGAAGTTAGCAATATTGGACTGTCAAAACAAAGTAACCTGCTTGTCAGGAGGTCATACACTCTATGGTTCTGACTCCATGTAGTATCTACTAGACAACAGTATTTTTCTGTCTATTTTTGCCAGGTACCAAAAATGAACAGCTAAAAATGTATTGTTTGCCGATATATTCCCGCTCCATTTTCATCCCACTGTACAGTATGACATCTATGATTATTATTTTGCCTTCTGTGTCTGTGGAACTTTGCAAGTATCTGAAAACAGTTGAGGTTTTCTTCAGCCTTTCACACAAAACCGTATGAACATATGGTTAGGTATTTCCCCTACATACTGTTTAAAACAGGGCCCTACTCAAAGCAGTGACAGGTAGAATTCCACTTTCTTATATCAAACTGAATTATTCCATATGATATTTCTAAGATATTCTTGGAAAAAAAATTTTCTCTTTATTTTGGGTGGAATCCATTCTTCTTATCATTATTCCTCGTTTTAAGTGAGTTCTTTTCCCTGTGTGCCCTATGTCACGTGACCCTTTATTGTCCGTTTTTGACCATGGACAGATCTTTGACCACGGGCAGGTCTCTAAAGTATTGATTTGACCTACCTGACCCTAGACCTGTCAAATGAAGATATAATACCTGCCTTGTGCATAGTCGCTACCCTAAGTAGCATGCTGGTCTTCAACCAGAATGTGAACGAAGTTTGACAAAGCGAAAATGAGATGCATTTAATTCAATTCCCCACGATGGATATTCTGTGCTCTCCCTCTCATCATGACCTTGCTAGTGTTCTCTTCATTATTTAAACACTGTGGTGTATTTATACTTCACAATTTAAGGAATTTGTCCTAAACTAAATATAGTGTTTATTACAGTTATTTCTGTTATTAAAAAGTTTATTATCTGAATTATTTAAAATGTAAGTATAAAATATGTAAGTGTTCTCCTTTGTGCAAAAGGCTTGAGAAGCAGAAGATTTTTCCCCTTTTAATTTGGTGTGAAATTCATGTTGCATGAAATTTTGTTTAGTTTATAAAAGCACATATGTTTGTAAACACCTTTTCCAGATGGAAATGTTTGGGAGACGTATCTGATGTTATGTGTTTGCTGGTTGAATCTCTCTAGATATCTGAAAGAGGCTAGTAAGTTTATGTAGATGACAACCTAAAAATGTGGATGAGAGCTACAAATGTAATAGAACCATGTAAGCATATTATCTCACAGCTTGGTTGAGCAAGTTTCTTTCTCCTGGTTTGGTTTTGTTTCAGTTTGTGAATTTTACATGTGTGTAGGTTTAGATCTTTGTGGGAGAGAGGTCAAAGAAAACTTGTACCACAAACAGCAAAGGATTGCTTGTGTTGTGTGGCTCTTCAGGCCAGGTGGGGGGTCCTGAGGGCAAATCACAGGCTGGGAGCAGGTACATGACGTGCTCAGGGACTTGGTTGAATAAATGTTGTGACCCTTCATAGACTCATCCCAGTATGTCCAGGTCTTTCTTGTAATGGGATTGGTGTTGCACTGGGCCCAATTTTTCATCTGTCTGAAAACGAGTTCTCATCAAAATATTGTACCAGGAGAAGGGAACCAGATCTCTGACTGCTGAACCTGCTGGTCTTTAAAATCAACGTTAGCAAATTCTGCTGAAGGCTTGCCAGCAAAGCTAGGATGGAATTGTCTCTGCTAGCCTGCAACACAGATGTGGAGCAAAGGATCTTGCCTGCTGCTTTCTTCTGCAGGAGCTTTGTAATGCTGTTTCTATTACTGGTACTTATTACCATGCCTGAATTGGCATTTATTGGCAAGTATCTGAGTTCCTCTAACATAAAGACTTTGAACAGAAAGGCACTGTTGGGCACTGCTAGCAGCCATGGAAACTTGAAATTGTTATTGAAGGGTTACTCTGAAAGTGAAATGGGCAGCTCCACATCTCCCTTGAGCAAGGAGAGATGTACTGCCATGGAGAGAGAGGAAGCTGGCTTAGATTCCCTGTAGTCTTTCAGGCATTTGCTAAAGTACACAGTACTGGTGTAAAAAGTACACCAGTTAGGCGGATGAAGTTATTTATCTCTTGATTGTAAGACAAGGATCTTTTCTTCTTTGAAGTCACATCAAAGATGGTACATGAGGTTTTTAGTCCTTTGTGAAGATTCTGGGAGTTATGTAAGTAGCAATATGAAATATTTGCCATTCGTAGCTAAATGCAGAATGGGCATCTAAACAGTGAAACTTGAAATCAGAATGAGTGCAGTGCTGTCATAACAGAAGTTACATCAAAAGCTTTAGGAAAATTTCAAGGTGTGGGAGCCAGAAGCACCATTTTAACTTGCTATTGGTAAAACTAATCAGAATACTTAATGATAGCCCAGAAAAATGCAGCAGTTTTGCCGAAGATGTGATCCCACAAGGCAGCCTGGTCCAAGTTAACGGCAGACAAGAAAGCAGTTGTGGGCCAAGTGATGGATGACTGTCTGTTTGGTATTTGTGTTAGTGTTGCCCAAGGATTTATTTCAAGTAGAGGCTTTCAAATGGGGACACAACCCTGTTATTATTTAGTTATCCAGCAAAGTCCAGTGATGTCATTAGAGCTAAGAAGGTTTTGCCTTAAATTCCTGTGCCAAAGTGTCGGCGCAGTTGTCTTGGTGGCTGTGGCTGTGGCAGGGAGCTGCAAGGACAGCGTGGGCTTTCCTTGGATCCTGTCTTGCCTTTTGGCCTTTGCACACCCAAGTGGGAGATCTCAGTGGGCCAGTTAGAGGTAGGAGGGGAGTTCCTCCTCCCTTTCTTCTGTGACTAAATCATAATATGAGCAACTATGAGATAATTTGTAAGAAAGAAATCTCAGGAGTCGTAGATGGAAACTGAAAGCCGTCAGTGTGTGATGCCTGGCCAAGGGACGACAGACAGAGGGACCTGAGTGGTATTAGTAGGTGAGCAGAGCAGAAAGCAAACAGGTCAGATGGCATTTGCAGGAAGGGGCAGTTGGACATAGGTGCTGTGCAGGGCTGGCAGTGTCATCGTCTGGCTGTGGTGGGTAATGAACAGCTGAGTGTGATTCAGATGATGAAAGGCTTCAGAGGCTGCAGCTCTTTGGGGTTGTAAGGGAAAGGCTTGCAGCCTGGAATATATTTGAAAAATATTTTGACACAAAGTATTTATAGGGACAAAATCCTGAGCTACAATACAGCACTAACGAGCAGTGCCTAAATCTTGGTGTTTGGGTGCATTTAAAAATAATAGATTGTCAACAAAACAGCTTTTTCATCACTAGTTCTTCATGGGTTCGTTATATTATGCAGGCAGATGTGAAACAAGTCTTGTCAGCCTTTTTCGCTGAAGAAACATGACAACAGTGTTATCTCTTCGCAAATAACACATAACCCTTTAGTCTACGTAAAAAAAAAATGTAGATACCATTTCACTTTGCTTCTTGGTAGCTTTGGTGTGACAAACAAGTGAGATTAGAAACTGTGATCTAGGGTTCTAAAGCATAAAAATGAAACAGAAACTCAGATTTTAATTTGATAATAAATTAGAGTGTTCCCATTTAGAAAAAGCTGAATGCACTGATATAAAGTTACAGATAATCTACATTATTAGAATTTATTAAAATTACAGCTATTCAGGAGTATCAGTGGTCGAAAGCATGTTAATGAGTATTGTAAATGCCAATGTTTATTGAAGAACAGTTATACTATTCAGATTAAAAGAAAAAAAACCCAAACACAGAAAGTAATGTTGGTTTTGAAAGGCAATTTATGCATCTTCCTGTTTTCCCCAGCCCTACCAACAAGTTCACTCTGTCTTGATGCACAGCAATGTTTCAATAGCTTTGAGGGTGAAAAGGTGCAATTGTGAAAAACACCTGCTGTGTTTATCTGCTCCTTCAGGACTCTTTCTGTTTTGGAGCACTGGTCTGTAGGGACACAGGCTAAGAAGAAGATGCAATGAGAGATATGTTGGAGGTTTGGGAAAGGGTGACGCCTCTTAGAAGGGAGCAAGACCTGTTCTCACGGCGTGGCCCAGGTGTCCCCTGGCAGATGAGGCTGTTTTGCAGGGATGTGTTTTTTCAGGGACAGCTGTGCTAGTGGGAGAGGTTGCCTTGTTCTTTCTGCTGCCTGTGGAAAGAAGTGATTTGTGAGCTTGTACTGGTGAGTTATATTCCAGTACGACAGCAGAAGGTGGCCGTCTGACCAACTTCATAAACTGCTGGTGATGGATTGGAGTGACATGCAGGAATTACTGGCCCACTCTGTCCAGGAGCTCTGTCCTCCAAGTTTCCTTCAACCTCTACTCTTCTTCATATTCTTCACAGGCTGCTAAAATGCCTGGCTGTTCCTAAAAGTCATTTACGCAGCAATATCTGTTTTGACCACCGTAAATGACAAATTATTCCACATGGCTACTTGAGTTGAATGATTCTGCCTGAATTCACTCTTTGATCATAGTTTTTCAATTAAATTCTTTCAAGTCTCATTACATCATTCACTTTTCAAATTACACTTGCTGCTGTTGCTAGGTTTTGTTTGTGGGTTCGGGACCCCTTTATTAGCAAAAGTAGTCGATGGTGATTTGCTACTGTTAAACCAAGGGGTGAATTGGATTTAGAAGGGTAAACAATTAGTTGGACTTTCCAGCAGCTCTAGGGCCATCGAGAGAGAAGCTACCACAAAAGAAGTGAGGATATGAGCTAAAAGTATGTCCACCATTTGGTAGTGGTTGCTTTTCTGCACATTTTTAATCCACTGTGAACTGGATATGCTGCTTTATATTATTAGAAGTCGAGGCTAGTGACACATTGGCAGCAATCACTGGGTGCTGATCAGAGCAAATTTATACCTGCAGTAATCCACAAGTGCGCTTTAGGCCTTATCAATTTATGGTAGATAAAGTGTTGTCACCAAAATCATACAAATGACATGTTGATTGACAACATTTTTGGCTGCTGACAGTTTCCAGAACAACCACAGCAAAAAGTGTTAAGATAAATTAAAAGCTTATTTAAACTGAAACATGCAAGCAGAAACATGGAAGTCCTTCCAAGTCCTTTGGAATTGAGGCTATTATAAGGCATTTACTTTTATGGTGTCAGATATAAGTGTTGGTGTTTGCTTAAAAATCTGAAAAAATGTAATTGTGATTCCCTCCCAATGGCATCGTGTTTTGGCATAAACAGTTTAGTAATCTGCAATGAATTTATGAAATGGTTCAGAGTTGCTTAAGTAGTTACTTATCCAAAAATCCAGTTTAGCTCTGAAAGGTCACTGAGCTCAGAATATGATTTGTAGATGTAAATAAAAGCAGGGCCAGCGTAAGACTCAGGTTAAAAAAGCAGGTGGCTGAGGAGCAGAGGCTGAACTGAACGTCCCCAGCAGTTTTGTGCAGCAGCAGGTCCTGTGCTCGGGGCATGCCTGAGCTCTAGTGTGCAGGGATTCCTCAGCTAGCTCTGAAGGAGCTTTTCCAGCCCAGCCAGTTAACCTGTTTGCACGGCTTTTGGTACCCAGACTAACTCTGACATCTCTGCCTGGTGTTGCACTCTGCAGAGAAGGCAGAGCCTCCAGGTCCTGATGGAGGCTGGACATGCTCTCACTCTCCCATTGTTGCTTTATTTTCTGAGCTCCAGAGCCTTTTCCTCGGAGACAGGATGAAATGGCTATTGTTACCACCATTTTATCATCAAATAAGGCAGTAACATCAATTAGAGCGCTGGGTGAAAATAACATTAATTTCAATTTATGTAATTTTAACATCAAAGGTCATATTGCAACACTTTGTATTTCTGATTTTGTTATGTCAAATTACTTCTTTGTTGTGAGCTGATATATTTTAATTTGACTTGTGGCTCTACTATTTTTAATAGCACATATAGATATAATATATATTAGTGAAAATGTTCAGCATTTCTGAAATGAGGTGTTTTGAATGTTTCTGTTATTTTTTTTTTAAATTGGTGTTTTGCAGGATTTCTTGTGAAATACCAAAATTTTCCTCAAATGCAAGCTCTGGTTCCTGTCAGCACTCAATCTCTCACCTGATCCCTGGGATCTGGGAGTTGCTTGAAGTGCAGGGGTGTTTTATTGCTGATTTTGGCCAGCAGCTCTGGTGAGAGCTGTTAGCTCCCCCCTCCCTTATTTGTTTGTATTTTCAAGCATGGGTCAGAGAGCCTGTTGTCTCAAATAAAGCAGAAAACATTTCAAGGAAAGCCTAAAGCAGCCTGTGAATTTTCCTGATGAAACAGCCTGAAAAGCACTCCAAGATAAAGCAGGGTGACGTGCGGATGGTGGTAGCTGGTCTGGCCTTCAGGGTTTGCTCCTCCTCGCATCCTTGCATGACCAGTGCTGCTGGACATGGGAAGTGTTTGCTGTACTTGGAGCTGTCTCCCTTTTCCTGGAAGCAGATGCTCCTTCTTGAAAGCTCTGTTTATTTAGCTCCACATCTCCAAAGGAAAAATTTCCCCTGTTTAGTGTTCACCAGAATGCTAAAGTGGTATTGAAGCTGTCAGAAGCTGTAGGACCCAGGGACATGCTTTTTATTCTTTTCCTCCTCTCCTGACTTGGCAACTTTGGCCTTTCTTTGCCCGCTGTGAACAACGTTCAGCTCACTCCCAGTGCTTGGCAGTCCCCTCCACTTCTGACATATGGCCCGGGATGTCTGTCCCCTGTTGTATCCCATGCAAGTGTTCCAACCAGAGCTCCCTTTCGGCAGGAAATGTGCTATTTCCAGCCGAAGGCCCAACTCCTGCTCCCTGTGACTTCATGGGAAGCTGCTGGAGTACAGTCAGAGAACACTGGAATATTGGCACTTTCGACCTTAGCACTCATTTTTGTTCTTAACAAGCGATTTTATCCTTAAGTCGGAGCTCCCTCCCAAACTTTGTAATACAGACAGCAAATCCCTGTGCAGAAAGCTCCCAGAACAAGGGGGTGATGGATGTTTGCACCCCATTTCCTTGGCTGATATGAGGTTGGATCTCACACCTTGGCCTGGGAGAATGCAGGGCGAAGGGGGCTCACACTGTGGCTCTCCGGGCACCTGCTTGTGTGTCATGGTGGCTTTAGGTATCACTACCCAAATAGTGTCACAAAGGAAGATACAATGATTAACCAACCAGAGCTGCTGAGCTCAAAATGAAGTGTGCATTTTCATATTTTCCTCAAATGTAACGTAAGCAGTGAGGGGGGCTAAAAACTGGTAAGATTTTCATCATTTCTCTTTTAGTTCATGGTGTTAGTACATTCCATTGACTAATGGACTGCATTTATAGTGGTAGATGCAGAAAGGCCTCCTTTCCTCCTGGAAAACACCCTTTAACGTTTTTTCATAACAGAACTTTTACCAATATTTGAGTCCAAAAGAGAATAAATGAAAAGAATCCAGAGAAACCAATTGTTCAAGGGAAAATCTTTACAAAACAAAAGGCAAAGAGAAAAGCAGCTTGCTTGTGACTGCAGTTCTGACAACGTTGAAAACTGGATACTTGTTAATTTGGAAGTGAAATCTTAAAGTGAACTAGTTAAATCTGCCGAAGTTTTTAACTTCTGGGAGGGATACTGCAGATTGTTTGGGAACAGAAAATCCTTCCTGTTCACTTCTAATATTGACATGTTGAAATATAGAACATGTACGTTGTATCTGAAGTGACATTTACTTGCTCATATAAATTACACATTTTCATAGCAAGACTTCATCTCTTCTCCCTCTTTGCAATATCTTGACACAGTCAGGGAATCACTTTTTCATTAAATGCAAGGGACAGCAAAAAGCCTGCCCAAATTAAGTTTTTACTGAGAGTGCCAAGCTTTGAAAGATCTGTGGTAGGAGATACTGTTGTTAGCATTTCCTCTGCTGCACTTTCTTATAAATGATGTGTTGCATCTTCTAGCATTTTTATTTTCTAAAGGGAAACTTCCTTTCTGTGAGAGGAAGCAAGGCAGGAATGGGTTAAGTGCTGACAAATACAGTACTTAAAGACCAGGAAATGAATTTCACAGCTGGGTTCTCAAACCATTGCCAAAATAGCTATCTATTTAAAGCTACATATAGGAAGTGCCAACAATTAGAGTTTTCTTTTGATATATTTTATGTGATTTGTATAAATTTTTACCAAGGTCTTTGTTTTGTAAATATTAGCTTTCTGTAATACTAAAGTATTTATCTTAAAACTTTAATTTCAATTCTGATTTCTTAAATGTCTGGCATCCTATTAACTGCTGTAGACAGCTAAGCATGTTTCTGTGGTCAAAGCAGATTTAATTGCCTCTAATTTCTGTAGTGACTTTAGTTTTTCTAGCTACCTCAGGCAAAGCCCAGTATGATCCAGCAAGAGAAATGTGTCCATTTGCTTTTGACCTCATCTGGAAAATGGAGCGATTTCTCTGCCTTTTTCAGAGTATTTCTTGTTCAACCGTGCAAAAACCCCATTATAAATCTGCAGCAACTTCTGTGTCTGCAAAGAGTCAACAGGAAAATTCAGTCCAGAGCATGGTATCAGTACAATGAGAGTGCCCATTCACCTGGAAGAAGTGACACAGCCAGTCCTCTTCTGCCTTTTAACATCTCTTTTTTCGCCTGACACCCAGCAAGGTCCTGATAAATTGGACCAACTTGGCTGGTTTCAAGAGCACCTCGTCAGAGTCTGTAAGCTGAGGATCCGGGCAGTGTCAGAGGGATGCATGTGCCCGTTCGTGGTTGCTGCGCGAGCGGTGTCACTGCTGAAGTGACAACAAAATATATCTACAAGGATAAAAGCTCCTTCGTTTGCAGTCCCTCAAGTGATCCAGATTGACGACTTTTCCATTCACCAGAGTGACCTGTTAATACAGGGCTCGTGAAGAATGAGTTTGGAAAATAAACATTAAGTATTACCTCCATATCTTCTGGAGAAACTGCAAGTTCTAAGGGCAGTGAGAAATGTAGCAATATGCTGCAGTCTATGAATTATATATAGTGTCAGTACTCTTGGTGCTTTACTTACAGCTCCACAGCCTGCCTTCCTGGCTCATGAACATGCAAAGTAATTAGAATGGCAAATAGCGTTAGTTTTTATTGACCTATGTTGCCCCCTAGTTCTCTGTCATGTTCTTGAACATCATGGTTTTTTCCTTCCACCTTAAATCAGCAGTTTGCAGTTTGCAGCATCGATTATTTGGCATTGCCTAATTTATTGATGCAGACAGGCAAGACTTCCACACATGTTATGGGGTTGCTCATTTCTCCAATGATCTGTCATTGTGCACAGCAACTGTAGCTCGCTGAATCACTGACTATGTGCTGTAAATGTCAGATGTGAGCTCCCGCTTTAAAAACGGCTGTTCATTCTGGGAGCTGCTGACCCACATTCTCTAAGTGTATTGTGCTTTCAGTAGTGGAGGTGACTTGGTATAAATGATAGGGTTGTGGGGTTTTTGCCCACAACAGTGAGGTAAAGCACTTCAGTGAGGTAAAAGAAACTTCTATGTTTTCATTTTCTGTGTTAGAGGAGGCTTCTTTCATCATGAAAGTGGAGGCTGGATGCTCATTCCTCTTTATTAATAATAGATAGGCAGATAGATGCACAGACACGAAATAACACTGCCCCTGAAACCATTTTGCTAATGGTAAAATAGATAGACATGAGTGAGCAGATTGCCTTGTCCACTGAAATCGCAGCTTTCCCACCCAGAGAAACTGCAAATTTTGCCTAATGTTCTGTCTCACAAGAAAAGCCTGAGAACAGGAAGCAATGACTGTCTTGTTCCTTTGAAATGACTGGAGAAATTTTAATAGGTGAATAGCTCTGCTTTAGCTTGAGCTGGAGATCAAGGTTATATTTTCACAGCACAACGCTGATGCCTTTCAGAGCTGGTTTGTGCTGCCTGGCACTTGTGGCTGTGTATCGGAGATGAAAAGTTCTGCTGTGGAAGGAATAGTGCTCACTACTGAATTGTCAGCATTATTTCTTGCTGCAGCGATGTGATCCTCAAAGGTGCCTTATTCAAGTGCCTGTTTGGCCTGACCCTGTTTAGCTGATGAGATCTGACAGTAGTAGTACTGCTTCAGGCTCTGATGTTGCTCTTATGAAGTTCACCAGAAGACTGGAGCTAATAACTTACCGATGTTTGCTCTGTGCCTTGGAATTTTTAAGTTGAAAGGACAAAAATATGCCGGGTGTGTTAAGTACCTTGTTTGTCTTTGATATCATGGAGCAGCATGGAAAATATGTTCTTAATTTTTATCAGCACCAACCAAGCTATTCTTTGTCTTTGATAGTATTGATTGACCTTTTGTAAGCAAGAGAGAAATAAGCATTCAACTGAATTTGTATTTAGGTGTTTATTACTCCAGTCTATTTCAAAGGGATAGGTAGCTGCTCTGTTACATTAGACTTTCATGTACTGACTTATTTACTGTGTGTGTTGAGTGGTTTTTGCAATGCAAGCATGTTTCGGTAAATAAAATCAATTTGCAGCCGATGCGAACGCAACAGTAAGTGATTTAACTTTTCATCTTTTTCTTCGGCTTAAAATGAAAAGCTCTCCGAGGTATTTTTTATGACAAGCCCTGTGGGCTGAAGTACTCTGAGAAAGTGCAGGAAATGTAAAGTGCAGAATTGCAAACCAAAATGATTTAACGGTAAAATTAATAAACAATAGAGTTATAATTTTCTAAGGCAGCTTTGGGTTCTTATCCTCTGTTTTTTTTCCGGCATAGCCCAGCAGTGGACCTAAAGGCCTGCTTCTCCTCAGAAAGGGCAGCGTGGTCTGTGCGGTCTCTGATTTTATTTTGTCTTGGCTGGTGCTGGTTCTCCTGTGCGGGTACCTGTCTGCCAGGAATTGGCCTGAGATAATTTCATAATCGATTGAGATGATAAAAGGGGTTATACTGAAGGAGGCTGCATCCAAGCACCAGATGGCTTTTCATCTTTACACAGTGCATATCGCATTAGCAATCCAGTTGCGGATAGTCGAGCCGCCCATCCCGGGCCAGGAGCGGTTATGGTTTCTGGCAGGGAAGGAACCGATTTGCCATAAGCTGTGTATGCCCTTAGAGCTTCTCTGGAATACACTAACATGCTGCTTTTTCTCCCTAAACGGGAAAAGAGATGCACCTGGAACAAGACCCTGCCAGGGCTGTGACAGCTCTGTAACCTCTGAGCGGCCGTAGCGACCGTATTTAGGCAGATGTTTTCAAGGAGAGTATAATCTAAATATCGGCACGCGTGACTGTGCAGCAAAGCGATCTGATCTAGAGATGCCATTTGGGCTTCTCCTGGGACATGGGCATGTTGCAGAAACACAGGCAACTTAATTTGTGAATGAAATAAGAGGGGTGCTCGGCGAGTCCTTCAGCATGGTGTGGATGCCAATAGGAGAGGAAGAGACCTCGGAAATACTGTGAGAAGGATTAGATGGGGAGAGAGGAGGACCTTTGGTACTTGGCTTTCTGCTATAAAAGTCTGTTTGAAACTGGTGAAAAACCTAACCAAAGTATCAGGTTGATGAAGAAATGTGAGTTTCTAGAAAAAAACATGAGTTTTGTCAGAGAGGAATGTTGCCCCCTTAAGAACTTATTTTTTCCCTTTTTAGTAAGAATTCCATTCCAGGAAAAACTGCAGCTTTTCTGTGTTGTTCTCCAGAGGGAGAGAATTCACTGCTTTTCTAGCTGAAAGACTTTTTCTGTTACTTGGCAAAGAAGCTGCCCTAAAGCTTTGGGCAGTGCAGCACTCAGAGGAAATACTGTGATCACAGACTGCTTCTGGGAAGAGAAGATGGTGAAGAGGTCAGTCAGGAAATGTGGAGTCCTCAGGGGTTAGAATTGTGGTTCCTCCTATACCTCTAGCAGCGGCAAAGCCTGTTAAGTTCTCACCTTTAACAGGTTTCATACATCTCACACAAAGAACTGTTTCATTGTTTACTCATATACTAAAGTTAATTCACTTGAGACTCTTTGTCTTAAACAAACTTATCCACGAGAAATTTCTCTTCCATGTTAGTGGCTTCCTGTACAGGGCTGTTCAAGTTCCTGTGGATCATGGCCACATGACTGAAGCAGTATGCTAAAGCATGAAAATACTTCCAACAATTCCCTCAAGGAAAGTTATCAATGCCTTCATTCCAGAAAAGCAGAGTCATGGGAACTGACCACACCTATAATGTACATATTGAATCGTTCTATTTGTGGGGGAAAATGCCTCTTTTTGGGCCTTTTTTTTTTTTTTTTGCCTCTTTTTTTCCTGTCTGCTCTTTCTCCACCTTCCAAAAATGAGTAATTCTAGTCCCCACTATCCACTGTTCTGGCGCTGCAATGGGAATTGTGCATTTCTTAAGCAAATACTGAGGTTTATTTCATCTGGAGCTCATGATGTGGGGGAGAGGTTAATGAGACACATCATACTCTGAATATTAGGAGTGTGAATTATATGTATTAGTTTAATGTAGAAGATATGGAGTGGAAAGAAAGTTGGTTCCTTTCCATTAAGTTGTGGGAGGATCAGAGCAACAGCTTTGAGCACCTCCAAAGTCTCTGACTATCTGCCACCAGATCTATATTCCCTGTCAGCCCAGACCTCATTTTAATATTTAAAATGGGACTTGCTTTCTTTTTCTAGCCCTCAAAAGGGCTTTAATTCTTTCCCTCGTTCTGCCAGTGCTCAAGCTGCTACAGCTGCTGCTGTCACATTTAATAAGGACTTTGCAGAGTTTAAATATTGTGTTGTTGCACCGGCTTTTCTTTGGCACAAGAGAAGAGCTTTGTTGTTAAGTTCAGGTGCTCCTCACCGACACAGCTGAAGGGTGACATGGGGTGTCAGCTGAAGGTGACAGGAACTTGTCACTTGCCCTGGTACTCAGGTGAAGCTCCCTGTGGTGCCTGACACCACGATGCAGCCGTGGATGGAGGTGCTGCGGGACAGAGCCCATCCAGCGTGGAGCCCTTGCTGATTTGGGCCAGGACTGTGGTATTTGAAAATGTATGTCTTTCAGATAAGAACGTAAAATTGACCACACTGCAGTTCCTGACCTACAGTTGTGCCATTACACTGACTTTGTGGTTCCATATTTCTCTTTTGAAAATCCCGTGGTCCTTTTTATGCAGTAAACAGGTAACTTTCCCTTGCTCAGTTGTAGAAGAGGTGGGAAACGAGGCAGCAGTGTGGACAGTAGCTTGACATTTCAAAATATCAGAAGGAGGAGGAAGTGAGACTAAAACTTGATATCCTCTTGCCTACAGTAACTTAGCTGCTTATTGAAATATTCTTCTCCCCAGCCTTGAGGTCTGTATGTGTCAATCCAGCTGAATATAATTGGGGCTGTTTACTGTGACAGACAGCCAAAATTCAAGGAAAACTTGGAAGAAAACACTCAGCACCCAGTCTGCAGTGTCTGCTGTATAGCCTCCTGTGCACATTATATCTCTCCCTATTCTCCTTCCCCCCAAAATCTTCCATCTCTCTGCACAACCAGGCTAGATATTTACATTTATTCTCAATGTTAAACTGTATTATAAAAGCCCATTTCCTTCCTGAAGCTATTCATCTTCTCTCTGGACCTTTGATGACGTCCTCTTCCTTTGATTCCAAATCATTCTCATGTTTTCAGTACGACAGAGAGGGATTTTTTTTTTTTTCCCCCTAACACTAGAAAAAGACCAACCTCTGTTGTTAGGATTTCTTTTGAATATCTAGGGTGAAAAGAGCTGAGCTGCAGGATAGAAAAATATTGCTAAAACATGACATTTTTAAAAATTGATAATAAAGTCTAGGTTAAAAAAGAAGTTACTGTGCAATGCATATATTTTCATCTGAACATTACAGCCTGTTCTTTTGTTAAAATTTTCTGGGTGATGAAGGAAAATAGATAAGTGCTCATTTTGGTAAAAATACTACATTTCAAGAATGTTATCAATTATATTTGGATACCTCATGGCATGTTTCTATCCTTTAAATAGGATTGATTTTGGCTTAGTGTGCTTTTGTTGCTCTGATTCTGCCTTAATTCACAGACATTTGCATTTTTCTGCTTTCCCTGTTGGTGACGTGCTTGGTGAGTAACAGCTTGCTGGGTTTACATTATGAAAATAAGAATAGGAAATGAAACTGCAGATCCTTATTTTCAAGTAAAGATGCCTAAATTAGAGGAAATCTTTCTGTTGTTCTTGTGTTTACTAAATATAAGGGCGTAGTCAAATCCCAGAGGCTGACACGAGAAACATCTGCAAGTTTAAATTCCCAAATCCATGACATAGCCGTGCCTGCTAACCCAAAACAAAAGAAAGTTAAACCTAGGGATTGTTTCCGTCTTTGAGGTTTTCTGTCATTCTAATGCATGCTTGAATGTCTTATAACCAGGCTGTGCTTTATCATCGTGGAGAAAGAAAGAGTCTCCAAAGAATGGGTGCAATCTGTGACCCAGCACCAATAGTCCAAACCAGTCCAAATCAGTCCAAAGACCTGGTAGAGACATGGAAGGAGGCAGCTAAAACAGGTGCTTAAAAGCAATCCAGAGCCTCAACCAGCTCGAATCAGCGGTAGAAATGAAGGAGACAGTGCTGCTTTGTACTGACCTTTATGTTTAATTCTCAGTTGGTTATTATGGGGGTGGGTTAAAAAAGTTGCTCTTGTTGATTTAGATTCAGCCTGCGCTTGTCGTGTGTACCAAGGACCTTGCCACTGGAGAGGGCATTGCAAGATAACACAAGTAACAACAAGAGCAATTGTTCTCCTCTCATCTGAAGCCCGGGTGCACCAATTACTATTTAAAATCATTATTTAAAGCGTTCATCATAAACCCTCTCATAGCAGGAGCAATTTTGAAATATTAGATGCTATTTTCCTTTTAGCCATAGCAAGGATAGGGGGAGATGGAGTCACTCGAAAGCATGTGGCTGCAGTTTCGTGTGTGAAGCTCATTTGTCAATGTAACAGATGTGGTGCTGCAGTGATGGGGTTGTTGTCCTGGGTTCTGTATATCACTCCTGGAGGCAAGATGCACGTGTAATATAAAGCAGTGGAGGAATGCAGCTCTGTTCCATCTCTGTCAGAGGGCGAGATGACTGTCCCAAGGGACAGGAGAGATGCCACCACACTGCGTGGTGCTGCTGCATCCTTGCAGCACTGTCTGCTGGCTGGCTGGCACAGTTCCCCTGCCCCAGTGGCCTTAGTTTTGAGTTTCTTGCTTTCAAAAGAGAAAAAGAGTATCTAAAGAGATGTTTTCCTTGCAACAAAAATGGCAACAGCAACAGCAAAATCAACTCTGGTCTCTGTTCATGCCTGGGAAGTTTCAGCCTGAAAGGGAAAGATTTGGAAGTCGCTGACTCGGCATGAAAGGGGCAACCTTGTAGCACACGTGTATGTACAGCTGTAACTATTGTAACAAGGGCTAATGTGTGCCAAAAAAAGGGGGCAAAACAGAACGTGAGAAGTGGAGGTGATAGGAAAGTAGCCAGGTGAGGAAATAGTACAGGGCTTCCAAGAAATTCATTGCAGCATGAAACTGAAATTGGGGTATTTGCCAGCTTCCTGGGGTGAAGGTGACTGTGTTCTAGGCAGTCAACATCAGGAGGAAAATCCAGGATGCAAAAGCAAACACGTATTAATCTGGTTTCATCTGTGGCAGTCCCTTTGACCTACAGCAGTTAGATGGATGTGCCACTCCGTGACTCACCCTGTGCCGCTGAAGGGGCAAACATCTGAAATGAACAGTCTGGCTTCTGTTGGTGTTAATCAGAGGAACTTGTGTTGGCCTCAGAGGGGTTCCACCAGCGGGCAGGTGAGTGTTTGGTCTGTGGCAGGCATAGGTGCCAGTGCTGGAGAAGAGCTGTTCAGATGCACAGGCTAAAAAGTTAGAAAAGTAAGAGTTGAGGTGAGCTGGCAAGAAAAACCTTCCGTTTTCATGGAAGAGAGTGAAACTTTGGTGGGTGTTAAATTCCCTTTGCCATGGAGAGCAAGCTTTTCAAGCCACTCTTTGTCCCCAGCTAAAGAGAAACATATGCAGTTCCAGCTGTGAAAATTTTCATGCAGTAAACTAGTCTCAAATGACTTTGCTACTTCATTTTGTAGTTATAATTTTGGAAGCATATCACAGCAAAGGCCTTCATCCGGGGCTAAATTCAAATCAAGTTTTGAGTTTTGAAATTGAAGTCTGTTGTGAAATCCCCAACCATTTAAAAATAAATGCCCCTGGAGAATTTAGCAGAAAAATGAAAAATGGAAATTTTATGTTAAGCAGTTCATTCAAAAGATAACAAAGAGGAGGGATGAAACAGTTGTTTCATAACTACAAAATATTCTATTCACTTAGTTTTTGGATTATCTTCTCTGCGGAAAGATGTGAAGACATTAAAATAAAAGTAGAGGTAGGAGTGCATTTATACCAGGAGCAGGCATGCACATTCATCTTGCTGTGTGTTGTTGAAATGATACCACACACGTGAGCTTGCTCAGAGCTCCTCATTCTCTGCTTGTGTAGACAAATGCTCTGGAGCTGCTTGAGCTTTCCGGTGTCAGCTCTGACTCTGAAGTTCCTCACTCAAGAATGTCAGGAGGTACTCGTGGGCTTTAACTGATTTCTGTGGGACCAAGGTAAAGCATGGGGCTATTGCCCATCCCTTGCCCAATTGTCTGCTGCATTCAGCAAAACATAAACAAGTGTTTTATTCTGCTGGAAGTGGAGAAGATGTAAGCACAATGCTTAAGGGCAGTCTCAAGGCTTGGGCAGAAGAGAAATGGAGTTTCAGAGGAGGGTGCATGTGAAAACCTGTGCAGGGTTCTTCTGTCTCCCACGGCTGCCTGTGGTCACCTCCAGCAGTAAATGTCAGAGCACAGCTTTTCCAGCTGTGACAGCACCCCACTACAACAGTTGTTGTAAAACATCCAGTCCTTTTCCCTAATGCCCTCTAATCCCAAACACTTGAAAGCACACAGGAAACTTATGCCGAATCAATACCTTATGAATAAGGAGGCTTTTCTTACAGGGCTCTTGATAGAAATGAGTGTTTGGCTCTTTTATTGAACAAAGTGTACTTGTGCAGCAGCTTCATCTCTGAATGGCATTTTTAGCTGCAGCTACTAGAACCATAAATGGCAAAACCCCATGCTCTGTTGTGAAGACCATTTTGAAAATAAAACTTGTCTTGTGCTCATGTACCGAGTACTAGTGATAATAAAAAAGCTGTTCAGAAAGTGCTACTACTTGAATTAGGCCTGTCTTCATCTTGTTAAAATAAATGTATTTATTAAGTATGCATATCTTTATCTCTTATGTAATGAGAAGAACAGAGGCATATCACAGATCTGCAGTGTCTTTTGTGCTCTACAAATGCGATGCGACAGTCACCAGACAAAAAGTGATTTATTCTGTGTCTTGTAATGAGTGGAATAATTAGCAATGATGGCATCCATCACTTCTACAACATGCTTATCTCAGAACTTTTCCAATGATTCAAGAGAAAAGCAGGAACAGAACAATAAAAGCCAGTTATGTATTTAGTCCTTTAACTTGGTGGGCCTGATTTGGACACCTGATTAATAGGTCTCTACAGCTTGAACAAAGTGTCACTTAGTAATGTGGACACAGTCTGGCTTCAGTCTGTCAGAAATTAATTCAGCAAGGCTAAGAACAAGAGAAAAATAAGCACCACAACTGTCTATGGGATGTTAAGGCTGTCAAAGGAGTTTCAATTCTTCTCTCTGCACAGACACTTTATTCACTGGGAGCATAAATAGCTAAAGATTTTGGAAAAGTTTCCTGTCGTTGTGAAGCATGTCATCTTGGATTTGAAGGAGGAGATGGTATCTTAACAAAATAGTACATGAGTAAATCGTTGCTCAATTCTGCTGTAACTCACCTCTGATTTCCAACACCTGTTCACTCCTTCAAAAGTTCAAGTTTTTAAAAGTGAGACCATTTGGGAATCTGACTCTGACTTCATGCACTTCTCTTTCATTCTCCTGGCACAGACAGGCATTTGGGGTTACTGTATTTCTCTCTACTTTTTTTTTTCCTTTTTTTTTTTTTTAACAGCTGGTGCAAAACTGCTTGCCATCAAACTGCACGGAAGTGGCAATTCAGTGCAGTAGTATCCTCTGACAACACTTTGGGAGCAAATGTAATGTTGCATTAGACACAGGGCATGCCCTGGTGTAACCCACACTCCTGTGCATCTTCCTGCAGCTTGTTGCTTGTTTTCTGCCTTCAATAGTCTTCTGTTAAAAAGTAAAGTTTATTTGCTAGCTTTGTTGGTTTTGAAAAATAGGGGAGCAATAACTGAGTACAAGACATGGAGAAAATGGCCCTTAGAAAGCAACTGCAGAAATCAAAATCAGTGGGATTAGTCTTTTTTTCTTCATTGAAAGTAAAACTCAACACCACGTTACAAGCATTGGAAATGTCTGGGAAGGATTAAGTACAAGATTCATGAGTAGCCTAAGTGCAGTATGAAATTGGCTGGCTAAAGATAATTTCAAGGTTAGAAGAGGGAAGGAGATAATTTTCTGGCTATAAATAATATTTGTAATTAGGCAAAGTAAGGTTAAAAGGGCATTTGGATCTTTGACTTCCTCACCTGAGATAGTTCCCTTAATACTGATGTCTTCCTCAGCACTGTTTGATGCTTCATCATTTGATGTGAGGCAAAGGAGGGAAGAGTTGGTTACCACGAGTAAACCACATCAGATCTACAGATTTTGAATATTTTCCACAAGTAGATCTGGGATTAAGGATGGGGTAGTTCCACGCTTGCTCTCTAGGAAAGTAAAAGTAATTTTCAGGTCTACCTGTGAGAGCTCAGAGGAGGAAGTGGAATTATCTCCAAAGCCCACCACCAGTTCTGTCCAAAGAATGCATTCAGAAGAGGAGGAGGCAATGGTTCAGGTCACCCAGAAACCGTCACATATTGATATGAACCGGTACTGGAGAACTGAGCCTGAAAAATCACAGTACCTGCTTGCAAAGGAACGATCGCAGGGAAAATGTTTTGTTCACTCCTATTAAATGTGTACATTTGCTTGTATGATTTGGGAGTTATTTCCATTATAATCCAGGCAGAACAAAAATTCATTTCAAACAAGAATCCTTCTGGCTGCTGTAACTCAAGTCACATTCAGATGAAGAAGGAAGAAGTTTTTTGTTCTGTTGTCCTGTTAACCCGGCATGATAAAAATACATCTGGTTGAAAGTAGCAGCACTACTTACCATGGCTGCTGCCTGGCTGCATGGAGATCTGAAGCTGCCAAGGCTTAAACCTTAAGGGTTTAAGCTCTGCTGCTCACCCTGTTCAACCCATGGCTTTGAACAAGTTATTGAATTCGGAGTGTGTCCTTTCCCCTCCCAGCAAAAGCTCGAGCATACCTACTGTATACACAGAGTGTAGGATACCCAGTGAATTCATGCTTCCAAGATTCTGTAAGTAGAAGGGCAGAACTCAAAATAATAGTTGTTGTTATCTACTGGGGCAGTAACTGAATTCTTCCTGTGCTTGGCTTCGGCTAAAAAGTTTTCACATTTGGATAAGCCATCATGTAATCTCAGAGGGCGTTTCAGCTGGGAATGTGGAGCTGATTGTAAAAAAGTCCATGCCCCAGCAGATAATTCTTATATAATTGGTAATATGCCAGCAGGACAGCATTCCAGTCGCTTAGATTCACACCAGTCCTAAAAAATGGAAGCTGGGGAAGAACAGCAGCCGTGTACTGCTGTACAGTGTTACAGTGTTTGTCCTACATCCAAACACTTTTAAGACTAGTCATACAAAATTCAGGTCTGTCTTGCAATCATAAAAATGTTTATGGATTCAGGAATGTTAAATCAGTCACCCGGGGTGTGAGGAGGATTGATGCAGAACTTCCAGTTCTGGCTTGTCCCTTTGGGTTCAGAACTGAACGGTACCTTGCTGCAAAGCACCTGATCCCAGGCTGCCCCAGCTTCCCAGGACGGTGTACAGTGATAAATGGCATCAAGGAGTCTATTAATCATGGTGTCTGTGACATTAGAGCTCTTGTAAAAAGCTCTATTCATGTAGTTCCATATTAGCTATATTTTCGTAGGGAATAAAAATATCTGGATGAGAGCCGTATGATTGAAGTCTATTCAGAAGTTAGCCCCCACAACAGTAGCAAACATTTTCTGGAGAGGCCTACTGGTGTTAAATCTCTCTTCAGAGTGGCATCATTTTACTAGCAGACCAGATATGATGTTAAAAATTATATCTATTATAGCCATCCCAGAGGCATTCATTCAGAAGAGAGTAATGGAGCACAGCTAACAAAAGAGATTTGTCCATTTGGACATGCTGAAGGGCCTTGAGATAAGAAATAATTCTCACATAAGCAGTTCCTGAGTTAAAATATTAATTTATGGGAAATACTTTTAAAAAGGTCTTTTGAGGAGATTTTACAAGGCTCAGGTTTCTCATTTTTGAAACCTTTAGAGCTTACCTCACCCGGTAAGAATTTGCAAATCCAATCCCAATGATTTGTGTGTTCACATTCACACTTTTGAAAGCACAGTAACTTCCTGAGCAAGGAGTATGTTTTGTTCAGGACATGGCCGTGCTGTGTTCTTGGGATTATTTCGGGGAGCTCATTCTTCTGGTGGTTTCAGTGGACAAACCTTTGGAGGTTCGTTCGCCTTCCCTGAACGGTGCAGTGGGGATGGATGGGCATCACTGCAGAATCCTGCCCGCTTTGTTTACTCCCTGGAAACCCTCCCTGAGGAACTGCATTGGAGGCAATTCTCTGAGTTGTTGTTTTTAAAATTACTTAGAGACATAGGAAGTATGAAACCAATACAGCAACAACCCCACTTTTCTCTTTGGGGAAGCTCAGTTTTCCTGGTACTGTATGGCCCACTCCACCCATCAGCTCTCTAAGGGCTGTTCTTCCTCTGACAGGGCAGAGTTTGTAACGCCCCTTCTACATCCAACTTAGCAGCCAGGTTTCAGCTTACATGCCAATATGCATTTCTTGAGATGTCTATATTCATTTTTGTAATTAATTTATAAGGTGCATTATCAGGTACTTTGCTAACATCTGAATTTCTGACCTGTGCTGCTGCCTGCCTTTACTGTTACAATTCTGCCAAAGAGTAATCAGCTTGTATAGGGCGGTTCATTCTGTGTGTACCATGCTGCCTACTGCTTGTGTAGCCATTACCCAGTGGGTATGTAGAGAGTGGTACTTTGAGGGATGGAGGAGGAGGTGTGAGAGTTATCTTGCTCTTGTAGCTTGCTAGAAACACTGAAAAACTATGAAGGCTACCGTGCTTCTGTTGAGCTCAGTTTTTAGTTGATGTAGAGCTTTCCACTCTTCTAAATGCCAGAGATTACATATAGTCTAGCTACTAACCCCCCCTGGTCAGCAGTGTACAGGAGAAGAGTGCATTGGTTTGCCCTTTGTCTGTTTTTGTGATTATTTCTTGTTAACTTCAAGAAGTCTGGTTCAAATTAATAGAAAAGATATCAGGAATGCAGCATCTAGGAGAAATTTCCCCTTTTAAAGAATTGCTTTTATATTAGTAGATTATTAGATGTTTGGAGTCTTTTCAATGGAAGAGACAGTGTCAAAGTCCCATTTGTGCCTGCCTGCTTCAGATTGCAGATTAGGAGTTCTTTTAAAACGGTATTGAAAAATGACATTTATAAGAAAATGCAAGGAAATTGGACTGTGTAAAAATAATGGACTTCATTAGAGAGCTTGGGGACAGGTATTGTAGCTGGCATCTCTCCTTATTTTGGTTTTGGGAACATCTGATGTTAATCTTGATTGCGCAAGATGAAAGAACCGTCCCAAGTTTCAGCAGAGTCCCCTGCGTTTAGGGTTACTCTGGTAACAATTTCATTTTCAGGAATTGGGAACAGTTTCTCAAAGGTGATCACTAAAATGAAGGGTTTCTCTTTGGTCTGACACATTTAACAGGCCAGATCTCGTAGGCACTCAAAGCACTCGATGAAGTCCAGTTTTTTTCTGTGCACCTGATGCAAGTGGTGTTACATTTGGTGAGACGTTCCCAAGTAATATCTGCTGTTTACTCACTGTTATTTGCAATCATCTGGACAGAGTGTACTTACCTCTCCAACCTCCAAGAAATATGAAATTTGCCTCTGGCTCTTTTGATTTTATATTGAGCTATTTTTCAGTCTTTAGTGAAGACAAATCTTTTTCCTGCTCTTCTCTCCTTCGTGCTGGAAGTGGCAGAAGTCTGGTCCTGCCATCTTGCAGCCTCACTTCCTGTCAGCACGTCTCTTATTGCTGTGAGATTTTTTTGTTCCTCACCATGTAGCTCAAGCAGAGACTCCCAGCCAGTCCTAAAGCCTGTCCATGACATGCAAGAAGCTGTTGTTCTCCCCAGTGCCCCGAGCCATGTTTTGGGGTGAGTCTGTCTGCTGATTGTGTGCACAGAGGTAATGTCTTCTGTCTGCTTCAAGGTATGGTATCAAAGGTTGTGCAGGACTAAACCCTAAGCCTGATTTTCTTGGGAATAATACATGGAAGCCTCTTCTTTCTTTGTACAGGCTGGACTATTCAAACAGAACAGGGAGGCTGGGCGTGGAGTTGTGGGTGTTGGTGGCTGGAGCAGCTCACCAGAGCTACTCCTCATTGATAGGGTCAGGAATCTTCTTACCCTCAGATGATCCTGTCTTGTGGCAGTAGCTTGGTCTGCCTAGAGGGGTTTCGGAGGTTTCCTGTGGCTGGGAGTGGGGTGAGGAACAGGAGAAATATGGAATTAGGAGCAACGGCAGGTTTTGGCAGTAGCAGGAGAAGGCTTGCTTGCAAATCCTGGTAAGAGTGCTCCTAGTTCTGAAGTGAAAATAATGAGAAAATCTCAGGCAGGGAGACTTCACACAGCCCCAGATAATGGGGAGGCAAAGCAAAGAGAAAGAGGAGGGCATGTTTCTTTTGTTGTCTTTATGAGTGATCTCACACAATATCATCCACCCATGTTTTGTTTTTCCAGACATTTTTTCGTCATTCTGGATTTTGTTTTGCCTTTTTCATTTCCCCAGATGTTGTCTGCAGTTGTGTGTCAGCAAGGAGAATGGATGCATAATTTCCTCACATTCCCAGTATTTACTGAGAGGGGAAGCTTCATGTACATGTACAGACAGACACATAGACACAGGTGTGTAAAAGCATGATGGTAAATTCTGCAGGCTCAGAAAGGGGCATCCACAGTGGAACTGCTTCCACAGACATGGGCTGCCAGCCTACACACGTTCTGGCACCTGCTTAACTGTACTCAGACTGAATACTTAATTATTTAATGTAAGGAGTAGAGGCTTTTGAACCCAGGTGTAACACTTTCCAAAATGAGCTCCTGTGTGCAGTGGCATGACAGGAAAGGCTGCTGTGCTCTTACCCTGGGCTTTGAGTCTGTGTTTGAGTCTGTGAGTAGCTCCATGGTCCCATTTGCTCCATGGTCCCCTTCAGGTGCTTTTGATCCTGAGTTTATTTTAATTGCCTTGCATTGTCCGTTGGCTATCTCTGTAGTTACAGAGTTACTGAAGTGATCTCTCATTATGATTTGGTGTAGGAACAATTATGAAATTATAGTGTGCAATTTATTCGTTTTGAGAGAGGCCTATGATAAAATTCACATCTGCTTCTTTCTCTAGAAAAACCTTTTTTATTTTTCACTTTCAAGGTTGAGTGGGAGGTTCCACAAAGAAGGTGAGGGGCTGTGTTTGCCTGGCAAGAGGGCGTGTCAGGAGGTTGGCAGGGGTGGGCACACAGAGGTGGGGGCAGTTCTGTGCAGGTGTGTGGCCAGGTGCAGCCCTGCCACACCTGCACCCCGCAGTGTGGTTTATCTCAGGTCTGACACACCTTTCCACACCTGGGTCTCAATGCAGGCTTAGCAAGTAGAACTTACAGGAGCCAGATGGTCACTGCCTTCAGATTCTTGTAGGGGAATGGAAAAGTGAAACATCTTTTCAGTAAAACAAAGGAAGCTGATAAAGTATGTCCTATGACTGAATGTTAATTCCATTACAGGGCAAATACTCGACAGATTAAGATGTCCTATTGAGAGCAGATCTGATCACTGGCCTTTAAGTGAATACAATGCTTTTTAACTCATATCTTATTTCCATTTAGAAGTAATTAAACGACTTTCAGATTAAAATGGGAATTATTTTGTGGTGATTTAGATCTTCATACAGACAAGGTGTGAAAGTATCCCATTCTTTATTTTATCTGTATTTTAGCAGAAATTTATAATAAAATTGAAATGTTGCTTTTAATAGAAGCTTTAGGTGTTATTGAAGAAGTCAGTTGGGATTGTTTTAGTCCTACATTGGTTTTTTTTAACTTTAGCAACTATATTTTAACCCAGGCTTATGCAATAACATGATTAAAATATAGAATTAATTTCAATAAAATACATTTTTAATTGAAAAAACCTTTCAAATACAAATTTTATTTTTGGTTTGGGAAATGCTGTCTCATCAATATGGACCTGCTCATGGAAATGCGTGGATATTGGTGGAAATTCAAGGGTATTGGCAAAGGTGAGGGCATTATAGGAACAGCCAGGAGGCTAAACGTCCATGCAGTCACCTTGCGGAGACTGAAATTCTCATCTCCAATTAACTATTTGCCCTTTCTGCCAGACCACTGCAGCTTTTATTCTGTTGTCTCCTACTCTGATGTTTATTCAGTGTTTTGGAATAGAAGGATCAGGATTTGCTTATAGCTTAAAAGCAATATTGGAAAAAAAGTCTCCTCTGACTTTCCTGACAGATTGAATTGCCGTTTTCTGATTATCCCTAAATCAGTGCAATTGTAAAGAGTGGAAAATGGACAGGAAATACATTTGACCCAAACTTTCAATCTTGGCCTGCACACTGTACACACATCAGCCCTTAGGGTATGCCAGGGTGTCACAGCCTGCATCGTTTCAAGGTCTGAGAATGATTCTGTTTAGTGCTGGTGTCACACGGGACTATTATCACGAGTGTTTTCCCACGGCAGAGTTTCATTATCGGCTCTCAGCAGTGGAAGGGGAATTGTTTTATGCCACCCCTTTTTTTGCGCTGGGTGCATCTTTGAGTGCTAGGCAGGGCTGAGCTGACTGCTCCCTGACAGCTCAGAGACATGTGGAGGGGACAAATGCCTTCTGCTGGGGATTCCAGTGTAACCCTGGGAAGGGATACACCAGAGGTATCCCTCGCATACATAACTTCTGTGCAGGGACATGGAGGGCAAGTGTATCACATCCCCTGGCAAAGGAATTAGCAGCTCCCTACTGGTGCTGGAAGACAACAGGTCAAAGATTTTACTAGAGCCCAGAAATCTCTGTGACTCAGAAAAATTCTCAATTATCAGACAAATCTTGCCCTCTCTTCAACACTCTGAGTAAATATTTAAAGACGTGAAGCAACCACTTCCCTAGGAGGAAGATTCCTCTTTGGCTGGATATTTCTTTTCTTGAAGCATATTTCTCTCTAGTCTTAGGCACTATTTTGTTGTCTTTAATACCCCTTGATTGCATCTTGTTATCATCTTGTCTTGATTAGCTTTGTGGCTCATTATACAAAAAGGGTGCTAATCTCTGTAAATTAGTTCCTTATTAGAGTCAGTTGAGATTTGTAGCACAATAAGTGAGCTGTATTTCTGATGATAAATAATTGGCTGCCAAGGAATCCTTAGCATGAAATTGTGTCAGTATAACTGATGATGCTTTAATATTTTATGTGGGTTTGTATGTGTTTACTACAGTACTTCTTGGTTCTTCCAGCTGCAATTCCCAAAACTTCTTTTTTTGTCCTGCAGTTTCGTTACTAGCTTGAACATTCCTTACTCCATGCTGCATTCTATGATTTCATTACTTCATTGCTAGACAGCTCTTTTATTCAGAAAACTGTCTCCTGTAAATGGCAGGAAGGACTTTCTTTTATTGCTTTTCACACTTGTCTTTATTGTGTCCTGGTTTTGCTGTGTCATAGCATTGGATATTATAAGGTCTTTGGAGAACATTAACACCTGAAATGTTTTCTGGAGACCTGGTAATGGGAAATGGGATGTAAGGTTGTAGTGATACTTTCAATCAGTGGGACGCTCCTATATTTCACCAGAAATACAAGTCATTGCTCTGTACCTTGCCCCACTGATGATGGCCAAGGTTCCATCTCTCAGAGGTCACCTGAGCTGCTGCTCAAGAGGGAGAACTGTGGGAACTGGGTGTAAGGACTAAGCCCCCCTGTGCTTGCTGACCTCTGGGACATACCCCAGGAGATGAGGCTGAACCAAACCCAAGCCTTTTCCCAACTTTCTGGTATGTCACAGTGCTGGATGTCTTCGTTTCCTGAGAGGCAAACGAAGATGTGGTTTGCAGCATTCATCCATATCCAAACAAACAAAACCTAGGGAGTGTAAGCATTTTGAGACCTGTGTTCCCACCCTGCTCTGCTACAGCTCTCGTGCACTGGCCTGGGTAGTGCTCCTTTCTCCCCCGTAAATTGAAATACAGACACCCCTGGGAGCACAGTGATGAACTGAGGAGAAGTTGGGTTTGTTTTTTTTGGCCGGTGCTAGTGAAGGATTGTCTGAGGCCAGTGTGGGTGCCTCTGCAGCAGAGCATCACTGCCCTGGTATGTTCATATAGAGAAAGGCAACTATCAGTATGTGCTCATTCAAACAAGCAACAGGAACAGGCAGAAGGGGACAATGTAGGTGTGACCTCTAACTTAGTTTTCAGTCTATTTGTAGCCTTTATACTTCTATCTATTTGTTTTGTTAACATGCAGGGCTCAGTGAGATGCCAAATGTTCCTGCTGCTGTGTCACAGTCAGCAGGGTTGAGTGGAAGAGTGGGATTTCCCTGATGGAGCCAGCACAGCCTGCCTGCAGTGCTCCAGTGCATTCATTTCAGAAAGGATCCTCGTGGTTAAGTAGATTATTGCTTTGCAGAAGGGTTGGGGATATTCCTGGTATGGTTATCCTGACCTGAGAGACATTTGGTGAGAGCTTTGATCCAACGTGCTGCTTTTCCCAAGAAGCAGCAGAGAGAGTGGTGTGTGATTGGTCTTACACAGTAAGGGTGGTTTGCTGCATGATAGAAAAGTAGGGCAAAAAGCCGAAAGAAAGTAAGAGAAGTGTCAGTTTGAGCAGTTGGTTGAGGAATCCTTGGGTTGTATGTTCCTCCCAAATACTGTAATGTTTTGAATCTCATTAACATACATTTTACAGAGCAGAAAAGTAAGTAAATTATTTTAGTCCCAATGATAAAATTTGAAGTACTTTAACTAGCTTGCTGCTTGTTTTCGATTTCCTTACATTATGAATGGAGCCTAGAGGTACCCCCCAAATATATACTTTATTATTTGCTTTTTATTGCCCAACAATACTTCAATTTTATAAAACTACCAGAAAATTTCTTCTGTTCAAGTAACACATGTAGAAAAATTATTCTTGTGACTCTCCCCAGAACCACATTTATTTTGAAGATTGCTTTGACATGGTAGAGGGGCGTTCTGGAGCACGTTACTTCCATTATAGGAAAGGTCACATCTCTTGCATGTTCAAATCCTATGGGACTTCCGTTTTCAAGCAGTTGCAGCTTCAGTTTTGCACATTGACACACGTAGCTGCTTGTTCTCTAAACAGTAGGATTTATATAAGTGAATACTGTAATCCAAAGATGGGCATACGTGGAATGTGCTCGGTATCCATGGAGTGGGCTTGTCTCGTCTGCACAGATGCTGCAGCATTCCCATGCCGTGCTGAACTCCACTTGTTTATCCAGTGCCTGCTCACATGAGGGAGAACATGGAGCAGTCAGGTGCTGACACCCATTCCATTCCCAGCCTCAGCAGCACTGTGGGCTGGGCTGCAGTTTTGGTCTTAGTTCATACAGAGCATTTTTAAAAGCAGCCACTGTACCTCTAACTGATGTTGATCATGTGTACAAATCTGTAGAGGTTTGTGATACAAAATCCATCCTAACTTTAATCATAAAATTGTGTTCTTCCACTGCACGGGACCTAAGCTGGTTTGCATCAATTTATCAGTCTTTCAGCTTACATTTCTAGTCTCTAGTCTCTCTAATATACTGTGTGAATCATGGTCAGGTCATGGAGTTTTATATGACAGTTTGTAAATTTTACCATTTCTTCCAAGCAGTGTAATTTCATAACAAACAAATTTAAAAAATAATAATATAAAGCATCAAATGCTTATAAACAGGCTAACCTCTGGGCATTGCATTTTACTGTGTGGTGGTTAGAACTCAATGCTGGTGGTTACAAAATAATGCTGGGTTATTTCTCAAGGATATGTACCAAAGTCTCAAATAGTTTTGATATTTGAATTGCTGAAGGATCACAGTACATATCAAAACTGTTTTTAGTGTTTGAGAAGCTGCATGTGTAGAGTGATGCAGATTTAAATAGTGCATAAGATATTTTGACAGTGAAATATTTTATAAGACATACACAAAATGTTTGTGAATTATGAGCTTTATCCTCAGTAGTCAGAATAATGTATTTATTCCCATTAGTGAAAAAGTCATAAATCAGAGTGGCCAGATATCTTGCTCACAAATGCTTGTGTGTATGCAGATGCCTGTACTCTTCCCATCTCCAACTGAACAGTTGTGTTTATTTCATTATCCCAAACCATGGTGGTGAAAATCACTGCAGCTCGCATTACCATCTAGTGAGATAAGCTGCTCAGCTCCTGCTGACTCCCGCCCATAGTGAAAAACAAGTCAGGAATCTTATGGTATTGAATTCTGTATTAATAGGACAATTTGAGGCAATTTCTCAAAGATGATTTCTGTGCTACAAGTTGGAAGTCCCTAATTGGATGACGATACAACCTGCTGTGGGCATTCTGAGTTTGCAGTGCTGAATATTTCAATTGTGTGTGCTCTAGTGAGTTGCGTTGCTGCTGGAGGACGGAATTAAAAAAAAAAAAAAGCTGGTTCTTGCTGCATGAGTGGAACACAAAATGTCACCAAAAGATCCTCTTAACCCAGGAGTGACTGCGAATTTGGAGGTGAACAAGCAGAGTGGGCATACAGCTGGCCTACAGTATCCCTTCTGAGTCTCTGTTCTGTTCTGGACGTGGAAGTATGTGCCTATAATCCACATTTTAATCTAAGATTTGAAGCAAAAGTGTCATCGTGGGATGAATCCTGTCAAAGGAAGATGCCTTATTTTAATGATTGCCTATCTAACAAGTTAAGAATGTTTTTACAGCAAAACTAAAGAAAGCCCGATGCAGGACAAAGTCACAGTCTTGTAAAAGAATAATAAAAAGAAGATTATAAAAGAATCCAATAGCACCTGTTGTTTAAAAAATGATGAATCCTGAACTGAAGATTGTCATGAATAAGATAAGGATGAAGCTCTCAAAGAAATACTTCAGGGAATTTCTTTTGATAAGACCTGAAAAGTATGCCTTGGGCATAATATCACAGAACGGAGATTCTAAAACCTCGAGCCAACTTTCTCTTTTGCCACTGTAATTTGACCCAGCTATTGTAGTTAATCACTGAATATAAGGTAGCTACAAGTTCCATCCTTTAGGTAACCTATTAGAAGTTCAATAATTAGAAAAGTTTCAGCTATTTCCCATCATAGCTAAGTGGCTGGGAAAATAGCGTTAAAGCCCTTTCTCAAGAATTTTAAAGAAGAAAGGTACTTAATTGGGAACCTCCCATTCTCAGTTGTTCGTTAGTGGCACGCAAAGGCGAAAACAAATTTCAAAGTATTGAGACATTTCAGTGAGGAGCCTAAGGGAAAGTAGGGAACACTTGACATGCAGTGAACTCAAACTTACAGGAATCCGATACCCTCATCTCACTAAAAACGTAGGTAGCTTTGTGCCAGTGGGAGCTGAAAGTGCTTAGCCTTGTGTGAACAATCTCTGAGATTGCAATTTACTCCTGCACTCAGGGCTGCTGGAAAGGGCCTGGTGGTTACAGTGGATGCCGGGTTGAAAATGAGACAACAGTGTGTTCGACTGCAAATAAGGCAAAACACACACTGAGATGTGTTGTGAGGGGTAAAGTCAGAAGATAAGGGAAGAAGGCAATGCATGTCCATTCTGACTTTATTCTTGTTATGGGAAAATTGGTGCTGACCTACTGAGCTCTTGGTTTTGATGAACAGTATGTGTACTATCTGATTCTGAGTGCGTTTACTGGCATCAGCTTACTTGGAGTGCTTTAGTTTCGACTCAAATCCTGAGCTCAGTTTGAGAATAGTTGAGCTTTGTATAAAATGTATGAAGTATTAGGGAGCCTGTTTCAGAGAGTGACTCCGTGTCACCTTGAATATCTTACTGTAGCATTGAAGAACTGGTTTGATCAACACTTGTCAGGAAAGCAGCGGTCGTAGAAGATTGTTGAAAGAGGAGCTGATCCTCCCTTGGGGTGAGGGAATGGCAGAAATGGTCTCTGTAGGTATCTTGCCATTTTTTGTCAGCCCTCAGTAAAATGTAGCAATGATAATCTGTCCAGTTGCTTTTATTTTTCTGTCTGTCATTAGTTCTACTCCTGAGACCCTTTCAAGCACTACAGGTCCCTGAAGCAGGGGGAGAACTCCACAGTATATACAAGTATATATAAAAGTATATATAAGTAAGTATATATAAGATTTGGTGGTGTGTCAGTGCATGTGAGTGTGCAATCTGGGATCACATCAGTCTCACTTAATCCTGCCTAATACTCAGTATACTGAGTTGCCCAGTTGTCTGGCAGTTTGAGTGTGACCAACAGCTGCACTATTGATTTTAATGTTGCTTGTTCTCAGAAAAGTGAACGTCCTGTTCATTGTTTACAGTGGGTTCCTTTGAAAAAGTTGCAGATTAATGTACTTTTTTATTGTAAGAATCTTACTAACAGGAATAACATCCAAATGCACAGTTTGTTTGAGAATCAATAATATCATTCTCCACGGTGTCCTCAGGCAAGGAAATGACATTTTGAAATATTAGATTTTAAAATGTATGAAAGACCCTGCACCCAAAGTATTGCAGGAAACCAAAAACATTGTCTGTTACATTAATGCCTTGATTCCATACTCTGTGAAACTATTTTATGAAATTTACAGCTGCAGTTCTCTTGCAGAAAATCATGATATATTAAAAAGTCTATGGAAATAGGCAGGCTCTATGTGAACCTTCAAAACAAAACCAAACGGATTGTGAGTCCGAGTTTGTCTGGGTAGCTCATCAATCATCTTTTCGGAGTCATTGTTTAGCAGTAGATGTGGGATAGTCTCTTAGAATTTAAGTCAAACGTGTTTTAGATGGGATTTATTTATTTGTTTGCAGTTTCACTAGGAAAGGCAGCATTTACAGAAGGCACCTCTGAAACTATGGTTTTCATTCTGAGTTTTGTCTTGTGTCTGTGAGAGTTGATTGGAGGGAGGAGAATGACACCTTCTGAATATTTTTAGTCTTATGCTGTTTTGCAGTATGATATTCACACTAACCATTGGAGAGGTCACTTTATAAATTGGCATAAAGTTTCACACTCTCACAGCTAATAGGAGAGCTGTTGCTGGTTCTTACATTTCTCCAGTCTCCCACCTATTCTATCATTCTAAAACAAAGCCAATGAGGGAATTCACTTTTGTCTTATGCTTTGAGTTAAAATACATACATTTGAACAACGTGAGTTTCCTCAGTTCAGCAAGGCGAGCTCTACTTCTCAAACTCTGTTTTCATGGGGTGGCTTTGCTCTGCCTTTCGTAGCTGCATTCCCCGTTGGCCTGCAGGGCCGTGAGCCCTCGTGCTGCAACGTGCACTGAACTTTGCCATTTCAAGTGGCTTCAGAGAATGCCTCCCTCCTCCACGCTTGTGTTTGTGCCTTCTCAGCATGACAGGGAGGAACTGTGAGAAGCCAAGATAAATGGACAGCCTTTCACATAGCAGTTGAACAGAAATGAGGAGAAACAGGACATGCACTTTGGTTTTTCAGTTTTGTAGCCTTCGTATGGGCAGAATGAATAATGCTGATTTTCTTCTCTACTGCATGTGGACTATTTTAAACTCAAGGAGATGTGTTCATGTTTACAAGGACACTCCTTGTGCTATAGAAAACATTTACACAGAGCTGGATGCAGTTGTTTTCTCAGATTTGGATGTCTCATGCTTATCTCACTTTTGTGACAGATCCTTGACATAAAATCTTGGTTCAGGCTTGTACAGCTCCGATGAAGATCAATGCATCTTGTCCTCCAGTTTGAGAAAACTTTTACCATTTATATTTCTCAGACTAGAATTAACATCAGTGAAAGGAGAGACATCCATTCCTGGAAAAAAAGTGAAAATACTGAGTGCAGGCCTCAGAAGAAATCCTTTCTCCTCTCATTTTGTTAGTCTCAGAATAGAAGTTCGATTCTAAAGCAGACCTCAATGTAAATGAACTTAGGCTGTATTAGAAGCAGGTTTTAGGCTTTGTGTAAATCTAAGAATGTTGGAGGTTGCTGGCTGGACTGCTTAACAAACAAGTTTTCCCATGGCTTTGATACAATTTCTCATAAATTGGAATTGGAGCCCACTGTCTGCTGACCAGTGTGGATGCACAATTCAGGGCTGTGCAGTGGAAATTTGTTGGGGCCATGATGTTCCCTCCTTTCACTTTTACCTTCTTCTATCCCTTGATGGCATTCAGTTCTGAAACTCCCATTTAATTTGGAATATTGCTTGTGTGCACTGTATAATTACGAATTCCATAGTCCATGGCCTGACACTCATTATTCCGCATACACTGTCCTTCGTCAAAAGGGCAAGGAGGGACACGTGCTCAATATAAATGAAGCTGTCTGTATGGAAGGATCTTCCAAGTCTGTCTCTGCACTGGGGAAGGATGAGGCCGTTTGATAGTCACAACTGAATTTTGGCTAAGTTGAAATGTTCACTCGCTGCATGTTCCCCACATGCCAGTGAACAAACATCAGCATAATCAAGCGCAAAAGAAAAGCCCCAATTCTCAGATGAAAGAGTGATGGCAGATTTGCATGTATCACCCACGTAAGCATATCATTAGGGAGTTAGATCCTTATCTCTGAGATACTTGGGGATGTGCACAAAAGCTTCCTCAAACCATTGTGCTGCGAGTCCTGTGCCGATGTTAAGGACCCCTCTGCGGGGACTGTGTAAATCCGCACAGGGACTGTGCAGTGCTCACTTTACAGCACGGGGAGAGGGGACTGACAAGTTTTATTTAATTGTACATATCCAAAAGGCAAGGCTCCCATGTGATGCACTTCCACTCAGGAGACATTTAGTTTTTGCCACGGAATTTGTGTTTCTTAAAGCAGTCCATGACTGTGCCACATAAACAAATGCGGGTATTAGAATTGTTCCCCACTTTGCTGTGGGAGTTTTCTTTTCCCCCTGCTGTTTGTGTGACTTTTCTTTCTCGGTGGAAATCCCATTTAGCTTAAACTTGTGGGGGTTTTTTCTCAGAGTATAACCTCAAGCTAAACGTTTTTGCTTATGTTGCTATTTTTTACAATGGTTTAAGCTGAAGTTAACCTTCCTATTAGCATTTTAATGGAAAAGGAGATTCTAGCACTTAGCAAGACATTTTGTCTGCTTTCAAATGGCAGTGTGGTAAAGGTATGAAATGCTGTTTTCCATTGTTTGCAAATGCTTTCTTTTCCTACTGCAAGGCTCTTTATCCTTTATTGATATAAATAAGAACAGCATTTGGCAGGGACATCCCAGGTCATCTGTTACAGTCATTTTCTTTACAACAACATCAAATTCTCGACTTTATAAGCTAGTCAGTCCTGTTTTAAATGAAATTGAGGGGGTTTTGCTCATACTTTCTAAGTCTATTCTGAATGTACTCATAACTGGTCATTAAAATACCTCTTCATAGCTTAAATGAATTCATGGTCAATTATACCCATTTGTTTCAATGCCAGGCAATGTCCTTTAGCTGAAATGTTGTTCTTTTAAGTGAAGATGACTTTCCAAATATGGTTCTGTTGCCACAGTCCTTCCTTACAAATGTCCCCATTGTGTGACACTGTATGGGGAGCCCTTTCCTTAGTGGGAATCTAAAAGTGGGTCAGGACATTGTGTGCCTAAGTAAATAATATTGAATGTACTGACAGCTTTCCAGAGGTACTGCAGGGTCTTTCTAACACCCTCCCAAAATAGTGGAGGTTAAACCATGTGAAAACTGAAGGGCAAGCATCAGATTTGTTGTACAGGCAAGAAATATTTATTAAAAGTTCCCAAGACAATAAAGATTATAAGGTAATGATTATAATAATAGCTTGTTCCTGCCTTGCTAGGATTTCCATTAGATGTTAATTCTATTATTAAAAATTAAGTTTGTTTTATTTATGGTCCTGCTTTCTTAGGAAACACCTATTGATCAAAACAGGCCTTGCTTTATTAAAAATTCAGAGCATTATCCAGATCACTTGTCAAGCTGGATATATTAAACCAGAAGATGTTTTAGCAGTAGCAGACACAAAGTGATGTGTCCAGCAAGAGGGAGAGCCAGGCACACCTATGAAGTGTACCCCAAAAGCCTGAAGCACCTTCAGGGCTGCAGGGATGAGAGCACATTGTGGTGCTGTGCCAGTGGAGCCACAGTGGTTCCTTAGTGCATGGCTGTCATTGCAGAGGTGGACACGACACAACAATTCCTCTAAGGTACTAATAATACGGAGGAATAAAAACAACAACAAGAAGAAAATGGAGAAGAAAATGGAGGTTCTTTATTGCACACTAACTGTACTTTTATACATAAGCGGAAGGCAAGCATGTACAAAGCTCATAGGTTACAGAATCTTTTGCATTCGTCTGATTGGATGGTCTTCACAGCTTTTCCACTCTGACCAGAACTGTCTGTTGTTTTGCTGACATGCATTCCTCTCTCATTATTTGCTTCTTCTTATCTTGGCCTTTTCCACCTCCTCCAGATGTAGCAGCTCTGTTCTCTCATAGGCAAGCGGGAATGTTGTCCACAGAATCCTTTTCTCCTTAGCCGAAGTAACAGGAGTAGGCCATGATTTTACAAAGGCAACAAGGCCTTCATTTTATAAGGTTGTACCTGTATACAACCCATGGCCAGAGTAGTCATTGGCAGGATGAGGCTGGTGATAACAGCCTGTTGAAAGGGCTTCATATTGAAAAAAATTAATCTCTGTACCAGTAAAAGTGCTGGGAAGGTGTTTTCTGACGGTGCGTGTGGTGCTTTCACATCGAAGGGCTGTCTGACTGTCACTCAAAAAGAGAAAACAGAAGCAAGAAGGTGGTGCCAGGTGAAGCCAGACAGGTGCATGCAGGACACAGTGTCCATGTGGTGGGGGTGGTGCTGTCTCTGTCCCCTGGCCTCTTCTGGCTGGAGAGGGAGGACGAGCATCAGCACATGCCAGCCCTGAGCTCTGGCAACAAGTGGCATCTGCAACGTGCACTTACATGGGGACAGTAGGAGGGGGGTTGGCTTTTTCCTATGCTGGCTGGAAGACCAGCTGATGGAAAGCTACATTTTTCTTGTAAATTGGTTGAATAATGGTGTGTTTGGGGAGAATGTTGGATCTTGCACACAGGTATCTGATGAGGCTGTGTTAAAAGACAGAAACCTCCATCTGCTGTATGAGAGCAGTTCAGTGTCAGTGTCAGAACAGCAGGTCATCGGGGCTTGTGTGCCTTAGCTGTGCCAAGAGTTATTTATATTCTTTTATTGAGAGCAAGGCCTATAAAGCTGCTGTCCTGAAGAATCAGAAATTCGAGTACAGGAGGATTTCCAACCAAAAGATGAACATTGGATCAGTAAATTAAATTTAGTTATAAGAGGATGAACATACATTGTCAGGCACTCCACCGTTCCTATCCCCGCTGGTTTGGGGTGCTGTGGGTCGGCGATGTTGCATTACGTTAATATAAAAGGTTTCTGCGAGGCTGGGTGACTGTACCTGAGATCATCCACTCTGCCAGAGGAGAAAGCAGCTGTTAATGTAATGTATTTTCTGCTTTGGATAAACTATTTTGTTTGGACAGACAGAGTGCAGATTTTCCAAATTGCTTTTCCATCCTTTTAAGCGAAGAATCATGAGGAGAATAAAAACACAAAGACCATACATTAAGTCTTGAGATTGCTCTTGCTGCCGAGTTAAATGGTTTGAGTTTAATTATAACAGTTATGATTATGACAATAATCACTTATAATAATTTTAAATTATTTCATATTTAATATTAATGAAAATAATTTCAAAAAATGGTGAGATCTTTACCCAATTTGTATGCATTCTGTCCAATTTTCAAAATTATTCATTTTAAGAAGCATTTACAGGTTGTTGGAGTTTATATATGGTCTGTTCAAGGATTATAGTCACGGGGAGGTACCCCAAATTCCCACATATGAAACTGTCATTTTCATTTGAAATAGCTCAAAAGTACCATTTAAACCACTCAATTCCTCCCAGGTTCATCTTACTTGGGGTCAAAATTTTGACAGCAAAGCTGTCAATTGTGTCTTGAATTATACTTGTTTGATTTGTCTGCATTCAGGAAGCAAAATTAGAGGCGTATAGCACGATTTAATTGTGGATCATGTATGCAAGAGGAATGTTGTTAGTATGCAAGTGCAAAGTAACTGATGCTTGCCAGCTGCTGCTCTGACTCTGCTCTGCTCACAGACTGTTGACTTTGTGTATATGCAATGATTTTTTTCAAAGAATCAGTGATCATTGAGGCAGCAATAATTGGCACTGGGGAAACCTTCTAGCAAGTCTTCCCTAGCAGTTAGTGATGTGTTGATTTCACTGGCTTTTGAATAGCTAGAAAGTGTGCTAATTTTCAGTTGTGTAGTAGCACTTAATTAAAAATGCTGTAGAGCCTTGGAGGGGTGGGCTCAGCATTGAGGGAGATCCTGGTAAGCGAGCAGTGAGTACTGATGAGTCTGAGAATGAAGTACAGTCTCAGACTAACCGAGCAGTGGATCAACAGAAGGGCACGTCCAGCCCAGCAAGGTCTTTTCAGAACAGAGAATGTTCATGCTAAACATCAAACATACGCAATGGCTGCAGGTCTTAGAGCTAAGGCTTAACCACAGAATAAGCTTAGGGTTTGGATAGGATTAGGACAGAGAGAAAACCTGATTTGTAGCTGTAGTTTCACTTGAGCAGGTACCAGTGTGGAGCAGCCTTGTGCATGGTGTTTAGGAACAGAACTAAGCAGAAACAGGAGATGCTTCTCTTATTTTCAAAACACCACTGCAGTTGTCCTTACTCCTGCTTTCCTGGCCATAGCTTTAACACAGAGTAGAGCAGAAGCTCACTCCTTTACCTCAAATATTGGTATAAAACAGGTTGTACATGTGGATGACTGAACAGGTTTATTAAAAAAGCAAAAGGCAATAGTTAAGGCTTTAGCTGCTGCAGCTGGAAGTAAGAAGCTTTCGGAACTTTAAATGAGTTTAAATTAGGAAGTTTTATGTTCCTGAATCTGAAACTTGAAAATGTAAGAGTCACTGCAGTCAATTCAGTTGCTTAATGAAATAACGAAAGCATCATATGAAATTATGCAAAACCAGGGGAAATTCAATATCCTGAAATCCTACACGCGGATTAATCAAATTAATGGCAAGGTATAAAAGGACACATTTGGGAGATTATGAAGAAAGTCAGCTGTACCGAGTTTTAAGAGCATTGGAAAGGGAAGACAAGCCATTGCTCAATGCTGTATGGCAATTTTCTCACCATAGTAGTTAAATATAATATTTTGGAGGAAAAAAGTATTTTTTTTTCTTTTTTTAATGAAACCTCCTCAGCCCATTTGTTTTAGCTTGGAGGAAGTTAAATATGCTTCAAAGATATTGTCTTAATTTTCTGAAGAAAAATACATAAGTATGTTTTATATAGCAAAAATGTCAGGCCAAGGGGTTTATATTTGCGGAGATATTACTCTTCATTTTTGTTTTATTTTGGGGTTTTTTTTATTATTATTATTTAAAACTGAACTTGACATTAATTTACAAGCAGTTTCAGGCAACAAATAACACATTTCTTTTCCTTCATAAACCATTTGTCTGAAAAAATTGATGGGGCTTCTGTCTTGAATATTTGAGAACTGCTCGGTGTTCAAACCGTGTGAAAATATAATTGGAATCTCCTAGTTTCTGCTTCTTCTCACTGTCATATTTTAAATAGAATAAACAATATGTAGAAGTGAAAACGAAGTAATTGTAAGCTGAGTAGGAAGACATTTGGGAAAAGATGTAATATACTCAAAACTTATAATAAAAGTTATGAATTAAAAAATGTGCTTACTAAGAGTATCAGCAAAAAAGAACACGAAGAACCAGATACCTCACTGCCAAACCATTGCCCCCAAAATTTAGGAGGCTGGAACTCAGGTGCCAGATTTACTCTCCTCAGTGACAGGCTGCTGTGCCAGCACTTAGACCACAGAAAGTCAGGAGACTAAAACCATAAAGGATCAAGATAGATACCAGCATGATGATGATCAGCCCAAAGCTTCTGCTGGCCCTGAGTGTGCTCACGTGAGACTGCAGAGTCATCTCTCAAAGGAAACATCCCCGGATGAAATTTACTTCACTACAGGGGCTCAGACTGGAAACTTTCCCAGTCTGAGGGGTTTTGCCTGCTTTTAAGACCATTCTTCCTCTTCAGCAGTCGAAAACATGTCACTTGAGACCAGGCTTTTATGTGGGGTCTGAGTAAAGGACTGCTTCACTTGGGGTAGAGAGCTTGTTCCCGTGAGGGCACCTTGTCACAGCCCACATCTCATGTCTCTGTTCCCTGTGCTAAGTCCCTCGAGGAAGTGCTCCATCCCCACATCCATATGCCCATGGCTTGTACTTGTACTGTGCATGCCTCTGCTCTTCCCAGCTAGGATCCCTCATTCTTGTTTCCCAAAGCAGACATTTCAGTCTGTGATATTGGTAAATCATCATCCTGAGAGGCAGAGGGAAACGGAAGGGAGGAGGAAGAGGGCTTGTGCCGTTAGAGGGATGGAAGGAGCACACTCTGTGGTGCTGTTTCCTCTCACCGTAGTGCAATTCTGCAGATTTTGAGCATTCCCTGGTGGATGCGACTCGTTCCAATCCAGATTTTTCAAATATGTTGGCAGAGCAGAGGTGAGCACCAGGGAGAAACCTGTGCTTCTCTGAAAACACTTCATCAAAGCCTGTTCATTGTGACTAACAGCGATCGGTGTACGAAAGAGACAGTGGCACCCCTTGAGTTAAGATGATAATGAAAGAAAAGAGAGAGAATAAGCAAGTTTCCTTGGATGCAGCCAAAGCCCCTTCCAAGCCAGTTTGCCTGCCCTGGCCAGCTCAGCTCAGTCGCAGCGAAGAGCATCTGCCTCAGCCACAGTGTCAAGGTGAGCACAGAGACTCCTGACCTTGAGCTGCTGCTTCTCTCATGGCTCACATCACACTAGGTTAAGTCAGGTTCTTTAACCTAAAAAAATATGGCTGCAGTCCTTGTTGGTTCATTTCCACTCCAAGTAAGCATAAATACTCTTCCTAAGTCCTCACAGGGCTGTGGGTGTTGTGCTGCTAGGAGCTTGGCTCTCAGGTAGAGCTCCCATTGCCTCAGAGGTAGTTCACTTATTATTAAAGGAAATATCAGACTGCCAAAGGTGGAGAGGTGGTGTTTTGGGATAGGCATGTTTGTAAAATCTGGGAGGAAAATATTGGGGAGGAAGATGGGGGGAGAAAATACTCTGTTAGATATCTCTGTATTGAAAGTGACAACACCCAATACTACCAGCAGGAAAATTTATCATGTGTTGAATTAATGTACTGTATGATGGGATGCTTTTACACAGCAATTTAGTTTTCTTGGTGAAGTTTTGCATTAAGAATTAATAAAGGAAATTCTAGTGTAAAACACGCTACCTTCGACATTCATAAAACATGCTGTACTTTAAAGGACCCAATCCTGTTCATATCCACCGAAATGGAAGCTTTGCCATTGACTTCTGTGGAAGCAAGGTCAGCTACAAAATGATCAATTAAATAGGATTCCAAGAATGATTTATTGTCCTCGTGATACTCATTTTCACCCCATTAGCGTTCCTTTTCGTTGGTGTGACCTTCAGTCTTGCACAGTGAAACGCTTATTGCTCCAAACCGTGGCCTAACACAGTGAGAATGCAACTGATAAGGCAATGGTCTGAGTCACATCAGATAGTGCCCATGGGCAGGAGCTTCTTGTACAGTGCACTGGACTCCTGGCCTACACCTTGTAATGATTTTGGACATCCTGCTAGTATAAAATCCGTATAATTCTAATAAATCAGTGAATGTATAGGTTTGAACACCTGCCTGTCCATGGAATGAATACCTTGTTTTGATTTTCTTGTGAGCATGGCTTTTACTCAATGTATGAAATTGTCTTTATCTCAAACCATGAGTTGTCTTACTTTTACTCTTCTGATCCTCCCCCCACTCCCAACTAGGAGGAGTAAACAAGTGGCTGTGTGGGTGTGAGTTTCCAGCTGGGGTTAGACTATGACACTAAACTTTAGCATCCAGACAAATATTTTCTTGAGTGGTGAAATTAATGTTAGTTTTATTTTTCTAATAAAAATATCAGCTTTGGATCTGTAAAATGGAAAACAATCAAAAGACAAATCCCAGTGGAACAGGAATTCAGTTACGAACCACCTATATCACAGACCTGGGAAACCTTGACTTGCAGTTCCCATTGAAAGATAGAGATGTTTGATGTAGTGACAGACGACACACTGTACCGTGTGTTCTTTTTCTGTTGCTGTTGGAACTGTGTATTTAGTGAATTAGTCGTGATTGATGATAGTGTTTTAAGGACTTGCTAGTTCTTCCTGGGAAAAGATGGCATATTTTAGCTATATTAATGGTTTTAGACTTAAGGATAGCAACGTGTATTTTTGTAATCTTTCAGCAGCAAAGCCACAATTTATACAAATGGATTCACTCTGTCTTTAGCTCAAACAACTCTGACGAAAGATGTCATTTGAAGTAATGTTGCTCATCATTCATAGACACAAAAGCTTAAGGCTCCATTGCTTTGATATCAAATTGTGTTGCAGTTTTCTGCTTCTTTTAATATCAGTATATGGTGTCAATGCTACTTTAACTGTTTTAAGCAGCTCCAGATTAGACTAAGAGAACAGAAAGGTGCTTATTTGCCAATAGAAAGACATATACTAACTTGGGAGTATGTAGAAGGAGAAAAGCAGCATTCCAGTAACAACTCAGAACTCCCTAAATGTCAGCTCTGGAGCAGTTAAAAAATAATGCTACAATGTGTTCAGCCAAAATTGCCAATTTACGGCACAGTACAGTATATTAGATCCCTTTACAGCACCTCGGTAAGGAAGCACATCATTGCAGAATAATACCAAGGGCTGGGAGAGGTCCCTGACTGGCTCTGGTGTATTTGCTAAAGTGCAGCCCAACCCTGCAGTTGCGTTTGAATGCTCCCTGTGCTTGTGATATCAGTAATGCATGTATGGGGACCGTTCTCAGGATGGGTAACAGACAACAAAAGCATGGTACAAAAGGTAGTCTTTAGACACAATCTGAGAGTAATAACAGATTAGGACAGACATTCTGCCCTAAAAACGTGTCTAACATTACTGCTGCGCTGTGCTTTTGCTTTTGTGATCCAGCCCTTTTACGATGCCACAATGCTTTTACTGATAAAAAAAAAAAACCCAACGCAACAACTAAACAAACGCCAGCTCTTCCTTTCTGTATTCAATCCACTGGTTCTCTAAAAAGCATTGCTATCATATAGTTTGTAGATAAGTAATAGATCCTTATACAGTGCCTGTGTTAAAAGTGTGCGGACACACAAAGATTTTCTTTATTTACTAATTGAAATCTGTGAGAGAAAGTGCTTCTATTTCCCATCTCTAATCCTGTATTTAGATTATCTCCATACTGCCCTGTTAAAAGACCTCGTTCTGTAATTATTAATCCAGATATTGTTCACCTCCTGAGAACCTGTCATCCTCTTTAGCTATGCATCTCACGTCTTTCAGTCTAAGCCGTTGCCTTACATCACTAGAAAACAGACCTTAGAATTGAAGTAAAACACTTGCTGAACAAGACAATCTTTTTCCCTGTAATAAATAAAAAGGTGTTTGATAGCTGTTGTGCATCAGAAGGAGTTGATGGAGGTGTATGTGTTGATTAGAGAGAACTGAATGTGGTGGATAATGCACTTTAAAGCAGACAACAAAATGGAGTAGGTGGTAGGTGGTAGGTAAAACAATCACACGTGCCTGGGCAGGTTATGACACTCTGCAGCCTTTCCTGCACTGCCACTGCTAAATTTGTGCTCAGCCAGCCTCTCCATCCACCAGTCTTCCCATCCTTTGGGACTGAAGTATTATAGATGGCAAGAAATTTATATTTTTTATTTGGAAGGAATTTTGTGGTGGTTTTTGGTTTTTTTCTCAGATTTTACTTTCCTTTTACCTTGGAACAAAACCCAAAATTCTCCAAACTCCTGTCATAAAGGCATGTCTGACAAATGCTGTGTGAGAATGCTGTTTCAGAAAGAAATAGAAGTTCCAGAGCGGCCTGACTGGAAAATTGGAGGGAGTCTTCTTTAACTGTCTTTATTGCTTTAAATTGTTCCATGAGCTGGGGCAGTAACACTACATAATCATACAGAAGATATAAAATGGCAGTCAAAATAGTATGTTGAGTTTCAATTAAATGATGTATTTTAAATGTAATGGCAGCTACTACCCAGAGCAGATTGAATCATCTTGTTCTCTTGTTGAAAATGTCAAAGCAAAATCTTAAATTGCTTCAACACATGACAAACAGAAGACACTTTGAATGGGAAAATGAAGAGTCAAGCAGGTTCGTTACAACAGGCTGACACAATTTCATGAGGAATTTCTCAGAAATTACATTCCTGGTGCAAAACTTTAGTCTGGATGCTGGGAAAAAAAGCAGCAGAAAACCTAAAAGCTGGGTAAGGAATGTTCCTGTGAGAACAGCAGAGCAATGTAGAAGCTGAGGAAAGTAGTCTCTGTTTTGAGCTGCTTCACCAACACTGTCCCGGTGGCTGAGGGACAGCAGTGCTGATGTCTGTCCTGGCACTTGGTGGAGGACAGGAGGACAGAAAACCCCTCTCAGGAACCTGTTTGTGGGCACACAGTTCAGGCAGAGGCAGGTGGAGTATCTGGGTATTGGGGTAGCCCATCGCTGCCGTGTCCATGCCCCGCTCACAGGGAGCTTGTACTGCCTTTTTCTCTAAGGCTGGGGAAGCAACTTCCCCTTCCTGCAACTTTGGGTGTATAAGCCTTGGCTGAGAGGATTTGTTAATAAAAATAGAGTTGGTTCCTCTCCTCTTTTTCCACTTGAAGATTTTTGGCTCTTTCAATTTTTTTCCTATTTTTCTCTTGATGTAAAGATTATCTTCATCTTTTAATAAAGGATTAAGTCCTTATCTGCAGCCATTTGCAGTGCCTGTGGGACTGTTTAATCTCACATTTCAGAGGATTTGGAAGCTAGGCCTCTCTGCAGTTTCTGCTGCATGCAGTATATATGTGCTCAAATTGACCTGTGGGACAGGTGCAATCCATCGCTCACTCACTAACAAGTTTATTTTATACTCCTCTGATAAAAATGTCTGGTGTGCTGACAACCTGCTTCGCAATGGTCACATCCATTCAAAACAAGTGAAGTCCCAAAGACCTTTTTTTGGCCACGTCTTCACTGTTTCCCATTGCCTTTAGCATTGCTTCGAGGTCTTTGAACTGTTTCACTGGGAAGTTCATTTGTTCCTGTCACCTGGGCTGGGCGTCACTCACTGGGCTTGTTAATGGGGCTGCCCAGAGATGCACCAGTGGGCCCTGGAGTGCAAATCCTTGGACTTTTTTATGAATGGATCTCTGTGCAGCCTTTAATCACATTCCTCTTGGAGGTTTGTCTGCAATTCTTTGCATCCCCACTGACCAGTAAACATTTTCAAGTAATGTGGTAGTCTTAAAATATCACATGTTTATTGCTGAATAGTTGCCTTCTGCAAACCTGATGCAGTGCTTTGCACGTTTGTGTATTTTTGTGAAAAAGAAATTGCGTTCTTGGACCAGAGACGCTTCCCTGTGTTTGATAGGAGCTGATACTGAAAGGTTCGGGTCTCAGGCTGATCACCAGGGGCTATTCTGCTTCCCATCAGCTGCTAGAAACTCTGATGTAAGTGGTAAAAGGCAGCAGAGCCAACTCTGAAAATGGGTCGTCCTGCCAAAGATTTCTATGGATGCTACTCTTTTTGTTAATTCTTTGAAATCCTTTCCCTCAAACAAGAAGAAAAATTTCCTGGGATAGCTATCTCCTTCATTTCTTAAAGCATTGTCTTTCATCAGAAGATTTACCTTTTCTTGATCTCTGGTCATGAGGCAGGATAAACAATAGCAAGTGTATCTATGATTTGCTTATGTGCCTATATTACGCCTTCTTTTATTAATTTTCCTGCTCATCCAACCAATAATGACACGATTCGCCCCAGTTTTTTCTTAACGATGCTCCGTGTGCTTAGTGAGTAATACAATTCAAAACTTCTTCAGTGGAAAAAAAGGAAAATGTAATAGACAAACCTGGTGGAATATATTTTGCAGCTTTTGAAGGCGAATTAGAGACAAAGAACCTACATAAATATTGCATAAACATTTTTTGAAAAGGTTTTCCTTGTCAAGTATAGTAACATTTTTCATCACTGTAACAAGCTTAGGAAGCCAGGGTGCTAATCCAAAGAATGCATCAGAATTAATAGACTGGATAGGGCAGGTGAAACCTTCTCATTAGCCCCCAACAGAGCAAAGTCAATTGGCAAGAGATGACTTAACTGAAGTTTCATGTTTCTTATTTGTAAATATAATTAATCTAAAAAACTTACAGTTGAAATCCCACCTAAAAATTGTTTGCGGTGTGGCAGCTTTGAAATTGTAATGGCCCTGCTGAACATCAAAGCAGGCTGAGCTGTTACATTGTGCAACATCTAAAATTGTCCAAAGTACAAGTTTTAAATGGTTGCTACTGCCTTTGAGACTTAAGTGAAATGCATTTTTAATGTCATTCTTCAGTAGTTCTGTCCTTTTCTTTGAAAAGCTGCCCAGGGATGTTTGGTCTGTAGCGAGGGTTTGATCTGGGCTGTCTCAGGGCACAGGTGAGCCATGGGGTTGCCTGAAACAGCAAAGTAAGAGAGGTGGCAAAATGGCACTGGCACCTCCTTCAGCAGTTTGTGGCTGGAAGCTGCTGTTGAGCTTGGACACGGCTTTTCCTCAAAAAGAGCACCCATTGTTTTGCCTACATATGGTACCATGGGTGCTTAAAACTTGGTTCATCTGATACTCATCGTCCACAGTAATTCTCTGTTGATACACTATCTATACCTAACACAAGTTCTTTAGTTTTAGAGAATAATGGATTGATTTGAGTTTTATTAAAACAGCGCATAAAATCCACTCCACGATCATTCATGTGGCTGGAGCTGCGCTGTGGTGCAGTACTTCACTGTGCACAAGTGGTCAAATTGATCATGGGATATTAATGGGTTGTGGACTGCAGGCTTTTGGTAGTCTGGCTTCAGGTTGACAAGAATGATAGCTTTCATTTGCATGCAAAGACTCCAGCTGTTCCTTTAAGATGGATGAAAGGATCTGGCTTCATCCGTCACCACTTCTTTACTTTTTTATAAGACAGAAAGAAAAAAGAATTTAAAAAGCCAAAGCATAAAATGTCATAAAATGTTCTTTGCAGATCTTCTTGAAATAGAGGGTAATTTCAAGCATCTTATTTCTGCCCAGAGTCCAAGAGAAACATTTTGAGTGCAGATGAAATTATGTGTCCTTTGTGCTAAATACACTCTGTTCATTAAATAAAGCACACTCCATTTGAGATTTTCTTGAATTACATGGCAGGAAAATGTAATTTACATTTAGTAAGAATTTATTACACTTTTTCTCTACTTCAGAGGAAACTCATGCTTGATTCATAAAAGCAAGCTGCATGATCCACATTTAGGAAAGGAATAAAATGATCACAGGAATCATTTTGCTTGGGAAAGAACTTTGCATAATCTAACACAATCTGTGAAATTTAGAAATGCAGTGAAAAGAAAGATGTGTTGTAGGAGTAAGGAAGCTTGATAACATAATACAGTGAGAGCCCTGCTAACACAGAATTCTTCTACTTTCCAGCACCCCCCTTGCACCACTGTAGTGACAGCACCAATGGTAACCCCCACCATCGGTGCCACTGAATGTTTCACGTCAGGAGATGCGTAACCGCCGATGCCACGGGCGTTTAACACGTATATTGCAGTCGTGTTAAGTGTGCAGCCCTATTGTAATTACTTTGTGATAGGCACCTTGTGGGATTTTGCCATCTGTGCTTCAGTAATGTGCAATCTGTGCTATTGTTTCTATTCCACTTCACCAGAGTCCTGAGTCGTACTCTATTGCATAAGTTCCACCACAGTCTCATCAGCTTATTTTCTACAGCCCTACATGACTTAATTGCGTTGTGAGAAGAGGGGAAGAAGGTCCAGCACAAACCTGAAAAATAGGAGATCCCAAACCAAAAATCGAGTTAATCTCTACTTCTCTTAACATTTTCATGGATTCAACAGAGTTCATCGAGTACCTTCTCTCCAAAGCCATTTGTCTCTCCCTGTGCACTCCGACAGCATCCCGTGTGCAATAGCTGGAGACATCTTAGGTGAGGAGACTGGCAGCGAAATTCTTTATTCAGAAGTGATTTTGCCCGTGGAATTATTAGCTGCTCTTATTAGTTCTAAATAGTCACCATGGGCTACAAGGTCACGCCTGCAGCAGAAGCTGTTGGAGCAGCTGGTAAGAACAGGACAGGCACAGCCAGTTGTTCAGGATTTTGACTGCTCTCAAAGTCAAGGGAGCTGCAGCCATGGCCAGCTTCTTCTTTGTGCCAGTAGCATGACCTGTCAAACACGGGTCTGTTCCGAGTCATTGAGGGCTTAATGGGTTAGAATCAAAACCACCAGTAACGATCCAAGATCATTTGAGTGCCTCAAAATTCATTTCCCTTGTGAGCTGCATTTCAGCGTGGACACAGCATCTTCCTTAAAGCTGTGATTGTGTTGTCCTTCTTTCTATATCATAAAAAGAATTCATGTGATGAATTCCAATTATTTACTGCTAATATAAAATTGCTAAACTCCTTCTTGCAGAAAATTGTCCTGCAGAGGCAATCCAAACAGTGCATTAAGGCACTCTTGATCCTGGGTGGAGTTTTCAGAAAGTGGCGTTTGTGGCGGTGGTGGCAGAGGGGGAGGAATCCGGCTGCTGAATCATTCCACAGCATTTTCCCAAAAGAAGCATTTCCTGCTTGAATAGTAATAAGTAGAGAAAAACTCTTTGTCATTGGTTAATGACTCCTGACTTCCACACAAGTTCTGAGTTTATTAAGTTGGAGTTTTTTGAGAATAAGTGTTCAGTGCTTATTTTCAAAGATGGAGATATTTGTCCTTAGACAACATCTCATTGCAGTGGCTTTATTTCTGTTAGAGCAAATGGTGAATGGAGGTGCAATCATTTTGTCAGCTTAATACTGAGAGGAAGGAAATAACACAATAGGCAACTGATGGAGAAGTGTGTTTTGACTGACTGGTGGAGCACACTACAATAAAGCTAATCAGGAAACAGGGTTCCTGTATAAATACAGCCTCACAAAATTGCATTTTTATGAATGAGTTGCTTTGTGTGGTTTCCTACTACTTTTCACCTTGTGTGGTCATTTTCTGCTGTGCCAAGAAAATGAAAAGCAATCATTCTGATCTGGTAGCAGGACTTAATGGTGATCATAATGGTGTTACAGGTTTGGTCTACAAAGTCCGGGTGAGAACCCTTGGCTTTTTAAACAAGCTTTTAACTCTTCAAATGAATAGTTCATTCCCTGTCAGCCAAACTACAGCTGTCACATTTACATTTACATCTGTACAATCGGCTCTCACATTTGCTTAGTCGTGAGCAGCGACATGAAAGATAAAGCAGTAGCAGGTCAGGCCTGGAGCATTTTACTGACAACCACTGAGAAATCTCTTGGCACAAGCTGGGATTTCAGGTGAGACAAAGGGAGTTAGGTACGTGTCTTTTTAAAAGGTGTAATGCTGAGCTTCTCTCAGCAACATGTGCCCTCTGCTTAATGTATTGATTGAGAGTTTTGTATGCAGTTAGTTCCACCGTCATCTATGGTGTGCAAGTTTCGGTGTCACTGCCAAGATTTTTAGTTGCCAAAGTAGATCTAAGCCATGCCTGGAAGCACATGTATTTGAACTGGGAGTGAGCAAAAGCTTAACTTTGGGTATGAGCTAGTTTCAGATTAAGGATTTGGCATGCAGTTGTTTGCCCCAGAGGATGCTATTCAAACAGATCTGTTCTGCTGTCAAAAGGTTAGCCAGATTCTTGATTGAATGATACTAGAGGCTCTGTGTTAATTAATGGTGGGAAAATGCCAGATACTTTGATTGAAGGAAGTAGGCTGGCATGCAATTGTCTCATAGAAGATTTGAAACAATTTTGTTAGATTCCCTGCATTCCGCTTCATTTTTAGATAATTTTTCCTTTCATCATTGCAAATTACATGAGCACATGTCCAGGAGGTACATCAATAGCAAAATTATAGAACAGTGAATGTACTTTGGGTGCTTATTACAAGAAGAGGGAAATCATTATCTACCACGAGGAAGAAGAAGAAAACTGTTCCCCAGCATTCGACCAGTTCCTAGCCACATGGGAGTTAACATTTTAGCTCCCTTCTAAGAGTTATCTGGTCTGGAGAACACTCCAGCTGTGCTGAGCCACAAGAAAGAGGCACTTCAAATCATAAGCAGCTGGATTTCAGTGCATGACCCTGATGCTGACTGGCTTCACACTGGAGCAGTTCAGGTGATGCCTTTTGCATGGCACAGGGGAAGGGGATCTGGATTCAATTTGGAATTTGTGTTTAGCTGAGCCGCTCAAAATACACAGAAAGAGATTTGAGTTCATTGTAGCAGCAGTTTGGGCTCCCTGTCTGTCACTGTGGATGCTGTGAAAGTCTGACTGGAGTGTGGTGAGTACCATGAAACTGCTGCAGAGAGAAGGTAGGAAATAGTGTGGGGGAAATAGAGCTGTGTCAAATAACAAACTGTGGAGGAACTGGTGCTTACTGAGAAGCCTGATAATTTTTCTAGCTGGTTATCACTGTTTATCCCTAAGTAATGATATCCTAAGGCTGTTTGTTTTCAACTGCCTTGTGCTTTTTCAAGAGAACTCATTAGCGTGTCTGAATATGGAATGACAGATTTTTGAAACAGTAGGGCTGTGGTGGGGAAAGAAATGAGCCTCTGGGCTCTGAGGCTTCACTGGCAACTAAAAGCAGGAGCCACTCCTTTAAGGCAGTTTTCTTCTTTAGTCGGTCCTGTGAGTAGCTAAACATTGACCTTTGCAGCACATCATGCTCTGCTTTTTCTGACAAAGATCACTCTGTAACTAACTGGAGAGACCAAATCTTTCACAGGTCTCTTCTCTGCTTTTCTGCAGCACTTCAGTGGGACAGCATACTCCTTGTGACTATGACAAAGAGACAATAAAAGTATCATGAATGCTGGGAAAGAAAATGCACCTGTATGAACAGCTGCAGGGGATCACATCAGTGTATTGATTAGTACCACACTGCGTCTTTAAAACTCTTACGGACAAACAGAGTGACAAGTGTTGTTGAAATCACAGCAATGTGATTATTGTTCTAAAGTTTGTGTTACTTTGAATGGGGTGAATATAAGCATGGGAGGAAACAGCACTTTAGACAGCCTCTAGCCTTTAGCAGCCTCTAGCTGCTAAACAGCCTCTGGCCATGCTCGCCGGGCTCCTTTGGGAGGCACATGCATTGCCAGGTGCCTCTGGGTAAAGAAATGTCTTTCCAGCTTGTCATCCAGCACCTGTGACTTCCAGCCACGCCCCGGGTAGTGTGTGCTGTTATCCTGGGACAAGGCACAGAAGCCTCCCCTCAGTCTCAGTTCTGTGCTGTATCTGTCTGAAAGCACTTCCATAAACAAATACGGCCAAGGCAGTCCCAGCCTGGTCACAGGATGAAATCCTAGAACGATGAGGAAAGGCAAAGCAACCCCTTAGGGCTGCTGCACTGTCAGAGCCAGCACCTTCCAAAGGTAGGTCTGTTTGGGTGGCTGCCTTGGGAAGCTGTTGTCATCCTTGTTCTAGTGGCTTCACCATCTAAGTGTTGCTGCTCGGAGCAGCCCAGGGGCATGCCACATTCCATGGCATTTGGAAGGGGGAAAAAAAAATGTAGACAGCTGTATCCCAGCTCTTCCCTTGACAGTTCATGAAGTAGATTCAGTTTCATAGCAGAATTGGCACCCCTTTGATAATAGGAAGAGCATTTACAGTGCATTTAATTGTTTTAATTTCATGTAGCTTTGTGGGAGGTCGAGTAAGAGTTTATACTGTTAGCTTTGTTAAATACGTGTTGATACAGTAACAGTACTAACTTTTTGTTCTTCTTTTCCTTGAGCAAGGCTAGAAATCAGTGCCACATATCTATAAAACTGTTCTTAGAATTAAAGAAACTTCTTGTAGAGGAATGGGAATTTGAATAAAGGCTGTTTGTGGACTTCCATCAAGTACAGAGACCATATAAGACTAGAGCCCCTTGTAGCTGAAAATATCTTGTGTTGCCTTTCTGTTTAAGAAGGACCAAAAGTGAATTTCATGAGGTGAATAAGTGATCTGATGTCTCACCTCTAAAATAAGAATAGCCTTTGTTTTCAGTAAACACATCAAAGAACCAGCAGTTCGTGTCCTTCTCATCTCAAAATCCCTTTGGGCCATTTCAGTTCCTATGGAAAGGGCTCTGACAGGCCACCAGTTCATTATGGTGATTACTCTCCAAGAAGAATGTGGCAGAACATAACCATTTAAAATGTGACATGCAGGAGCACATTTAGAAAACTTCCAAAGGCTGCAAGTAAAGCTGAGGGAAACAGGAGGAAGCCCTGGTCAGACTGGGTTACAAAGGGTGTGGGTGGGAATGGGATATGAAGAGAGCATTAAGCAAGGAAAGCCTGAGCACACTGGCACAGCATGGATGAAGCTTCTCCAGCAACTTTTCTCCATGTTCTACAATGCCTAGAGTACAGTTTAGTACCAGAAATGAAAAATAATAATATAATAAAGGTAGCAAGAAAAGCCTGAAAAACTGAAGAAAAAGCTAAGGAAAAAACTGTTGTAAATACCAGAAACTGAAACTCTGTTGAGGCCATTGTGGATGTAAAATTGTTTTGTAGGTTGACAATTGTTGTTTATTTTACAAACTCGGGCCAAATAATTTCAGGTAATGAATTTTAACAGGAAAAGTTTGAAGGTAGTTTTGAAATGTTTCATTTCATGTGGTGCAAGATGTTGTACTTAATTAAAAACACTTCTCCCCATTTCCAGGAATGTGCAGTCATTCATTTCAAGCTAAGCCAAATTTACAAAACCTATTTGCACTGTCTGGCCCTAAGTTTTCAAACAGGGTCCTGAAGCCTGTGCCTGTAGCTATGTTTTTCAATAGCTGTGTTACCTGCTTGCTGGAGCAGTCCCCTGGTAGGACAAGGCTGGGCTATTGTTTCCTGCTCTCGGTTGGAGACACTTCTGCACAGCAGGAGGCAGGGTCCCCACTCAGGCTGTGAGGAGAGGGTCCGGGTACCCCACCTGCTGGGGTGGGAGTCTAAGCTACTGTGGAGGTGCTGGGGTCCTTCAAGCACAATTATGTGCAAGTTTTCTATGTATTGTTTTGGACAGGCGTAAAGACATGTTGGGACTGGTCACACCGAGATAGATTTGTCTGGCACTTCAAATTCATGGTGATAACTTTGCAACACGAGGGTCTAAACTGCTTGTTCTAGTTATTACATGTAGGTTAAAAGTGAGAAATTGAGTTCATTTTTCTGCTTTGTATTAAAAATGTAATTCTTGAAATAGCTCATTTCTGTTGAATCAGGGGATTACCATGGCCACAAGGAAGGTGGTAACACACTGGCTATGTAACAGCTATAGTATGTAATAAATGTTTACATGCCATCAAGTATACAAACATTTGATTGCTTATGTGACAGAGCTTTTCTTTTGCAATCATTGGTCTCAATTTTTCCATTACATTTTCTCATTTTCTTTTCTAGCTTTACTCACAGACAAACCTCCAAAGCCATTGTTCCCCATGGAGAACCAGCCAACTGTTATAGATGTCCAGCTGGGTAAGTCCCCTTCTGGGAATAATAGATCCTAAACTTCCACTCTGGTAGCAGATGGGATAAATTGAAAGTGGTAAGAAAGGTTTAGTGGTAGTTATTACATGCAAATCAATTTGCAGCTTCTCACTTATAACCGTAGAATTTCCTGCCACGGCAGTTTAAGGGAATGAACTTGTGTAACATCAGGGGATGGCAGTACTAATTGGTTACAATGGGTATTAAACATAAAGCACTGATGCTCTTCTTAATATATGATTGGTAGAACAATGTATGTCTACATTGGTGCTGTATTGGTCAGTCGATGTTCACCCTAAGACAAATCCTCTCATAAAAGAAGTGCTGATTCCTTTAAAAGTTAATGTAAAGCAGTGCATTTTCAGGTTGTTCTGAATGTGTACCGGAAAGGGCTTTTGACTAAAATGCTTGTATGCTTTTCACACTCCTGTTATATATTCTTCTGTGAATGCACATCTCCGAATCTCAGCTAGCAGCCTCTATTTTCAGTCACGTTAGAAAATAGTGCTATAGAGTTCTGCTAGCTTTGGGGAGCTGTGGGGCATTGTGATACTGGAAGAACTGCTCAGCGTTGAGGTTCCAGAGGTTTTTTTCAATGACTTGAAAATAGATTTCTAATTTTAAGAGGCAGAATTGGAGTTGCTGTTGAGGACTGTGGTGCCATGAGCTTAAATTACAAGAGATGTGTTGCATATGGGGATTATTCACTCAGTGCTGAAACGGTGGCACTTTCCTTCTTGAGCTTGACTCTCTTCCTCCTTTTATACCAAAGCTGGCCAGGATTCAGAGGTGGAATGGTGTTTAATGGCAAGCAGGGTCAGCATGAAACATTTTAAGAGGGTGGGTGACATTGTGGTAAAGCTGTTTGTATTTGTGAAATTCTACAGGGTTCTGCTTGAGATGAGTACAAAGACACATCCTTGTTCTTAAACCAGGTGCCAAACAATGTCAGAGAAGCACTGTGGATGCTATGAAGTATTTAAAAATGGGGCTTGAATTCTTGAATGTGAGAATGTAAATTATTTGTGACCTTAGCTAATCTTAAAGATTAGCTTTCTCTCATACACCTGAATTGACTCAGGAGTCTGTAAGGGCTTGCACAGGGAAGACAGCAGTAGATCTGGGAAGCAGCCAGTGCCAGATGAATTCTGCAGACAGGGGCATATGTGCATATTTAGGCTCCCCTCCACAGGGCTCGAATGTCTGTAGCTGAAAAGAAATTGCCCCTAAAAGAGGATACGTAATGGATCTGGAGCCATAGTTAAAACCCTACCTGAGTTAACAGCAAAACACAGTCATTGAAGTTTGAATCAGCCCAAAAGGCTGAATTCAGTCTCCTGGTCTAACTTCTTAAAAGTCAACTTTCTAATGATTTCCTTCGGGAGCACACTGTCCCTGCATACATCTGTGTAATAAAGGCACTCAGAGTACACATCTTTGTTTCCTGCATTTTCATTTCATCTTCATTTTCTCTTCCAAGTTCCCCTGTTCCAGAAGGACTCTGCTGTTTTTGCACTGAATTCTTTGTTGTTGTTGTTGTTGTTTGTGTTAAAACATTTTGTTCTGGCTGATTAAAAGGAGGTTTGATTAAAAAAAAATTAAAACAAACAAACCCCCTCCTCTCCGTGGAGATGTGGCTCAGTAATAGGATTTTGGAATATCTCTAGAGGGAAATACAAATCTTGCATCTTTATTTGCTGGAATGTAATCCATTAGTTGTCCCTTAAGATCAGGGAATTTACATATGAGGCTTTTTTTCCCTGATATGTTAATGGGTTTGGTTATTGCCACTAAACCATATTCATATGAAGGAACCTGACCTTAACTTCTTTTGCAGTGAAGTGCATTGATTTCCCTCTTGATTTAACTTGGCAAATAGATAAAGCTGGAGGATTCTCAGGGAGCACCTTCATTTTGTGGAGGCCACCAGCAGCTTGGGGCAGGAAGGCTGTGCTGGGCTCTGAAATGTGCCAGAGCCTTGAAGGACTGGGAAGAGTTTGATTGCACAACGTGACGTGGGAGAAAGTTTTGTGTAAGGTCACCTGCTGGAATACTTCTTTGAAATCTTGTTAAGCTCCTAGGAGTTTTGAACAGTTGACATTCTTTGGTATTTTATTGGAAATTAAAGGAAAAGTTCTGTGTTTTACAGGCCCTTTAGCCCATGGAATCAAATCACCCAATATGCCTGATTTTTCAGGAGTTATGCAAGTACGAATGTGCCACTAAGCTACAAAAGAAATGGAGTTTAATCCATCCACTTGTTCTGCAGAGATTATTTTAGTTTTCTATTGGAAACCTAATCTTTAAAGAAATAGCTGTCTTTTCTCTATAAGTAGAGGAGATTAATAATTATTTACTGTCTTTATCCTTAATGATTAGCACAATGCAATGCAAAATCTCCCTAGGCCTCTAGGCAGTGGCCTAACTATTTAGCAGCTTATTTGCTTACTCCAAACTCCAGTATTCACCTTTTAGCTTTCAGATCTTATGAGAAGTTTTAGTGAAAACAGGTATGCACAGTTCTTGTTGACAGTGGATAAAAGAGCTCCTTCAGGCTTCAAACATGGTCCAGAGCCTGCCTTGTTCTTCTTAAGGAGCAGGAATGTACTTTCTGTGTTTTCTGTTTTTCTTTGGAATGTGACAGAGATCTAAAACCAATCTCAAGGTTAGAGAGAAGCAGAAACTGGAAATTGTTTCTTTTTTGTTTTCTGTATTTGCTTGTGGTGGAGAAATGGAGCCAGAGATGGGGGAGGGTTGACAGGAGGACAAAAGAGCATCCCAGAGGACTGGAAAAATAGTCCAAAACAGTTTCATTGTCTCAGTCGCTTTATCAAGTCAGATAATCACTTCATCTCTGGGCCGACCTAGGAAATAATGACTGAATTTTTTTTAATTGTCCATTTACTGCTTCCTTTTTGTAAAAACAAAACTAGAAAAAACCCCCTTTTTATTTGTGTTTTAGTTTTTTGCCTAGAGGTCAGTATAGAAATAGTTCTTGATTGCATGGTATGTAATGCATTTAATCTTACTGTGCCTTGGTATTAGCAAATAATGTTTGTTCTTACTATATAGTGTATGTTTTGCAAACATATGGCATTACTCTGATAATAAAATGTTCTTCCTCAAAAAAAGTATTCCTGAGTTGTCTTCATGACATTAAAATCAAATTCGATAGTAGAGGCCGAAATACACTCGGCTCTTGTGCCCAGGAGATGGGGTGGCTTTGGCAGAAGGCCTTGAAGACCATCTCCCATGTAAAGCTCTGACTGTGAATTTATTAAAGTGTATGCCACTGTGATTCAAAGCTGAGTAGTCCAAAGGCCCCTTTTTTAGAGCAGGAGCTTGCTGTTACTTTGACTGACCATATAAACCTAAGTGTGTTTATGGATCGTTCATGCCAAATCCCTGAGTTTAGAGAATTCCTTATGTGATTTAGAAGAGCGAAGATTGAGACCTCAGTCAGGTGTCTTGGGGCTATGAGCAGTAAGTTTTAAAGATCTGTTATCTATTTTCACATACAGCTGTCTGACAGCAAGTGGAGCATGTGTAACTCTTCAGATGACATGTTGGTGCGTTGCTCTGCTGATTTCTTAATTCATTTGTTAAATTCTTTTCCAGCTGACTTTGTTAAATCTTAGTGCTTTGAGAACATGGGAAGAAGGAAAACCGCTCCTTTGTGTTTTGATTACATGATTACAGAGTAGGTTTGTCCTCTGAATTTGCACCATTTTAGTAGCACCAAGAAGCCAAAATCCAACTAATCCCTGGGAGTTGGGAGCTGTTGTGCTGCCAGCTCTCTGCTGGTGTAAAAACAGTGTGGCAGAGGCATTTGTGGGAGAAAGGAAGCACACTTGTGCTCTGCTGATTTTTGGCTGGACGCAGATCTGCAAGGATCTATATCGAGCCCGTCTATGCATAAGCAGCTGCCAGAGTTCTCTAGCTTGCACCATGGCTGCTATTTTTCATTTGTGTTCCACAGAGTATCAAAAAAGCTAAAAATACAATATCAAAAATAGACGCTGAAGCTGTTAATTCTGTACCGTGTATTACAGTGACTGCAGTGTTAAGTCTTTTCCTCGTGAATGAGTTAGTTGAGTGGAGTGAATTTTACATGTTTGGGTATATATTAATTGAATGTACAATTTACATATCATTTGCTTTTCAGCTATATCCTGGTTTTGTTTTCAGGTGTTTACATAGGAAATGTAGTAGGAGTCTTACAAAACAAAGCAAGAATCCTCCGTGTTAATTCATTTACTGAATAGGGAGGACGTCAAGGGGTTTAACTCACTTTTGTCACGGTAGTTTCTCTGTTTCTGAAGATGCTGAGGAAAGAAAACACATAGTTTATGAGGATTGTCATTATTCCTAATAGCTGAACTCTTCAGAAAGATTTTGTTTCTAAAAGATTAACAGCACAATTCCTTGGGACTCATTTTTAGGCAGATCAATAGAGATCAATAGAGCTACTGTAAAACAAGTGCAAGGGAATATACAAAGTTACATCTGCTGACAGGTATAGGAATAGACTAAAAATAGTTAGGAATAAAAAAGCCCTTTTGGTTTGCAACACTGGCTGGAAGGAATTATTTGAGAAGTGAAAATTCCTGCACTTACTGACATTTTAAATATACCACTTCACTCTCCACGGTCTTAATTTTCACTGAGATGCCACTTCTCTTCTTAAAACTAAATAATAATTGTTAAAAAAAAAAGCCCTGCAAGATGTTTGAGGCATTCATTTCATACCAAGCCTGTGTATTCAAGACAATCCAGCACTGTCTCTCATTACAGATGTGCTCATTAAACCTTGCATTCTTCATATTTAAAGATACAGGTATTTGATAAGCAGTTGAATAGAGTAGTGATCTTGGGCAGAAAGCAATACAGAAATTTTGAACTGTAAAATGCCTCAAATAGAGCGAGTGATTTCAAAGTGAACTTGGGAAGAAATTCTTATTTAGTGTGCTTGCAGTGTGGAAAGAGCACTGATACTTGTCTGTGGTCAGGCCTCTTGAGTGTTGTGGACATGCCTTTTGATTTGCAGTTTGATTAAAGGGTCATGTGTGAAAACTGCTCAGGAATGTAGTGAGTGTGTATGAAAAATAGGGATCCTGGATGTTGGTGACTCCATGCTGCCTTTCTTTCCTCAGCTCCTCCCAGGCATTCTCCAGCTTAGGGCTGAGCAGGGGCTCTCAGAGGGAGATCTGGGTTTCCATGAGCCAGGTCAAACCCAGAGCTTTGCACCTCCCAGCTCAGCTGGGATGGCATAGAAGAGAGAAACATTGAGGAATCAGAGGTGACCTGATCCAAATGGGTCCTGAGTCAGCAAAGAGGCTGACTGAAAGTTATCAGTGAGTATAGACTCACTGTTCTTTCCTTGTGCAAGGCCTGAGTGTGGGATAAGTGACAGTCTTGCCCCGAATCGTGTCCTACTGCCTCATTCTGTCCATGTGGAGTAACCCATACCACCTCACAAATTCAGGTCTGAGTGATCTGAATGGCAGAGCAGAGGGAAGGTGGGACTAAAGGCAGAGAAGGCCTGTGGGCAGTGTCCCCTCCATCCCAACACCAGCAAAAATTTGGTTCCCTCCATTCCCGGTTCTCCCCACGCTGCACCTTCTTCTCATAGCCCTGTCTGCCTGTACTGTTGCTGTCTGGAGGAGCAAGCTGGTACCTTCACTGCTGTCTCCTCCACACCTTCTTCCAGTCATCCACGGCTCTTCACTGCATCCACCTCCTCCCACAGATAAGCTGGGAGATCCCTGTTCTCCCCACAGGTGGACCAAACCTCACACGTTGTTCCCCTCCCTTCACCAGGTTACAGACTTGCTGTGTGAATCACCCCAGACTCAGTCCTGGAAAATCATCTCCTCCCAGCAGTGCAGATTCATGTACTAAAAGCTCCGTGTTTCTGCACAGAAATACATGAAGGAGCAATTTTCACGAGGAAATGAAGAGAAACTGGGGGGATGGTCTTTAGGACCTGCCTTCCTTTGCAGCACAAAGTATACAGCTCCACAGCTATTTCAGCTGTGCGTGCCTGTAGGAAAGGAGGCAGGATTTACATCTATTGCAATCATTCTGTACTAATCTGCAGGGAATATTAGAGACAAATTGTCTGACATTTAGGTTTAGAAGTAGTTCCCTAAATACCCAAAGTGTATTACTGCTAATGTTTTGATGCTAATTTGGTATGTTGTTAATATCCCTGCTTCTCTCAGGGGTAATGGTGAAATGCTGCACTTCAGAGACTGGGATCTGTGGTTCAGCTGGTGTAAATCTACGGTCGTTTTGCTTTTTGTATGGTTAATCCAGGTTTTCATCTGTGAAAGGGAGCTGTTCATTGGCACACTTCTTTCTTTTGTTTTAATGGATTTGGAAAGACAAGCCAAATTCTGACTGCTGATCCATGGTTTTTACACCCATTGGGATCCATGGGATTGGCACAGATATGTCAGAAATTAAGATTTAGCGCTTTCCAAATTTTTTTCTGTATTTTTTCTATAAAATTTTTATTGCTTTTGTTGGGTTCAGTGGATGTTAGGTCAGTATATACTCGGAGGGCAACATGACTCTCTCTGTATAGAAAAAAATGATTAATTGGTGTCAGATAGACACCCTTGCAGGTAGTTTTGAAACAGCAATACTATAGATCAATTGGCTGTCTTCTTTTTGTTCCAAGAAAGTGGTTAAGAGGAAACACTTCAGTACATCCTGGCTTACAGTTGTCCCAAGGCATTCATTCAAGGCCATTAGCTAACTTATGATGATTGAGGAATGCCTCAAATCATCTTGCTCCAGTAAATCTTCCTCTGAAAGTGGTGACTGTAGTGTGGGGATGTCCAGGACGTGGGCTTTTAGACTTCACTAGGAGTAAACTGCCATTAACAAATGCAACTATCACTTCAGCTGCCACAGGCATGCAGCTGTGCCGAGCTTGGCTAAAGGATCTCTTGTTTGGTTTCTCAATTTATTTCATTTGACTGGTGTCTGGGAAATGGGCACAAGTTTGTTCCTGCAAAAATGAAGTTCAGCCCATGAGACAGGAAGTAGAAAAGATGGTCTTGGTGGAGAGCAGGGGCTTAGGGCTGGTGGTAAGAGCTGTGGGGCTTTTTTCTGCTGTAACTCTCCTGACCTTGACCAGGGCTCTGTCCTCCTTTAAGGTGAGGATAGTGCTTCTCCAGTTTTCAGGAATGCTGTGATAATAAAATCACCTGGTATTGAGGAAGTGCTCCAAGAAGGGCAAAGAAGGAGTACAGACAGAGAAAGCTTTGACCTGGATTTTTGCCTCAGGGACCTTGCCTTTTGGGCTCTGAGCCTGACTGCAAAAACAGAGACATTTAACTGCACGGTCCACAGACATATGCTATTGTGCATTGAAAGTCAGACAATATTAATGTTCCAGAAAAGAGAACCACAGGGCAAAGTTTGCACCATTTTCAATGCTTGTTGGAAACACTGTCACTGGAAGGAATTCATGTGCTGCCATTTTACATTCCCTCTACAGTGTTTGTCATGTGAATGAGTTATTAAGCTGTGAATGCCTCATATATTCTGTAAATTACAGAGTAGAAACATTCGGCACTACTATTTTGACCTTTTCAGCATTCTGTGATTTGCTGGGCATGCCATTCCACATCTTTTGTTTACGGCCTCACTAAAACGTAGGGATGGAGCTGAGTGGGCAAACAGTCAAAATATACGAGGCTGGGAAAGGTCAGGGTCATGCATCACAGCACTGCTGTTCAGTGGGCAGGGAAGATTAAAATCTAGACTAAGCATTCTCATGATTTTTTTTCCTCCTTCACTGAAAAATAATAGAAAATTGTATTTTGTAATCTCTTCCAAAGGCAGCAGTGCAGAAAATGAAGACTGATGGTATAATTTTTATTTCTTAAAATTTCAATATCTTAACGTCATGATCTTAGAGGCTGTGAAAATCAAAGCTGTCATAGTCCTTCAAAAGAAGTGAGATGGAATTCTACTCACCAAATCTTTGCTTCATTTAATCCATGCTTGATAAATGTTGCTCTTACCTTCATCCTCAATACCCTTGTGTTTGTCTCCATCCTACAGAAACAAATAGTTTGTATTAGGTAATTGAACTTGGACCATTAGAACGAGGTTGAGTTGCAGTTTTTGTGTTAGATATTGTAATTTGTTGTGGTTTGACACTGGCCAAACGCCCGGCACCCCTGAAAGCTGTTTGCTCAGAAAAAAATTAATGAAGGACTCTTGAGTTGAGATGAGGATTGGGAGAAAAATAAGGGCAAAACAGGTTCAAATTTAAAGGTATAAAGTAAATTTGTTATTAACAGAGTCAGAGGAGGATAATCAAAAGTAAAATAACCCTTTTTTCCCCCCCAGCCCCTCCCTCTTTCCCACTGACAGCACAGGGAGACAGGGCGTGGCAGGTTTTGGTCAGTTCGTCACTCGAGATCATTTTCAGTTCGCTCGGGGAGAGGAGTCTTTCCTCTGCTATGCCGTGAGTCCTTCCCACAGGCAAAGCAGTCTTCCCAGAAATGCTGTGGCGTGGGTCACTCATCCATGGGGTGCAGTCTTTTAAGGATAGGCTGCTCTAGTTTGGAAGCAAGGGCCCTCTTTCTCTGTCTCTGGAAGCAGGGGCCCTTTCTCTTTCTTCGGGTCTCCCACTGGATTTCTCTGGCACCCACTCACTCCGGTGTGAGCACTTTTCCCATGGGCTGCGAGTGGATCTCTGCATCCCCTGTGGACTTAACGGACTACAGGGGGTCAGTTTGTTTCACCATGGTCCTCACTATGGCTTGCAGAAGAATTTCAGCTCCGACCCTTGGAGCACCTCTTCACCTTCCTTCTCCACCAACCTTGGTGCCGCCATGTTGTTTTCTCCTACATGTCTTCACTTCCTCCTCTTCTCCATCTAGAAGAAAAACTGCTGCCCATAGGTACTATTGCCAACAAGTTCCACTAATTCAAAGATTTTTGCAGCATCCTGCAGCACCGAGAGGTTGATTTCGTTTAGGTTCTGTCATGGAATCACTCGCCGTGTTTCCGCTGCCAGCCACACGGCCCCTGCTGCCACCGCGCAGGCGTCGGCGGCCGCTGCGGCACTGGTGCTATTTAATGCCTCTCTTCGTGTGGGGTGCTGGGAAGGAGAAGCTGCTGCCCTCCTGCCTGTGGTGTGGCTGGCTGAGGGTGGCAAGGCAGGCAAAGCTCGCTGTGGGCTGCACTGAAATGGCGGCGGGGGCACATTGCCGCGCACTGCACCGGGATGCCCTGGCAGCGGTGGCTCGCCACTCCTGGAAAAGCTGCCCCTGCCCTGTTTTGATTTTCTTCTTCAATATGTCATCCCAGAGGCATTACCAACTTCTCTAATTGAGCCAACAACAGAGATTGGCTCTGCCAGACATGGTGGAAGCTTCCAGCAGCTTCTCACAGAAGCCATCTCCGTGGCTGTCCCCTGCTACCAAAAGCCAGGCCATGTAAAACCCATACACAATCCAATGAAGACCAGATGAAAGACAGTCAAAGCAAGATTTCTCTTGAAATTGAGAGATATTTTTATTACCTACTGAAGACACATGTTACGTGACTTCCCAGAACCCCAATCAGACAAAAAGTAAAAAATAGGGGAAATAGTAATCTGAGGAAAGGCAGCAGAGGCACTCTGATTTCTGCCATGCTTTTTCAGTTTAAAACAAGCCACACGGTGAATGATGACTGTAACTTTCTACTACGGAGTACGTTTTTATTATCTGCTTATACTGTATGAGAAGCTTACTAATTTTAACATGCTTGGCTCTAGTCCCATGAATAAGTGAATATAATTAGTCATGAAAACATCCACGGAGATCTCATTGATGCACAGTCAGGTGTGCAGTTACTTCAGTTCACAGGAGCCTAAACACTTACTTGAGCAATGCTTAATATTACTCAAATACAAATTTCACTGAAGGTCTTGCACACTGCATTAATTAAAAGGCCTAAGAAAATTTGGGTTTATATCCAGCAGAGTTGCAAATTTAAGTGAGCTGAATATGCCACTGCTATAATGTCAGTGATGAAGTTTGTAAATGGTGCTATGTGCTTTCCAGGCCAAATGTGATGTAACTGTTTGCAAACTCAAAGTGTTTTTCACATTTCCCTGATCAAGCTCAGTGGTTTGAGTTGAGAATTTAAATACTTAGGATGCAGTGATTTTAATTTTAACAAGGAAAACAACCGGTGTGTCAAGTGTGGTTTTTTATTGCTAGTGAGATGAGTAAATATTAGCAGATACTCTAGTCTCTGAATTTTGTCTCTCTTTATGAAGGAAAAGATTGTCCATATGGATCTTTCTTTGGATACATCCTCTAAGTGCTTCTGGACTTGACACACTATTTTGAATGGCTTATTGCCAAGTCCTGAATATGCAGCGTTTGAAAAGTGAAACTGTTAGGATTGGGCAGGCTGATCAAATCAGGATTTCTGTTTCCTAATTACATTACTGTAAACTCTTTTTGATGATCTCTTCATCTGCATTGATGAATTTGAAATCCAATTTATAGGTAATATGCTGCAGCCTGTCATTCACATTGTTGATATTAATAAACATTGCAGGCAGAAAACTACTTTGCTGTAACATTTGAGCACTGCCCCGATGAAGTGAATGCATATAGAGTAGGCAGAGGATTTAATTTTTAAGCGCAGTGGGTACTTGTGGTTTAGTTTTACCTGAATTCACCTGCCTTTCCTGCTTAACTCACTTTGGAAACAGAGTTGGAGAGACTGCACTGTGTGCAATAAGGAATCTGCTTAACTAAGGATCATTGACCAAGTGCTTCTATTTAGGACTGTGCTTTAACTTTTCTAAATATCACCTGGCGTAGTGAGTGGTGTGTAGATATCAAATTGTTATTCACCGTTTGGGCACATTGCCTCTGAGAGGGGATCTGTTGCATTTGAGCAGTTATTCAGAGGCAGGCAAGCATGCTGCTTCTCTCCATGTCAGGATTTTAAACCCCAGCCTCTCACAATTCAGCTCATACCTTCACAGCCTGGCTCTTCTTGTGTGAAATGCCTCCTCAGTCAGAAGACTCTTAAACAAACGTGTGATTCCAAACACCTAAAATTTTTTAGTGGCACTTGGGGGTTATCAGCTGTAGTTTTACCTGTAAAAACACCCAGGAAATCCACAAGTGAATCACAACACTGTAGTGACAACAACAGGTGTGGCTGTCTGAGGTTATTAGAATAGCTTTTTAAGGAGACTGTCAGTAAATCCTCCCTGGGAATTTGCAAGCATCTTGTTTTCTGTGCTAAGTTTCTATCAGGACCTTGGTTCCCACCTGTCTTGTACAATGTTCTGTGCCAGCTGTGTAGTGAGGTGTTCCACCAACATTTCAGCAAAACTGACCATGCAGATTCATTTCTTTCTATGTGATATAAGACTCTTCTGTAACTAACTTGTAAATACTGGTGCATGTGCGTCACTGTTTTGTTTCCTGTTCCATCGTTATTTACCTTACAGTCTCAAGTACTGAAATCCCTGTCAGAGTTTCCATTAATCTTGTTTCTAAGGCCACATTAATTAAAATTACAAGTATCTTTTGATTGAGAGAGCTTTGGTGAATTTCTGCTGCAAATAGCATTTTTGAATTGTGATTCTATTATCCTACATAACCATCTCAAAAGTACATCATGTTCAGAAGCATCACTTTAAGTGTTTAGGGAGATGTTATCGGAAGTTTGGTGTATGCCAACTTTTGGCACAGCAAAAATTAGGTGACAAATGAGAGTAGTTGAGGGTATAAATTATGAACAGAGATGCTAAAACAGCATTGATACATCCAGGCCCAGTCCAGTTCACTGTGTTCTGTTACAGTACAAGCCAATGGAACTTCTGTCGAGGGTATGTTCAGTCATATGAAGAAGCACTCATAATTAATGTGCTACAAATGTAGAATAACTGTTATCTTTTGTTGTGTCCAAAAACTGTGACCTGATATGTTTGGCATGGTATTACATGTTACTGCCACCATGGCGTGCCTTTCAAAGAAATGATGCAATTGTACAAACTCCCAAAATGAAGCCTGGTGCCCATGACATCCGAGTGATGACGCTTTAGACACACCTAGAGCTCAAGTGTCAGTGAGAATGATGTCTCCTGTAGGAAAGGATGCATGGCCTCATAGTGACAGTGTAGTGTTCCTGCTCTGACATGAGCTTAATTTCCACCTGAGGAGACATTGCTCTCCTTGGGTTCCTGTTTCTGATGGTATGAGTAGGGTATGTTTTGTCTAGATCTTTGGGAATTTTGGGAATATGTGTGAGGAGATTGCTTGCTGGGTTTTGTTGTTGTTCTTCTAATGGAAACCAGAGAAACATTTTAAGCAGGTTTTTGGGGTTTTTTGACCAGACAATCATTATTCACAATAATGAATGATTATGAGATCAAAAGTGGGCAGCAGAGCAGCTGGCATGAGTAAAAACTTGTATTTTTTTTTTTTGCTATATCTCTGATTGAAATCAGCAGTTTTCAAAGCCGATGCTGACTCTGTTGAATCTAATTTAGCTCCTGCATGAACTCAGTTGAAGCGTAAGTGTAACTGGGAAGGGAACCAATGTTCTCTAGCAGAACATCACATCTGCAGTGTCAGACACGTGAGTCCCCACAAACACCTGTTTTAATAAACAGCCAATTTGCTAATGCTCAGTTATGCCCACAAATAGCATCTGTTTCTGGCCAGTTGTCTACCTGAATAGAGCATCCTTCTTAATCAGTGAAAGCCTCTGTTGCATAACTGGTCTGACTCATTTTCCACCCAGAGATGGGAATTACCCACTCTGCTCTCTGCCCTTAATATCCTTGAGGGAATTGGTGGAAAATAGGAAGTCTGCTGGAATGGTTCCACCCTCCCTTCCAAGCAAATAAAGCAGTCAGGGCTTTGATATGTGCATAAAAATAAATACATTTTTAGAGCGAGATGTTATTAAAATACCACATTGGCTGAATGATAATTAGTGATGGACCAGTGGAGCACCCAGGGCATTCCCACGGTGGATGTTGCTTTAATGATGGCTCAAAACAAATTTCCAGACATTTATAGTGAGGTTGGATGCTGCGAAGAGAGAAACAGGAACACCTTCCTGACACCTGGAAGCCAGCACCACGTTGTCGGCTGAAAGGAGCCTGGGCAGCTGATCCAAGCAAACCTGGCACCACACACTTCCACTGTGCTAAATTCATGCCTTGCACTCTTGGCCCATGGACTTTGAAGAGAGCCTGGCATAAGGGCACAGGAAAGACTTGCTGTTCCTCCTCAGGAAAATTTTTTATCTTTACACTGAAATTCTGGATCTAGTAATAAATTCTGTGTATAAAGGCTGTGCGTACAGCCTTACGGTGCCAATAAAGGAGTAAATAAAACTATAACACTATATAATCTCTAAATAATATCCTGCCTTCTCTTTTGAAGGAAACAACCTTGTGGGAGAAATAGTGGTGATAGGACTAATCCTTTTCTCTTCCTGCCATGCCCCATTGCTAACTATAGATATGAAGTAGAAGTGGATTCAGATATTAAACTGTTTTATTGCTTTTCTTATTTAAACATTCCTTATGAGATTACAACAGAGGCCATTGCTCTTAGAGAGGAATAAAGCAACTTTTGACCTCTGCCCATGCATGTAGGAAGTAATATATTGTCTGCTATGCAGTTATTACAAGTAATAAATTGATGACACAAACTATCCAGGAGTGAGGGACTAGAGAGACAAAGCAATAACATAGCAAGAGTTTGGCAATTTTAACCTTTCAGGAGCAGCATAGCAGCTGACCATGCACCCAATACAATAACCTGAAACAGTACAATAACACAGCCAGGGAGAAGTGAATCTCTAACCCAGCGAAAGTAAAGCCATGACTTAAACCTTGACATAAATTTTTGTAAGCCAACTTGTGCTGCTTGTTAGCAAAAGACTAAATCTTTCGTCCTCCATGGAAATTCTGCCCAGCAGATTGTATTTCATGGAAAATCAGCTCAGTGGAAGCCAATCCAAATTGCTTGTGGCTTGAATTATATTTTATAGAAATCAAGCTGCCCAAAGTGCTATGAAAACAATGTGGTTCTGTGGCCCCTGATTAAAAAAATGTGATAGAGCTGATTATTCACTTATGTTACATTTTCAAAAAGAAGTATTCATGCAGTGCAAACTGTCTGCTTAGTGAGAGATTAAGCAACCAGTCCCTTAAACCTCTCCTGTAACTGAGCAACCAGCAGTGGTAGATGTTTATGTTTTGAGTCTGTAATGCACCCTGACAAGGGAGGTCACTGGATGGAGGTAGGCAGAAATAAAATTAAAATTGAATAAAAACAACTGAAGCCCTGGGACAAAGTTGCAGCATTCTATTTTTATTTTTGAGACATCTGGGCTCACTGGGATTTTCTGAATGTCTCTCACTGAAGTTGCATATTAAGTACCTTGAAAGCAAATGATGCAGCAAAGGAGGGAGTTGGCTACTTGCTGTGCACTGAGCAGAGATTTCTCATTTCATCCATCATTCACAACGTGCTGCAGTACTTCCAGAACTACTGAACTTACCTAATGTAGGGTGGAATGAGACCAAGAGCTCCATTTGCAATGTGTGCTCTGCTCTGAACTGAATGTGGTAAGGTGGTTTGTAATTGCTGGGTTTAGTAGCATAGTTTAATCCTATAGATTTAATATTGTGCGCTCTGCTTTTTAGGATACATGGAATTATTGGCTTTCAGAAATCAAGAACTGGTTATTTATAAATCACAAGGCTGACTTACATATCAGACTCAAGGGGCCTTTTGCCTTTTGTTTCCTGTAAATGTAGATTGTACTCTACCTGTAAGTACATCATTAGAACTGCACTTTAAGAGCTGCTATCCAGCTTCTCCATTTCCCACAGTGATCCCACAGAGTTATGTTAATGGATTTATGGCTTTCCAGGTCATCCCACATCTGACTATCCACACAACAGAGAGCAGGCTGTATAATAATTTACTCAGAGTAGCAGTAAAAAAGTGCAGCTAAGTCTTGCTAGCTTACCAATAGTTGGCCAGCCTTGGGAGCTAGGGATGGATGAGTTGGTCTCTCCAGACCTTTCCTGGTTCAGCAGCCATTGTGTTATGATTTAAGAAGCTGGAGATTTTAAAAAGATTGAGGCTCTTGGTAAAATCCCAAGATGTCGACGAATTTGGCAGTGTACCTCTTATCTCTTTCTGTTCACCACTTCATTGCGGTTAATTTAAATTCCATAATCAAATTATTGAAATAGCTTTCGTTTGTTAGCTTCTTAAATACACTTCTGATCTTTGCTGTTGAACCGTATCTGTGTGTGTGGTTGGAGAGGTAGGATCATCTGTAGTGCCCAAAATTACAGAATTGTAGAATAGTTTGAGTTGGAAGGGACCTTTAAATGTCATCTAGTCCCTCACCCAAACAAGGAGGAGGGACGTCTTCAACTGGATCAGGTCACTCAGAGCCCTGTCCAACCTGACTGTGACTATTTCCAGGGATGGAGCCATGCTCAGGGACAGTCTGGCAGCCACAACAGGTTCTTACAGCTGAAGCAATTGCATCAGTCCCTGTAGTTTTCTCCAAGTCAGTGTGTGCCCAGTCCCTGGATTGTTTAGGTTACTGACAGACAGAACTTTGGCTTCTTTGGTGGTTTAGGAAGGAATCTACAAATCGAGGTTTTGGCGGGGATGGGGGGAGGCAAAACTATGAGGACTACTTTCTGTATATCCCCTTTTTGTTGCCTCTTCTTGGAGATTTTGGGGCCTGTGTCACAGACTGGTTTCCACCATTCATGTGAAGTACCTCTAAAAAATAGCTTTGTAGCACTTGCAGCCTATTGCAGCAGACATTGTTTTATGTTTTAGTGTCTGGCTGGCTCCAGCTGTCCCTTCGACCTGAGCTTTGAAAATCATTATTCCGTGTGGATTTTGTGCTCCCCTATTAGGACAGTGTCTGCACAAACCCAAAGTGTGTGCAGCAAGGTTACTTCAAGATTTATTTTACAGCAAATTCATTCCTCTGGATGCCTCGTGAGATTAAAGTCAAACTTAAAAGAATCATTTTCCAAAACAGAAAGCAAAAAATGATTTAGCTAGTCCATACCCCATCATTCACCATTCAGGCTTGGAACAATGGCAGGATTATGTCATTGTCTTAACTGTGAACGTTGCCTCTAAATTTGTGTGTTCTAAGGATGGAAAGTGAAGCAGCCTTTCTCCGATAAAAGAAAGGCTGGTTGTCTTTGATAAAGCATAGATAAATGCTTTGATAGTTACTTTTTAATTGCTTTATTGCAAAAAATTTTCAATGAAGCCATAAAAGAGAAAAAAAATGATCAGCCTAATTGCCTCAAGATGGATATGTAATGCATAAATCTCTTGTTTAATGGATCTAGTAATAGACCACCTGTTTCAGTTGCATTCTCCCATTCAGAATATGAATGAATGATTCTCTCAGATGTTCACAAAGAGAAAACACAATTGCACCCTCAAAAACTCGGTGATTTTTCTTTTTACTTTTTTTTCCTTGAGGTTTGTTCATTCTTGTTCTCTGTATCAGCCAATCTCGGTACATTTAACCTTGGGAAAAGAAAAGCCTTTGGTGTGATGTGTAGAGCTTCATGCGTTTTTGTTTTCCAGTTGTGTTTCAAATGAGAACAGAGAGCCATGCACATTAATAAAACATTGCCAAATCCCCAGAGAGTCAGGCCTGAGTTGCAAGTATTCCTTCATTATGTGGTCAGTGTATACACCCCTGTATGGATACCATCCCTCTTGCCCGGTTCTGTGTCTTTTGGTATTGGAATTACTTGTCTCTGGTAAGATTCAGTCGTGTTGAGCGTGTTTGAGCTCCTCAGCCTGTCTTGTGATTCAATAATAATTAACAAAAAGGACTGCACAACTTTGTGGATATGGGCTCTTCCTTTTTGTGGGCATGTGGAATTCCTGAGCCATTCTAAAGATAGGGAATTTTAGTAAGTAATCTTAGATCTCCTCTTGTAGTGTTGGTGTTTTTCATGGGTAATTTTTGGGGGAGAGAGGGTTTGGGTGTTTGGGGGTTTTTTTTCCCATTAAGGATAGCTTGGAATATACTTCTGAAATGCTGAAAGTGCATATATTGCCAGTTACCATGTCCCACTCATGTGGGTAACTTTCTAAGACATGCTAACTTGCTGTCTTTTTAAATTAGGAGCAGCCCATTTCTGAGGTAACTTCCTCCTGTTGTAAGTCCTGGCATGATCACTTGGAGCACATCCATAAAAGCTGTCTCTGTGTGGTTCTTCCATGTTCCCTGTGGTAACTGTGTTCCAAAGATGTGCATTTTCTTCATGAAAAATCTCTTTTCAAAGCTCAGCCCCACAACAGCTGAAATTTGAGACTCGGAGGGCTTCTCGTATCCAGAGACTTCATAAGCTCCAGTCAGAGATGAATGGATGAAGCAGTCTAGCAAGCATTAAAATGGCAACAAACAGGGAAGGTGAGATGGGAAGAAACAAGCACTCATTTAGAAAAAACTCAAGATGTCAAGAACAAAATTAATCAAGCCATCAGGGGATATAAAGATTATTTTTTTAAACTTTTACAGAGCCATGAAAGGGTAATAAACAACAAGAAAGAGAATGGCACATTTATGGGCTTAAATTCAACCTGGTCGATGGAAGAGAAATCTGGTGGGAATGATTTGCATGATGGAAGCGCTAAAATCCATGTTTATCACCTATTTAAGAGCAGATGAGGGAAGGCGGAGCCATCTGTCAGAAGTGGCGTTTTCAGCTTCTGAGAACCTGGAAGCAGTTTCTGATGGATGTGTATCCATCAGTGTTGTAGCTATGAAAGAGCAGGAAGGGGGACGGGATGGTGTCTCTGCAGCCCATGGGTTTGCAGTGAGGAAGAAGGTGACCCATTGTGGAGTCTTTCACTCTTAGCTAGGGGCTGGGAGAGCTGTTCCATTGTGTTGCATTTCATCTTCATTGTGGCAAGCTGGAAATCAGCCTTTGTCAGCAATAAAACTTCCCCCTGAAGTACTCAGTCCTTAGCAGGGGACTTACATGTCAGCTTCATCCTGAGAAGCAAAGAGGAATAGACCAGAGCACTAAAAGCTAGTTTAGTTTAACTAGATGTAGAAGGCCTGTGATTTGGCAATCTTGTTTCCACATGATGTATGTAAAGCCCAAATGAGTGAAAAAAAGTTAAATCCAAACCATGAGTAATATTGCCTGATATCAGCTTTATTTATCACTGATGATATCACAAAATTGTGCCTATGTTTCATCTCTGTGTCACAGCCTATGCTGCCATATCCAGCCCTCTCCTGCCCCTGCCAAAGAGCCTGATTTATGCTAAGTGTCCATAATATTTTTGGTCTGATTTTCATGCAGCACTGAGATGGTGCTAGCAATCACCATCTTTGTTCCAGTAGCTTCTGCACTACTTCCCTGCGGATGTCAGCTCCTCAAAATCATCCAGTGGGATTTTGTGCTCACTCTGCTAAGAGCAGCTAGATTGCCAGGCATGGGGGTGCAAGACAGACAAAAGAGAGAGCCTCCGGTCCTTGCTCTTTCCAAATTGCAGTCAACCAAATGGTAATAGCATAGGGATGCTTTGTTGTATTGAGAAATTCTTTTTTTTTCCTCAATTTTGTTGAAAAGCTTCAGCTGTATTGCCTGTGACAAAATTCAGATCAAAAATTGCAGCTTTAAAGGAGCCACATTCAGTGTTGACGACACTGCTGTGGTAAATCAGCTTGTAGGACATAAAAATTGTGGCTTAGAACTGGGGAAAGTTAGAGAATGTTTCAGTAAAAGCTCAGCAGCCAAGAGTCAGGAAGGCTTTGCTCTGGAGTTACACTGAAATGGGGACAGCACATAGTGACACGGATGTACCAGACAACAGGCACTTCAGTACAGCAAAGTCAGTATGTCCATGAGACTGTGAAAAGGATGTAAAAATGATGAGGGAGTCTGCTTGGGAAGCATTTCGAGAAAGCTACTGTGACCAGAAGAAATAATACAATCCCTAGGGAATACACCCATGTGGGGTTGGAGAAATGGTATTTCTGGATCTGGCATCTTGACGGGATCCTTGCAGCAGTCAGTCTCCAGGATTGGCTGTTAGCACTTTGGGAAGCTCGCTGTGAGGAGGACAATTTGGGATTCCCACAAGAAAGGATAAAGAGCTGGGAAGAACGAAAGAATCTCTGCTGTGTTCAACACAGTGCCACATGGCTTAGCCTGTGAGTTACATACACAGGGAACTGGAATTGGTGATGGAGAGCTCTTGTGGCTATTAAGCTGAAGTGTGTAACAAGAAGTGATTACACTGTGTGGATGCTGTGAGTGTATCCCAGACTTACAGCACAGGCTTTTTCCAGGGGAGGTAATAAAGAAATCCAGCAGCTCATCAGCCTGTGGCTCTCCATCAGTGTCGGTTCTTCAGTCAGGAACTGAACTTGGCCCAATTCGAGATGTGCTGCCATCTGACTTCCTCCTGTGGCTGGTGGAATGAGAGCTCAAAGTGGGAGATGAGTGGGCCCTTCTGCCTCTGCCCTCTCCAAAAAGCTGCATGTCCAGTGTTAAACTCTTGAACCTGAAATTGTATAAATGACTTGATTTTAAAACCCTTTCAAAGTCAACAGGATCTGAGCCTTGGTACACAGCCAGAGTGAGATTTCTAGTCTGTAATTGTTAATTATGTGTGTATGCGCCATTATTTACAAGTACTCTCTGTAGAGGACCAGTACATGAGAGAAAATAGCCTAGTTCAGGCTAAAATCTGCTATTTCTAATAACTGGTCAAGCCAGAATGAGTTCAAGACATAGACCCCAGAGTCCTGGGGATTGTCTTGCTCCTGAACAAAACAGGGCTCATCTACCATAGGGCTCCCACCCCAAAATCTCTACTGAACCTCCAGTTTTGTTTGCTGCAAGCTAATTTGTAATAGTGGGGAATCTGGGAGATACATCTGCTTGGCAAAGGTATGATTTAATAAGTTTTGGGATTTTTAAAACTGAAATAGTTATGCCAGTACACTCCTTGCCATATAGTTATGCTAATATAAAGGTATTTTATATTTCAAAATACTTTCTTGTTCTTAGTGTTGATTGTCTGTGCCTGTATGTGCAGATTCTGAGGTAACATATAGTTTTAATAAACCCCTTTGATAGCCTTGAGTTTACACAAAACAAATATCAGATTATGCTTACTTTTTATGCACCAACTCAATTTCTGGTTTTATTTCTCTGTAAATAGAGCTAAACTCTAGTTACATATGCCTAGATGCCTGAAAATAGGGATTTGATTCCAGAAGCTATTGTTGTAATGCAGTTAGCTCCGATTTTTCTGCTAGCAAATTCCATTTTGAATCATGTTAAT
>VZTA01016050.1:62121-123226 GCA_013398855.1 Mohoua ochrocephala | reverse complement strand
AAAAAAAAAGGGAAAATGTTTGCACATTACTTAAAAACAGACCAAAATCTTATCTGAAGAACAAGTTAATTTCAAAAGTTAATTTAATTTCTATAGAAATACTCAAAACTATTTATACAAGAAGTTCTACTTTTTTGTTCTTTTCTACAGATGAAGAATTCAGTATCGTGATTATATAACCTAATATGTTAGGATGAAATGTAAAAATCCTGGTGTGTGGATCTGAGTTTTTAAAAAGGTTCTTGTTCTCCTAGACAGAATCTTTAAGCAAAATAATAATAACAACAATAGTGATACAGCAATAACATTCTGTAATGATGCTCAGTAAAGGCATATATTTGATCATCATAGCACACAGTAGGCCATAATGGAATAGGACAGAGCTTGNAGTATTATATAACTATTTCTAACAAGAAACTGCTATGAGTGTGTATGAAAGATCAACTTCTTGGATTAAGTCAGTCTGCAATGAGACAATTGTTAAATAGTAGCTATCATTTTTGCTGCCAAATGGACACTGAAACCTCTGCTTACATCCCCGGCAACCTGCAAATTTGAGTAATGTCCCAATTATGCTTTCATTTCTGTATTAAAGGAAGGAAACAGCATTTCACAGTATGAAAACTAAACGGGGTAATACCAAATTTTCCTGAAAAGCCAACAGAATACTCCTACTCTCTCAACTGTTTCAAATGGTTTTATAAAGTAGCTGGGAGCTCTTAGGCTACAAAAGTTTGAGACGTCAGATTTCCAAGTCATGTCTTTGAAGATGCTTGCTTTAATACCAGTCAAAAGCATTATATTAACTCCCTATCTTTGAGCCTAAAATCTAGTCAACAAAAAAATGATAGCAAAAGCGAAATGTGATCTGGCAATGCCGTTCCCTGTATCCGACGAGTTTCTTCTTGTAATAGAATCTTATTGCCGCCAAGACTTCCTTCCCTTCTCAAAACACAGTCAGGAAATTACTGTAGCTCTTAGACAAGGAAATTAAAAATCCCAGGTAATGAGTGCATTTTTGCCCAAGTTGCCGCAAAGTTTGGTTAAGTACACTGTTCCCAGATCATTTATTTTTAAAGCTTCACTGTCCTATTTTTAATTTACGGTCTTTAAATTACTTCATAATTAGATACTTGATTTTTAGAGCACAGAATGTAAAGTCACCTTGTGGCAAAGAAACTCTAGACCAAGTGTACTTAGGCACACACATCTGAACAAGTCAGGGAAAGAGACACAGAATTCTAGAGGAAGCACCAAAAAAAGAAAAAGAAACCTGGCAGTGTGTAAACTCAAAAACAAAGTCCACTTCCACTTACAGCCTTTCAAAACATCCTCAATAAGACTGATCTGTTGTGACAGCACGTCAGCATTCGCAAGATCTCTAGAGACAGCAGTATCCTTTATCCTACTAAACACTGTAGTCCAATTTGCTTTTTTTTATTACTTTGAATAGCCATGGAAAACAAAGACCTGTAACATTATTCATAGTTATGCTCTTGACCATTGTTAGACTTCATGAGTGTGTATGTGACAGTGTTAAACTTTCCCATTACTTTGGCAGTAATGGAAGCAACACTATCAAACACCAATGGTTTCCAAGCCAGTAATTTTTTTAGGAATTATGCAACCAGCAGTTTGGAACTCAGCTTCAGGGGCGTTTGCAGGTAACTGAAGTGCAAACACCTACTCAAGGTTCCATGGAGAACTAGTATTTGCTGAGGTCAGACTTCTTGTATTATTTCTATTTCGTTCTCATCAGATAGGCCATGTCCTGTTACGACAAGGCAATTTGTCAAAATCAGAGAAATGTGAGGTGTATTTAAATTTAACGTTAATTTCTGCGGCATGAAGCTCAGTGGCATGAAAGCAAAATCACCAACTGTTTCCCTTTGCTTATGGTAAAGTTTAAAATGGCCTTAAACCAATCAAATTCAGCAGATATATTCAGCAATATAAACAGAAAAACCAATGTGGTACTCTGACCCCATATTAACATATTTATTCATACGCACAGAGAAGTTTATCCAAACCATTCAAATTGAGGTGACCTTCCTCCTTACATAATTCTAAACTTGGGACTCCTGATTGAGCCATTATTCCTACAAAGCACATGGGTCCAGTCAGAGCTTGTGACACAGACGCCATACCGAACAGTAAAAAGAAGTTACACAGTATGTGAGCACATGGCCCCTTCTAGGAAACAGCAGGCAGCAAAGTCCCACATGGTCAGGCTGCTGTCTCTGATTAGATGAATGAGTGAGGTAAAGGACATAAATCCCAGGTGAGAAATTTGAAGGCTTCCAACATGAGATAGGAGCATCCCAGAGATGGAGAGGGCTGTTATCTGAAGAAGGCAGAAGTGCAATATTGCCTGATAGGATGGAGAACAGAATTTTACTGTACATCTGATAGTTTGGGGTACAATTACTGAGCCATCTCTGCCTAATTACTTTTCCTTGGCAGAAAGTAAGCTTCAGATTATCTTCACACTAATTTTGCACTCTCCTGGCTGACAGTAGAGGCATGACTGAGTTAAAGAGCTGCAAATAGAAGCAAATTTCCCAACCAAATTTTGAAAATAATGGCAATGTGTTCTGCAGGGAGGAAAATTTATGTTACAAGCACCAAAGTAAGTTACCTGTCAGAACCCTAAATTTAAAGGAACACCTGAAAGTTTTCTGCATGTAATATCAAAGTTATTCCATGCTATAGGTATGAAATTCATAAAAATTCATACATATAACAGGAAAACCATTACCTACTCCATTTTGGAGGATAGAGGGAAAAATGCAGAGTTTATTGCAAAGATCTGATCTAATTTGCACCAAATTATGCTTATATTGTTCTACAGTGACTATAGGGGTAAATTTTGTATTAAAAAGGTAGATAAAAAGAACCCTTTGCTATGTACACACAGCTCTCACTGCATGCAGCTTGTGAAACATTTGAGGAACCTGAGGCTGCTCGGAAATGTCCTATTGATACAAGAACTGCTTGGAGCCAAGTGACATCTCAGGATCGATCCCCTAGCCCGGGCCAGCACCAGCACTGTGTGCACACCAAAACAACACAATTCCCTGCCAGAGGGCTGGGTGATGCTTCTGCTTGAATCCCATGCTATTCAGGCTGGCATTGCTCTCACACAGCTGGATTTTTTGTGCAACAACTGCAATATGACTTAATGTTTTTTGTTTATTTTCTTTTACTCATTTCAGAACAATGATCACCTTATTATCTAAACTGCTTTATATTATACATGCCAACACAGATCCCTGCTCTCAATCCTACCACTATTTGCTTCTCCCAATACATCACGGTTATGTCATTTCCAGTTAAATAGTGCATCTCATTTCACTAGAAATGAACCAAACACACATGGTGGCATCAAACTGTGTAATCAGGTCATCTGAACAGACTCATGCTCAATTTAACAAAAACTTGTTCTTCATTCAGCTCCACCCCCGGTGCCTTCTAAACCACAAAGAACAAGGATCAGACCTTTTTCAGTTCTCATGTATCTTCTAGGCTACCAAAGTGACAAGTAGCTAAAGCCTCTCATATGAAACACTTTTAGAGCAGAAATTGTTTTGCTCTTCATGACAAAGAGTAGCACTGAGACTATACTGTAACTGGAAAGCAATATGAAAATCTACTATTCCAGAATTTAAACGCATGATATGCTTGAACTAAACAAACCCAATCTATTTTGGGTATAACTGACATTGATTTCAAGCTTTTAGTTTTTTACTAAACTTTTTCACTAAATTAAACTATTTATAAAACTGGAACCGTCACCTTTTATTGTATCTATTTTAAGCACAGCAAAAACAGCGCTATAAACTAACACATTTTTAAGACTAAGTAAATCAGAACCATCTGTGTAATCTCACTGAACCCATCACACGCATACAAAAATTTTAAATATTTGATAAGATAAATTAATAATGCTCACCAAACAAAACAAACTCGCTAGTTTTGAGCTCAGTCATAACCCAGAAAGGAAAAGGTAACTACCCCCACCATCCTCATCAACAACCACATCAATTGTAATATATAACAGAAGCCTGACACCACAGGATGCTGTTCAAGAATATCAGAAGGAAAAAGCCCCACAGTTGCCACTTGACACCACCTATGAAGAATCAATAGCAGAGTAGGGGCCTCAAGCAAGGCTATTAATTTCTGTAACATAATTTATTGGAGAAACTACTATTACAAAAATAAGAATATGATAGTAAGGCACTTTCAGGTACAGAAAAGATGTGCAAGGTAAATGCTGTGAATGGAGGTACCAGCAGCTGGAGGGAAGTTCAAATCTGGTTGTTTTACTTGCATAAATTAGCAGTGTCAAAATGCAGTTCATTTGTCAATTTGTCTCTCAAAAGGCCAAAATGAATAGAAACGACCAGAAGACTTATGTCATAAAGAATTCAGAGTCTTAGCTTACAATACATAGTAGAGGAAGATAAAGGGAGAGAAAGGGAAGCATTGTCTTATATATATTTTCCACAAACATGTGCAATTAAATTAATTTTAAGCTATAGTACCAAATAAGTTTTGCTTTTTCAGACTCTCATTGACTGGACAATATATTCCAAATGATCTACTGCTTGCAGAAACAGTATTCGTGTGGACAGCTTTGAAAACAAGAGGAGTATAATCATTTTGTAGATCTGTTTAGATGGGTGTTCCAGGAAAGGAAGGTTGCATGACAAATGTAGTGAAATAAAATGAAAATAGACTGATAAGACCAGCATCACAAGTGGAATGCAGTGTGGTAAGCAGATAGTAACAACACAGAAAGGAAGCAGGAGGGGAGGGTGCTACAGGGGGGTACAACCTTGCAGAGCCTGATGCCAGAAATTATGAACTTGATACAGTGAAACAGGGAGCCAGGGCAGGCAGTGAGCAAAAGAGGTAAAGATGAGGAACTTTGAAACTGAGTTTTGAATAAACCGAGGGCAGTGATGTTATTTAAAACAGTCCTGAAGAACAGAAAGGAAACTCTTATTGTGTTACTACCCAACACACTTGAGAAGTTGAAAACTTAAGTTTTGCAAACTACATTATAGTGTTAAGCACTTGTTCAAATATACGTGAAAAGTGAATTTTATTGTTTCTATTTTAAACTCAAAAGAAGTCAAAATAAAAAGTGAAAAAAAAGATCAGTAACATACCAATTCCATTAACTGTTTTAGCTGACCTATCTCTTCTGGAAGGGAACCTAGCTTATTGTTACTTGCAATTAAGACTTTTAGAGGAAGACCACACAGGCAAGCTGGCAAAGAAGAAAGTTGATTTCGACTGCAACAAAACAAAACAAAATATTAAAATCATCAGTGATGTTCCACTGTATACTCACATAAACTCTGAGAGCTGCAAAATTTCTTCATTTTCGTGGGTTATATTTTATGCACATAAAATTGAAATTTTCACATGGCAATCATTAAGAAGAGACTTGCACATCAGAAATACCTGATTATCGACTAACAATATTGCGGAATTTACCACTCTGGAAAAAATGCATTGTATCAGTTTAACAACATTGTAACAAATCTGTTTGTCACAAAGAACAGCTGTTTCCCTTCCTAATGAATACAGGAAAGTCAACTGAGACAGTATTTTGCAAGTATTTAAACATTCCTGTGGTTTTATGTGCCATTAAAATGGATGCCTTTTGTTCCAACTGAAAGACAAATATACAAATTACAGACAAAATGGTTATTTTCTCAATTAATTTAAAGTACATTTACAGTTGAAGATTACTTGGTGTGTCTTTTTCTATGGTTCTGTGCTATTAACTCAGGTAAATACAGCCAAGATTTCTGGACTGACAATGGTTCATTTCTTTCCAAGATTCATAAGCTTAAAGATGACAAATGTCATGACCCTTTGTGATGTCCACAAGATTAAAAACAGTAATTTGTGGCTCACTTCCCAGAAGAAACTTTATGCTCATCAAAATAATGTAGTAATTACTCTCTTCTAGAATATTTAAAAGTTTTCTTAAAATATAACATTTTCTTTCTTATGGTTATTAAACTGTAGTAAAACAATGAACAGTAACTTAAAGTGGCACCCCAGTATAAACCATCTTAATTAGCTCCTGCCTACATGTTCAGGCTTCAGAAAGCAAAGATATATGACTGAACTCTGGAAACACGTGGCAAAAATTGTCCTGTGTAATTTCAGTAGGAGTTGCAATATTGAGGTGAAACAAAACCAAACAAAAATCAAAATTCCGCAAGTTGCAAAGCATTTCTTCAACTGCCAATCCAGCAGTGTGCTACAAAGATGCATATAAAGATGCATATTCATGCTCCACAGTCTCAAAATGTTGTACAAAGCAAACTACCATTGCATCTCTGTTGCACACGCCAGGATACAGACAGATATCAAGTAACAAACCCAAAGAAAATAAAAATGAGAAATCCAACTACTAACCAGCAGCAGCTGGAAAAAAGTATCAGTGCTTGTTGTGGAGCCAGGTTTCTTAATTCTAGTGCTCTCACAGAAGACCAAGACACGACTTTTTCAAAAAATTACTTGGAAATACTTTTTCAAGTTCTAAAGAATTCAAATTGAGGAAGCCTACACTCTAAAACAGTAACCCTATGCTGCAGATCAGACACAGATAAAAAACAAGTAAAAACAATTTTTAAACTCCACAGAACTCAGAAGCAACCCACTAAGAGATAAGGAGCAGAACACAACCAGGGCAAGTGAGTAATAAATCATCATTAGTTTAAAAGGAATTTCTTTAAATAAAACATGAACAGTACCCATCAAGGCCCAAAGACTATACATAGATCTCTTGGCATCACTTTCTAATGCTATTTAACATATGGGCTCTGCTGGTAACAGGCAGAAAAATATGCATTTTAAATCTATAACGTATTTCTTGCCAAGAAGCAACGTGGTTAGAAAGTCAAGGATGTATTTCCTTGTTCAGACTGTTCACTACGTCCAACTAACATGGGGAAGGGCACATTCAAGTGAGGAGGGGATTTTAAACTGAGAGAAATTACCTTACTTAATCAAACGAAAAAATTCCTTTTATTTTGTCCAATTTACCATCATATGTGATATAAAACCTATTATAGTTTTGTGATGACTCAGACAAATTCTATCACTACACAGAGTTCTAATTCACTGTTCCATGACACTGAGTTCTAACCAAGTTAATTCTAATTCCTAAATTTAACACGACATTTTATGTATATTTAACACCTTAATCCAGTTCTTAAGTTCTTTACGTATATCTAAAACACTAATTCAAAATCTCAAGTGCTATTTCTTGTATGTGTGCAGATACTCAGGACATACTATTCCACTTCAATTTTTAGAGCCAAAATAGTGTTCCACAGTGTCCAAAACTGCAGTACAGTAATAATACAGACTTGAGAAAGATCCTCAGTGTTGATAAAACTGATGACCAAACCTTCATTCCTTGAATTTAAAAGACCAAGAGCCATTTCACCCCATACTCAGACCTCATTCTCACGAAGACCAGACTGTTCTATCTTCACTATTACAGTTCTCACACTGTTAACTGCAAAGAAAACTCCACACCTCGCCCCAGCTGAAAAAGGGCTCACCTGCCCTCCATCAAGAGCACGTGTGCATTCACCTGCACTTGAACGAGCAGCAATTCTCTGTACTGATTAGTATTCACACAGACTTTTCCTGGAAAGGAGGAAAAGGTGTCTAACTCTTTCCCACTTTCTCCTAAAAAAGGCAGCAGCTATATTTCTTTCAGAATGTGACTATGCTAGTGACAGATACAGTATCATGCTCTTCCATTCCATTCCCTGTTGAGAAAAACATAAATCCTCTATCTCTGTCCCTCCGTCTTTTTATCTGCAAAATGCACGTCAAGTTTTACAAAACTTGTCATCAGAAGTGAATTAAAAGAATACAACTGTTTGGATGTGATTAGCATTCTGGATTTGTTAGAAGGTTAAGGGACAGAACTGGATTAATATTGCTTGGTTTTCTTTTAATAATTATTTTTACATTTTGGCATTTACAATGCCTTCATACAGAGCTGTCTCTGCAGCCAATGAGCTTTTGCACTACCCTTTGCAGTAACATGAAAAAATGCAGTCAGTTGTGCCAGAAGCTTATAAAGTGCAGACAAAAAAGCTTTACATATTTGCAAATAAACAAAAAAAAATGTGGCAAAGTTCAACTTACCTCAAATTTAAGTAAGTTAGCATTTGCAAGTTTACTATGGCATCTGGTATAACTTTGATACAATTGTGGTATAGATTTAGTGTTTCCAGTGACACAAAATGGCACAACTCCGTAGGAACTTCAGTTAACCTATTCTTGGATAAATCTGAAAAGAGGAAAAAGAGAGAAGGTACATTTTTTGAGCCATCAGAAAGATGTACTTTGGAAAGCTGTGCTTTATTAAAGCAAGTGAATAAATAGAATTTACAAGGAGACGGCAAATTAGACCAGTATTTTTATTATGCAAAGCAAAACTAGTGGAATCTTTTACAATTTTGAAATGGAGCAGGCTGCATGCAAAAGAGCAAACATTCAATTAGGATTTATTTGGTCTAATAAAAAGTAATTATTTGCAGGTCTCAATATGCTGAGGAAATAGTTGCAAACAGATTCCAAAGCTCATATAATATACCCAAAGATCTAGCCAATACACAGTTAGACATCTGCAAATAATGATAGCATTGAGAGAAAACAAGCAACCACAATTACATATTTAATTTCTTTAAATAAATAAATAAAGTAATTCTTCAAACTGATCTTTCTTTCCTGGGTCTAAACCATTTATAAATGAATGCTACCTAAAGAAACAGCAGAGGTCTTCAAGAATGAATTTTATGTAAGTACATACAAGACAACAATGACAGATTCCAATCCCCCAAGCCACTGCTTATACCCACAGAACAAAAGCTTTTGACTTTTGATCAGTTATTCATTCTTCATTTCCCATTCTACGCACAAAGACACAAAGGAAAATAAGGAGAAAAAAATGTTACTGAGCTTTGTTACTTAACTACCAGTGTATGAAAAATGAGGTATCATACTACTGATGTGAGCTCAAGTCATAAAATAATAGTGCATGGCAATAGTCAAGTGAATCAACTGGGTTCAAATCATTGTTTAAATAGTGTTGCAGAGCAAATATCTTATCCTCAGAAACTACACAAATGCCATCTACCCACGTCACCAGCCAGACAACTTAATCTGAAGAATGGTCACCTGTTAAGTGGAAGGAACAGGAATGTACCTACGCAAAAAGTGAAATGTCTGATGGTAAGGAAAAATATAGAACTTAATTATCTCCTCACTTCACTGCTGCTATTTTAAGCCTAGTGCCTGATCCTTTAAAGCTTCTTTCAGAGCTTACTTAAACTAAATAAAGGAAAAAGCAGCCAAAGTATGGATTATTTCCACAGCCCTGATGATCTGTTTCCTGTCTTTAGGGCCATAAATCATATTTTTGCTTTTTGGGAACAAACAGGTAGAAGTATGAAGAATTTTCTAACTTCCTTTGAAGTTTGCTGTGCAGAAGCACAGCTTGAATTCAAACCTATCGCCAGTCAAAAGGACTTACTAGTTTTGTTCTTGTCTCCTGCAATGCAAGTTGAAATTCAGCACATTCTGTTCTTTGTCAGCTTCCACTTTGCTTCACCTCATTGCTTCCAACAAGAAGTTGGTTTCATTATTCCATCCCCTACCAAGACAATTGTGATGGCCCACAGGCACAGTAACTGAGAGCAGCTGTGCTGACCCTAATGGTGGCATGATTGAGTTGAGCACCTCAACCAAAATTATTCACTTCTAAGTTATCATACAACAGCAACTCTAACTGCTCTGCTTTCTCTTACCAGGCTTTGATGGTGCTTAGATGCAGCATTACCTCAGCTTCTCCTTCCCTTCATTTCTGACATCAAAGTAAAGCATTCCCTGTTGAGTGACTCTTACTACTGTTTCAAAGCAGGAGAAAGCTCTTCAGTGTTCCTCTGGTTTAGTGCTTTAATTCTCTGCTGTTTTCTATTTATCCTGAGAGCACTTGTTTACCAGCATGGCATTCCAAAAGAATTCTGCTGCCTTTTCTAGATATGTTTATCACCAGATATGAACAGAAGACTGCCATGCTATAACTTTTTGAATCATGCAGGGGCTATTCATATTTTACAATTCGATTGCAAAGAAAACCTTGCTTTTTTTAAATCATGCATTTCTGTGGTGACATTGCCAGGAACATCCTTCTCACTTTCTCCTTTTAAGTGGAAGGAGCAGCAAGATCCAGAGGAGTGAACTCTCCATCTAGGGTGAAAATAACCTGTATGGCACTAGATGGAGAGTGACAACCCATCCTTCACCTGATCCCTCTCCAGTGATACACAGATCAAAACCTGTGAACACTAAAATGTTACTTCTTCTCAAGCTCCTAAAACTGCGGCCTGCCATCTTAACTCCCTCTTCGTGCCTGTTCACATTTACCTTCACATCAAATACAAGACTGTTGCCACAATATTTGACTTACTCTTGAAAAATCCTAGTGTTTCAAAAAATCAAAATAGCAACTAGATTGTCCCTGCTCCTAAAATAGACATTACCAACACAGTTAAATGCCTTTAATCTTCTTTTTTTCATTATTTATTACTATCTTTTGTTCTCAAGGTTTTAACTCTGTTAAACTGAAGAAAGAAAAACAAAAACCACACAGGTCATAACAGACAAATCCCTTCCTCTCATCCACAGGACCATGGGTTACAGGACACACCACACACACAACAAAGGAAGTCAATTATTTGTTGCTGTCTAGTTATCACAGTAAGATAATTTCAATACTTGTATCTATTGTTGCTTCCTAAATAATGATTATGATGATAATTATACTAATTTTTAAAAATCTAATCTATTCACAGTATAAGGCAGAGGAATAAAAACTACATGTTTTATTTACTACTGTTGTAACATAACAATATAGAAAAAGCAGAGGTTTGTCACTATAATTTACTGATAAAAGGTATCATTAATAGCAAATCTGAATGTCTTTGTGGAACACAGTACTGGAATGGAATCTGACATGTAGAATGCCCATCACATTTTTAACTAGTGGTGTAATTTTTGCCAAAAAATAAACCTCCCTGATCACATGGAAGCAAAAGAAGAAAACAGATTGGTTTTTATCAATCCTAGAATGAATGTGAGTCTCTGAACATGATGCAGCTGTGAAGAAAGCTTAGCGACTTTCTGAAAATTCCATACAGGAAAACACATGTCTTCAGAAACTAAAAGAAAAACAGCCTGCATAACAGTTTTATACTGTACCTTACAGACTCATACAAACATGTAAAGAAACCTCTGAAGTTTACATAATTATTCTGATACTATTTTATACGGAGATATACTTTATATGAAGGCCTCAAATTTCTGCATCTTACAGTAGGCCTATATAAAACTCAGAGTTAACATGAAATACAAGTTCTAGAATAAAATACAAGGTTTAAGGCTTTAGGAAACTGCAGAACCTTTTGAACACACTGAGAAAAGCAGTATGCATGTATCTTGGTTTTGTCACTTTCTGAAAAACTTTCTGAAAAATATTTCGCAAAGACATTCTTGGGTTATTTAGGGAAAAGGAAGAATGCAGAAACTACACTTTGAAACAACTCGTGAAAATACTTTTAAAGTACAGGAACAACTAGTTGGCAAACCTTTCGTTTCTTCCTGCAATTTTTTAACTCTACACTTCCCAAATTGCTAAGCTACACATCTCCCTTACATCACTAATTTGAAGAATAACACTTCATGGTAATTACTAATAATGAAGTTACTGTACAGACTGGCTTTTGCTACAGAAATGAAAATGAACAGAGGGGTGGAATTTGCTGGTGTTTAAAAGAATTTTGAACAATTTGCTTATACTGTGTAACACAAGGGAGAGCTAACAAATTAATGAATCTATGACAGCAGAAGAGCATTTCACAGTTGCCAGGACAGTACAGGTAGGTTTCACCTGAGGTCACTATTTCCTGTAGCTTCCATTATGAAATAGGTGACACAAATATGAAACAATGGGGCAGGGGGAGTCCATGCAATGGCGTGAGCTTCCTGTTTTAAATGAAATGCACCGTTCATTCATTATTTGTGACACCAAGATATTTTCAAACTACATCTGGCTTCACTTTGTCTTTCCCTGCCAAGAACAAGTTTGTTAAAACTCCAAAATAAAGTAACAGAACGCAAAAAAATAAGCAAGCCAGTTTAGAAAAATATTAGACGGAATCTTGATCTTTAAAAGAGTCAGCAGAATTCTGGCGCAAGGACACGGCTTTTGTATGAGAAATGTTACTATGCTGGAAGCCAGACAGGAACTACACAAAATAAGCACTTCCTTAGCTGGGAGCGAACAATAAAAAGCAAAAAAGTTCACACTGGTAAATAAGCATTTAACAGAGGATTCCAAGCCTTGTTTGGTGACTGGCACACTGAACGGCCAGGAACCACGTTGCCATTACACCAGTAATTACTGGCCCCCATCCCTGGGGCAAAACCTTTTCATTCCTATAGCTCTGACAACCTCCACCACAATGAAGTGCCACCACTGAGTAGGACCTTCCTGACTTCACATTTCACAGCCAGATAACCAAGTGCCACTACACATATACATACTATATATACACGGTATAAAACACTGCCACTGCCGAAACCAAAATGGTCTTGTCAAAATAACCAAAATAATATTACAAGTCAGATAGTTACATTTCTTTCACTAAAGCTACCGAAGTGTGCCAATTTTACTACTTTCCAGTGATTAATATATTACTAAATATCAGTTATTAGTACATTATTAAATTAAAATTGCACACTATTCATGGGAGAGCTAAACAACTTAAGACTTTAAATTGTAACAGTAATTCCTTAAACAAATATACATATGCGTTACTACATCATCAATCTTGGCCAAGAACTTTAAAGAAAGTTTATTAAAAAGAAGTGATTTACACATTTCAGATGTTAGACAAATTCACTATAAGTTTATGTTTCTAGCATACAAACCGGCACTAGACAAAAGTTGAAATTGTGCTATAAGCATGTATCCACCATTGAACAGGAAAAAAAAATTATATATATATATATATATATATATGAAATACCTGTATTTGCTATGAAGTTCTGAAACCAAGAAATCACAAGGGAAAAAAGTTGCCCAAACAACCTTAATTCCAGCCCACCAAGTCCCTTTTTTTTTACAGGATTCAGCACTTACTGAATAAAAGACAGTAATCATTTTGAAGAAGCTATTTGAATTAGTACTAAGATACCATTCAAGGTATTCAAATGAGATGTCTGAAATGCATTTGACAAGGAATTCAAACAATTCACTGCAAAAGCCTAAAAAAAATAGTAAGTTCAACACTAATTTCATAATGCAAATAAGAACGTTAGAAAATACATAAAGAAGTCCATAAAGGCATAACTATATGAAGCTCTTCCTTTTATACTGTAAGCTACCCATGGTTTTATGAAGGTTTGAGGAAGCTTGTATTTCCTCATTGGCAAGGTATATCTTCATTGGCAACTGAAGCCACAAATTGATGGCACCATATATTGGACATCTTATGGAATATCTACTTAAAGTGCACTTCAGATCCTTGGCAACACTGTACACCGCTTTGGCAAAGAAGGCAAGTTATCTACTATCAATGTAAGAGAATCAATCAAATGTCAATGCTCTCTAATGAAGCAATTACTTTGTTCTAGCATTCCCCCTAAAAGGTAGGAAAATTCACCATTCTAGAGACAAATGCTATCCATTAGTCATGAAAACAGTAATGAAGTGCTACATACTTTTAAGACATGCCCTACAAGTTGTCATTATCTCCATACTCATGGCACGATATCTACTCGTCCTCTGTCTCTGCCAGAAGTTATGAATAATGTCCTAGGTGTACAGCCAGCTTTTACTGCAGTCAGCAACTTCTAGGACAGTGATGCTACACGAGTGAAAAAGAGGCAGCAAAGACCTCCACTGCCTCTGGCATCAAATGCATTCTGCTTTACTCATGACAATTATGCCAAAAATATGCACGGCATTTCTTCACTAAGAGATGTTTCTATCTCAGTTATTTAGCAAACAGAATAACAAATAACAGAAGACAAAGAAGGTTCAGTAAAGTAAAAACAATTCTGCTTTCCTATAAGAAAAAAATATGGCACAGTAATGCATAGGCTCAAAGCTTTTCCTTCTGAAAGTACAACTTGTACCGGATTAAAAAAAGTAGCTCTGATGTTGATTCCTAGCAAAGCCATCATTACTGATCCCGTAGTATGTAACAATAGCATCTGGACACTGATCAACACTGCTGAGCCCAGATGTGCAGCTGCTGACTCAAAACATGTAGGAAGTGCATCTGTCTCAGAGAGAAAGACATAAAAACATACAGACCTTGCAAGACAAGTATTTTGAAAAGATTATGAAGCAACTCTGCCATCTCATACACTTGGTAAGCACTACTTTTGAGCACTGTCAGCATGTTTTCCATTTCCATCTGTCTCCCATTGATTAATTTAAGAACGAACATTAAAAATCTCCACCTCAAAGCCACAGTTAAATTAGGAGTACACTAGAGATGTAGGAAATTTCAAAGTGATCATACGTATACTTTTGTATGCACTTTTCTTTTAATCACTAGATTTAACACATCAAAAGTTTCTCCTTTACCACTGTGTATAATATGTGGGCAAGTTAAAGGGCTAATACAGAGAGGAACTAAATGTAGGATTTAGAGGAAAAGGGAAAAAAACCAGGACTGAATAAAACCAGGCTGGGAGCAGCGACTCGCAGAGCCTGGCAGAGGTGTCACCGCTAGAGGGGGCCCCGATCTCGCAGACTCGGCCAACACCCGGCAAGGGTGTTTCTCCTGTTGCTGCTTTTAGAGCCCATCCCCAGCGGATGAAGGGGGCAGACACAGGAAGGTTCGCTTTAGAACCACCCCTGGGCACTGCTATGAACCTGTCACCCACCAGTTTTCAAAATATTATAAATGTGGCTGCTCAATTGCAACCATTACTGCAGGAAGCAAATATATACACTGATGTCCAATAGGGCTAAGCCTTAAAAAGAAAGTCCATTCTAAAATAGCCAAATTGAAGTACTTTCCTCCAACCTTCATTCAGAAGATGCAAGAATATGAGGTATGCTCGAATCCTCTGTAGTACAGCAATGGCAACGTTTAACAAAATGATGACACATTTGACAAAGACCCTGCTTGCATTCCACCCCAGCAATCCTTATTTATTCTATTCCATCCATCACTCCACAATGGAATACATAGCTTACTTTTCCACAGTGACCTGCAATAAAGCACAGCCAAAGGTAAGAAACATGCATCCCACATTTTTTTTTAGGTAGTGCACTAACTAGCCTGAAGCAATCCAGTAGCATAAACTGGCTCTCCCAGTGATCCCAAAATTTTGTGCAAACATCACTTCAGGGTTTTTTGTTTCCTCTGTGTGAAATAAGAGGGGAAGGAGGGAGCAAAAGGCTGGCATATTCTCATTATTAGCTCCATGGCACACTCCAGTTCCAAGGAGACAAAAGTAAATTTCTCTGCAAGAAGCATGGTCAAAAGAGTATCACAAGTCTGGAGGAATAAAAAAAAGAAGGTTAATAAGAAGGTCTGCTTCATTATCGCACCTGCTTTTAGGTGCCAACACACAACATTTATATTTCTCCTTTAACTTATCTTTCTTCCTCTTTAGGCCAACAACGTTTTGGGGTTAAGATTGACAGAAAAAACTGTTGGAAATGAATCTGTTGTCAAAGTGCGTAAGATTCCCTAAAAACATACTGTAAAACAACAGGATTATTCCTGGAGACCTCCATGTAGGTACAAACAGATGTGGACTATGGTGGGTTGACCCTGGCTGGCCACGAGGTGCCCACCCAGTGGTTCTATCACTCCCATCATCAGCAGGGCAGAGGGAGAAAACACAATGAAAAAGCTCATAGAGCAAGATAAGGACAGGAGAGATAACTCACCACTGTCATGGGCAAAAAAAAGACTCAGCTTGAGAAATTTAATTTATTGCCAGCTAATAAGAGAGTAGGGTAATGAGAAATGAAAACATAACTAAAATCATCTTCCCCTTATACCCTTTTTCCAGGCTCAAATTCTCTCATGATTCTCCTATTTCTCTCCCAGCCCCCGTGTCCCTCAGTGGTGCAGAGGAACGGGGAATGGGAGTTGTGGTCAGTCCATAAATACTTTGTTTCTGCCATTCCTTCCTCCTCTTACTCTTCCCCTACCCCTGGACAGGTTCATCCCCTGGGTTACAGTCCTTCATCAACTTCTCCAATACAGGTCCTTCCCACAGGCTGCAGTCCTTCAAGAACTGCTCCTGTGGGGGTCCTCCTGCCATGCGAACCCCATACAGGCACCCAAACATTTGTATCATGAGATGGAAAAAAAGTATCTGGCACCAAACATGTTCCATCAACACAAAGACCTTTAATAACATGTGGTATGAAACCCAGTTCACGGCCCATGAAGAATTCCTCCTTCTCCCACGCCTTCCGCACAAGAGGGAGGATACAAGTCATTAATTTTCACTCCTCAATAAACAGCCAGCCCTAAGAAGGATCAATGGATTGTATCATGTCACTGCTGTATGCATCAGCCTGAGCAGGACTAATATTTCAGGTGTTTTCTCAGACACAGCAGCAGAAAGACGAAATCCTCATTCAACTCTAAAAACTTTAAAAACTGCCATCTATCTCCCATTTTTAGCCTTTATAGTAGGTTGACTCAGAGCACTGGAGAAAATAACTGAAGTGTTTACATCATACACTATCCAGCTGAATACCTCTACTGTATGGAACTGCATTTCAGTCATCTGCCTGAACCGTTCCTATCAGCACACGAAAAAAAATTTCACAGCAAACACCCACAAATGAGGGCAGGGCTTCCCCTGCCTTCTCCTTGGAAACCAAAAATATTATCTTGATACTGAAAAGTCCTCAAGATTAGCTTCAGCCACCACAGATACACTTTAATTATTAGCATGGAATCATGCAAGAGCAGGTAAAACTGCAGGCTATAAGGGGATTTCCAGGTATATTAGAGATGTCTAACAGAACTAAGACTTGAATCATGAAATTTTTTTTCTGAAAGAAGAGCAGTGACCACTACTTTCATCAAATTCAAAAAGAAAAGATGAAAAATATGTAAATTTAATATGCATGTATACAAATGTGCAGGCACACAACCTTATTCCATTCAAGTAACTTCTACCTGTTGGAGAACTGGAAAAGATGTGAAATAAAACCAGAAATTGCATTCTATCCCAAAGAAGGCAGTGGATCCCTGCACAGACATACTCTTCCAATATCTTCTAGTACACATCTCTTGTTTCAGCCACAGAGATCTTCTTTCCTAAAGCTGTCTATTTGGAAGTCAACACCTTCCACCTCCATTGGAGAATTCCACGATGTTCTCAAAAACAGCAGGATGTAATCCAATGGTCTAGAACCTTTTCCAGCCCACAGACAGCACTACTGAGAAGAAAGAAGCTGAATGCAATGTCCAGGTTTGGTTTTCACTCCATTCTCTCCTTTAATAGCTATTACTTATTTTTGTCCCCTCAAGCTGTGAAGAGAGGACACTGTTTATGCCATGCATTATCTGCCTCAATGACCTGCTCAAAGAGGAGTTACCTCATTTACCATCGGGTATAAGCAGCATATAAACCAATTTCTGTGAAGTGGCTCACTTGCCTGCACTTTCAGGATGATTTTTTTTCACACCTGACAGACTTAAATGCTACATTTGCTTATTTTAAATTCATTTTACACATGAACAGTCTCACTGTTCTGTAAGAAAATTTTCTACAAACGTGGAAGCGAACAAAAATGATTTGATCTTTGGGTATATCAAAGGCGTGAGGGCAAAGACATGAGAAAGCTACCTGATACTAATTTACAGTGGCATGGAAAGCAGAGTATTACTCATCTAATCACTTCCTTTTCTGTCTGCCCATCTCCCACAGATGTCAGGGTTAATCTCCCTTATCTACATTATTCATGCCCTTCTCCCGCAATGGTTCTTGAAGTCAGCACAACATAATTGTAACAGTTTATCAACACAAATCTGTTTTGTACCATGAAAGCTGACTTACACTATTGAGCACAACCTTAAACAATGAAGTAATTATATGGCTGTTACACAGTAGGTACAACATCTGAAAGAACGGCTAAGAAGTATTTCAGACTTCTAAACAGAACAGAAATACATGAAAACATTATCAAAAAGTAAGGTACCAAGAAAGAAAAATCCTGGAATAGACAAATTAAGTAGTAACAAATAACCAAAAATCAGATGGCTATTCCTAGATAAAGGAAAAAAAAAAAAGAAAAAGTAATAAAAATACTTCCTTGAACCGAAAGCAAAATGAGCACAGTACTTATTTTACCTATCCTTAAAAAAACCCCAAACAAACTAAAAACCACGTCGCTGGAACCACTAGAACTACAGACCTGTAATTTTTGTACTAAGATCTCTAGGCTATGCAAGTGTTCCCATGGCTCTTTCTTAAGTTTAAGACAATGTTTCTCAACCTTCTAATTTTTCTTTCCTTTATAATCAAAGAACCTTCCCTTCTTTGGGGAAAACAAAACCAAAACAGATATCCAGTATGCTGCTTGTCGGTCAGGGAGGGGTTGGATGGATAACATATGCAACTTCTCTTTTTAACTTGTTTTAACAAGTCATAGTTTACAACAGGATTTTAATCTAACATCTTTACAAGATGAGACACATCAGATACACAGACTCCAAAAAGACTTGGGAGGGGGAAGTAAAATTCACACACACAACCTCTACTTATAAACAACCCCAGTGCCTGTGACTGGGCAGGCAGAAACCACCTAATGCTTGCCCTAATTCTTTCTGGGGGATACAAGTAGGAATAAGGCAGCAGGCACCAATGGCACTTGTGGGGCAGCCTGAAACCACAGGTAAGTATCAGAGCTGTTGCTATGTAACAACTGCAGGGCAATGTGTGTTTTGAAGAGACGGAAGAAAGTCTCCTTCTGGTCTAATTTCTCCCATTTGGTGTTTTTTGGGGGGGACACTTCACAGACAGTCTTCTGAAATGCACAAAACAGTTTAACACTCATCAGTATAGCCTACTAAGCCTGGCCTACAATTTCTGCTCCTGGTGTAGATTCATTTCTACTTCCTCATTCATTTTCCTTTCAAATTACCTTTCATGAGGTCAAAGCTCCATCTTACAGGTTAAGTATTACCATGATATTTGTCTATAAGAATGATTTTGGGCTGAGTACTCTTTCTGAAGGAATTCATTTGTTCCTTTGCTCTTATGCGTATCTGAACTTGCACCTTACTCTTCATTTGATGGCTCGTGTGCTCTCAGTGGGATAACAATGGGTTATCACAGACACAGAACAGGTTGCATAGAAAGCAGGGAAGGGCCAGGAAAGTGTTAATTCACTATGCCATCTCCATCAGTAATTGAAACAAAATGTAATGAACTACAGACTCTGAGGTCTGATCCCGAAAAGGCTACAACAGCTCGTTTATTTATGCCCAAATGAGACCCCTGCAGGTAGATAATGAGGAGTCCTGTGAAGAGCTGATGGCCAGCATTATTTCCCTTCAGTTATTGTAGCCTGATGGGTAGAAGCAAAGTCTAAGCAAGACTTAATAGATGTTAGATTTAAGAAGTCCAGTAACTGTTATAACACTGTTGTTATATTTAAGAAAACCCCAAACAAACCCCAACCTTTTACTCAGTCTGCTTTCTTCCTGGTGATAAAATATAATAATGCTTTAATGAAACAGTTGGGGTTAAATTACCCTTGTCAGAAGGGTAAAAGTCTTCATTGTACAAGCTGTGAACCTGCTCAAATCAGTGACAAATAACGTTTTGATACACATGCTGCTGCAAATCCAGGTCAGTTTTTGTGAAAAACAGAATCAAGCTAAAAGCTTCAGGACTAGAACTTGAAAGATTTGGGGGAAACACCTTAAACTGTGGCAGCAGAAAGTGCAAAAGATTTTTTGGGGGTTTCTTTTAAGAACTTTTTGGCTTGATTTGTTTATCCAGCATATACATTTTAAAATCTTTACTATGAGATGAACTGTTAACTTCTAAGTTTTCCACCAGAGAAGGTGCTGAACCTGGTTGTTCAGAATATGGAACCCGCTAACCTTATACTACCTCTGCTATTACTCAGTGGCTGAACTTCTACTGATATCATGAATTCCAAATGCGCAATTTTGAGTTACTTTAATTTTTAAGTCATTAATGCACTGCAAAACTCACTGATTTAATAACACACTTTTAACATACTAAATATTCTGACTCAATAACTGATATTTTAAATGTACTCCCAACAAGTTCATTAATACACAGGTAAAGTGATCCACTGGTGATTTAGACAATTTTATGACTTTTCAGACAGTACTAAAAGTCATCCTGTCAGGACTTCGACTCTTACCAAATCCATTCTCATGACACAATATCTCAATGGCAAGTACCTCAGTCATGCCTTGAAAAAAGAGGTTACACCTAATGAGAAAGCTGTGGTTTTAATCGAAAAATTGCCTGGCATTCTCAGATTACAATTTCTTTTCTGCATTAGAAAAACAAGAGTCTCATATTTTTATATAACTCACTCCCAATTCAGCCTTTTTGTACTCAGAAAAAGAAAAAAAAAGAAGAAAAAAGAAAAGAAAAAAAAAAAAAGGCGTCAAGAGTTCACAAGAGGCTCTAAAATTTTCATTTGGACTTATTCCAAAACTGGGTAATCTTTGTGACTGACACATACTCTCCTCAGCTCACACCCCCTCTCCCTCATCAAAACATTTAGATAGGAAATTCATTCTTTTGGGAAGAACTTCTAAAGAGATTCACCAGCAAATATACAATTATAAATGCATTTTTCTTCAGAAAAAAAAAAAAAGCTCTGATTATGCAGAAATTATGAATCATTTCAACCAGCAGTTTTTTCTCTGCAGAGATGACAATACCAGATACCCCTATGTGTTTCCTATGCTACTTAATGGAAGTCTCATCTCTGAAGTCTGTTTATTCCAGATGAGCAGATAGCAGAAAATCAACTCTAATACAAAAAGCTTCTAATGTGGCTTGTGCCAAGCCCTGTGCCAGCGCACCTGCAGATATGCTGAAGGTGTTATTGGAGACTGTTCCAGAGTTATGTACTCGGTGCAAGACGCGAGACAACTGTTGGGCTATAAACTGTCAGTTGCTCTGTTTTCTGTACACAGCAGGATTTGATTTCACAGAAAGCTAATTTTAACCCTTGACTGAGAATAGAAGTATCTATTTTATACCATGCTCTTGCAACGAGTGGAAAAGATTAAAAGGTTATAAAACTTGGTTAGAAGGTTAGTTTACACTTTTAAATCAAGCACCTCAAGATTTAAAATGCCAGGAAGCTTAGGATATATTCTGTCAAGGTCTGCTATATCATCTGAAATCTTCCGCAGGAAGCATTTGTGAATAACAAATTGTCCTACAGCTTTTTCCAATGCCTTACACGCTGGAGGCTTTTTTCTTCATTCTACAGCTCACTTGCTATACAACCACCCACATGGATATGCAAGGCTAAGGATAAAGACTGTCCTTTTAACAATTCCTCCCCCCGCTTTTCGCCTGTGATATTCACGAGAACATTATTTTCTCCCAGTCATTCTTCTACAAGACTAATAAGCAAGTTGGCTTCTTCTAGTTTCCTCTTGCTGCAGTTTTCCTGACCATCCAAGTCCTTTTCTATACCTGGTCCAGTCTCAAGTCACCTTCCTTGAACATGAATGGGACAAAACCCAGCATAGGAGTTTTATGGTACACCATTGCCATGCATAAAATCATTAAGAATTTCTAATCTGCATTGAAATAGATCTTCTGATAAAGCCTCAAGAAAAAAATCAGATGGTTAAGATTTGTCATACTGGTGGCTTGTGATCTTCTTTACAACTACCATATCCAGGTTTTCTTCCTTTACTAATTAGCAGTGATGAAATCACAACTTAGAGCAGCCACTTCACTTTGTGACTCTTTACATTTTCTTGCGGACCATTCTTCACAGAGCAATGAATGTTTCCAGTGCTAAATGTACCCAGAGTGTTGTCATAAATCAGTGTTCTCACCAAAAAGAAGTAAAAGTGCTTAAGAAACACAACACTAGGTGAAAAAAAAAAAAACCAAAACCGAACCCTGACACTAGAAAATACTTTGTTTCTATAATACAGTTTCAGATCTCAGAGCGAAGTTACCTACTTCAGCTGAAATTAAAGAAAACAGAGAAACAACCAACACCACAAAAAGAAAGAAGGGAAAAAATACCACCAACTTTTTTGCTCACAAGTAGACAACAGCATTTTCTACTACAAGTTCGTAACAACAAAGTGTTAGGCAAGTATCCGCAAGCATATCTAGCATTACAAATCTCAGCTGTAATTCCGAAAGATAAAAGCTAGGATCCTTTAGTAAACTATGCCAATAACCAAACCAGTGGTTTATCAGCAGATTACTTGAAAACATGTGTATTGCCATTTGTTACTAAGTTTCCCTAAGTCTGCTTTTGTCGAACATCTGAAGAGAATCTTGCCCACGCCCTTCCTTCCCACCAATACATCAGCTGTATCTTAATCATGAAACCAGTTCTTAACACTTTCCACTAGCAAAGCCCATTTCAGAGGTTAAGCAAACCTCTAAAAAAACAAGAAAAAATTATTTAGGCTTAATTTAAGGTTTGGTTTAGAGGTTAATAAAGGCCTAAAGCAATTTTTATTAAAACAAATCTCTTTCACAACATAAAAACACCAAGTATGAACATATTAAACTGTATCCACATGTTATTAAGAAATATTTTTATATACAAAGTACCTATAATTTATACATACACTTTATAAATTAATAAAGTATACTATGCTCATGAGTCGGTTTGCTGATGTGAAATGACATCAGTCATTTGTCAACAACTCCCCATCAACATCAACATCTCAGAGGTATGCACTAGCATTTCCATTTCATATTGCATCTTTTCCAATGGGACAGAATCCATGCAAACAACCTCAGCAACTCCCATCAGGGAAGACTCATTTGTTATCCCACAATTTGTTTTTTATGGAAAAACAAGAAAAACTGTGGCAAGGAGGCAAGGTAAGTTACAAGTCTGGACATCGTAGCCAACAATGTAACCACTGGATTTACATGCAAATATTTTTCGAAGAGGAAAACAAATACAGCATGCACAGAGGAAGGAGGGAACTCAGCCTTTCCTTCAGGCGTGATGAGCAAAGCGTCATTGGTGACTGTGGCACAGAAACTGAGCAACGTGGGCACACCAGCAGCTCCCTGAACCAACACAGCGGCTGCCGAGGAGGACACTGGCAGGAGCAGGAAGAGGCTGGCACAGACCTGGACCAGCACCCCCTTCATCAGGCAACTTGTAACAAAAAATACAGCCTAGTCCCGATGGAGTCCTGCTGGCATACACTGGAGACAAAGTAGGAAGATGGAATAACAGCACCCAAGACAGAAAACCTCTATTTGCTTAGCTCCAGTGAACAAGTGATCTTCAGCACCACGTGGGACACAACACTTGAAAACGTTTCAGGGCTGTGGATCAAAGAATGATTCAGAGTTATTCACAGATCCGTGAGATCACTGCCCTTGACAGAAAGGAAGGGAAGGCAGAGCCAGAGTTCTGCTGCCTTTCTTTCAGCAGGTGAATGGCCAATGCAGACTGTACTCAACAACACACTTGCCTTTGTTTTTCCAAGGACATAAAAGCACAGCTGATTTTTTCCAACTTTTTCAAATGTAAAAGTTAAAAGATAATAACAGAGAAAGAGCATTTTCTCCTCTAAATTCAGTTCTACTTTAGATGAGCGATGCATGCAGACTACTTGCTTCCGCTACGGTAGGTTTTTTTTTTAAGAGTTTATCCTCCTATATTATTTCACGATACTGATAGCAAAGAGGAAAAAAAAAATTAGTCACTGCCATCCATTTATCAGCTCTTGAATGCTGAAAGACAATGTCAAAGCTGAAAGTAGAATTTTCCTTCTAGGAGAATTAATTATTAATAGGATAGTCTAGGATCACAGTGTAAAATGCATCTGGTTCAGGTAAAACCTGAACAAATTAAGATTTCAACATAGATATATGCTTTAGAGGAAATAAAGTCCTTCTACAAATAAGACTGCATTTTTTTAAGGAGATATAAAAAAGGTTGGTCTAAGGTGCGGGGTTTTTTTAAAACACTGTAATTAGCATACTTGTTCCTCACTAGACATTGTCATAGGCTAAATGTACCCAAATGGCTTTGGATTTCTTTAAAAGGAAGTAAATTTCAATTCAGACATTGCATGACTGTTACAAGAACAGTTTGTCATTGACTGGAACAAGAAAATAGGGGAGGAGGAAATTTCAATCCTTGCATATGCTACATTTATAAATAAGCAGAGATAAAAAAAACCCCTCTCAAAAGCACGAATGTCACTAACACACTAACTCTTTAGACTATAATAGTCTAAGTATTATTATTACACACATAATATTATATGTATTTAAGTGATGGCATGAAAAAAATCTCCTTAAGCACAGAAGTAATTGCTTGAAGTCTCTCAATACACATTTCATTTCTTTTCTTTTGGCATATGAACATAAAGCCACTGATAAAAAGCATATCACTGAGTTGCCTCAAGCTGCTTCTAGATGTAGACAGGAGAATTTATTACCAGCAGGAGGAGTCTACATTTTTAAAATTGTTTCTGCATTCTCTGTATACAGATTGTCAAATTATTTGCATGTGGTAGACTCATGTCATTTCCAGCTGCTCTTTGGTCCTTACTGTTTTGCACCAACATGGAACAACTTTCAGTACAGCTTACAGAAACTTGGCCACCAAGCAACGGTATTTTCCAAAAACCACAACCAAACATGCAAAACCTCTCTCCCAGTCATTAAAAGGTATAACAAACAAGAAATATAGCCTTCTTTAACAGCCAAAGCAAACAACTCAGCAGCTTTCATTCATTCTGCTTTAGCAGCTTTCACTGCCCAATTCTGACAGGCTAAAAGCCTCTTTTGGGCCTCAAAGTTTGCTTAAAACTAATTAAGCGGTAGTGTAAAGCACCTTTGGAGGCTTCCATGAATCCTTCATGTATTTTCAGCAAGTTGAATGCTGATTTTAAGAAGTCTCACAACAAAAAACTTGTAACTAATAATTGAACTCCAGCTTCTATACATAAGACTGCACTACAAAAGCAGCTGGTGAAAGTTTCTCAGAGCTCTTCAAAATTTATTTCCAGACTTTAATTTAAATTTTTCAGTTGTTCCTAGAATTTTTCTGGTTTTAAGTACTTTCAAGAAAATCCAGCTGATCAAGGAACTATATATTCTTTGCCTTCACATAGGTTTCCAATGTTGACTTTGAAACATGACTAATCTTGCACTGACTTAGGAAAATAGCATTCCAATAACTTATATACTGATTATAAATCATCATTTTCCAGTGTCCTAGGTTCAGTGAGCTATAAAGCTCCCCCAACTCCACTGCAATGGTCAATGAACTGTAAAGTTCACTAAGAAGTTAACCCAATCACTGTCTGGGTACTGTAAATATGATAAGGATCACACAGACTGAGAGGTAACCCATACAGTACTCAGCTTAAGAATTCAATCAAAAAGTCATAAAGCAATGGAGAAGATACTCCTGATTTTAGACTCTGCTCTCAATTATTATCCTTACAGCATGATAGAGATAAGTTGGTGGTTATCCTCTTTGGAGGAAATGGACGAGGTAAAAAATATTCTAATTAGCAATCTAGTACACTTCAGTCAGAAAGAAGGGATTGTGATTTCACATTGTCTTTCAGAATTAAAAGAGTTTCTTAAATTCAGTTACACCATCCACAGTATTTCTCATCCAAATCTCTGCACAAATCCTCTCCAGTTTGCTTTGGCTAGATTCCTTGGCTGAACCCTCTTGACCGAGGTTATGTGACCCCTAGTACTATCCTGCCATGGCAAATTCCCAAATACACAAGCCAGAGACTTTGATTCCCTAAGATTTCCCTACCAGCTACCCGAACCACTATTAATACAATGAATTAATTCAATTTTAATTTCTCATGCAACTTTTGGCCTATTTTCTTCAGAGAGAGAATTACTCATCCTATCAGCAAGGAAAATAATATTTTAACATTTTTGTTTATTAAATTATTTGAAGACTTATTTATTTTTTATTTTCTTAACAGAAGTTTTAGACATGTGCACTATCTTTAAAAAAAAAAACCACCAAATGACTGAAGCGGTTTGGAAAGGCCAAGGAATTGTAAAGATTAATGTATCCTCTTCAAACTCAATGTGTAGGGCTCACAGGACTTATTTTTCGTAATTACTTTGTAATTTGGTCTGGAACTCTGGTATGCCCCCAGCAATCAGGGACACACATACCAGGGCAAGAGGTCATAGGACTTCATCATGCTCTTGGTCTACACAAAATCTGCATTTTGATATACATGTGACAGCAAATTACAGCACTCCATTTTCTATTTCATACCAGCACTGTTGATTCCTCTTCAAGACAGTTTTTTAATTCACCAGCTGATTACTCATATCTTCAACAGAGTCCATGAATATCTTCCTAGAACACGGCAAACTAATCTAAGTCTGAAGACCAGAAAATTTGCCCAAAATAAAAAATTAAAGAAAAAATAGCCAGCATATTTTCTTCCATCTTTTACCAGTAAAAATAAAACTTCACCAACATGCTATCTTATTGTTCCAGGAACAGCTAAATCACAGGCAGATCAAAGTGGTTGTCCATATGAACACAATGTACAAAATTCAGAAGGAGTTTAAACGTCTTCACTGTAGATCACAATCAGTAGCTTGTGACTCCCAGTAGACAGTAATGAAAACAAGACCATTATGATATTTAGTTTTCAACTCAAACTTCTGAAGTTCTTGTCCAAATCTATTCAAAGTGGTGAGTTTATGAGGGAAAAGTGTTGACTGTGCTATTATTAGTAATACTGCAAATAACTGTCTCAGATGCTGTTTTGCATGCTTAAGCAGATAAACTACAGCAAACGCTTAAGGCAAATCAACAACTCAACACAAGTAAAGAAGACAGAAGCTCCTGACACTGTGAAGTGTATGGTGTACATCCAAAATATACTGCATTTTACTCTACACTGAACAAAGAACTTCTTTAATAAAAACTCTAATGTACTGTTATTCCCTATAGAAAACAAACTTCATCGTCCCTACCCTTGCTGGCAGGAGGTGTGAAGTTGTTTAGAAATAACACTCACTACAGCTAAAACCAGCTGAATGAATTCAAATTACATTGACATCAAACATGCCTGACCATCTAAACTGCTTTAACTGGGAGTCCCAAAAAGAATGTCTGAGTTACTGTACTGTCCGTGTAAAACAAATGTAAACAGAACTGAAATTAAAATTAACATCACAGAAATCTAATACAAATTTCTCTGCAGAAGTTTAAGAATCTAAATCAAGAAATACAACAAACTTTAAAAATATTATGAGAAGAAACTGCATCTATTGCTTTTTCTTAACCATTCCCTCTTAGTCTGATCTTACAATTGAAAAGTTCTCACCTACACGATTTTCAGCAATGTCTTTTACTACTATATTAAAGAGGTTGTTTATCCTCCATGACTTTAGTTCCAGAATGTTTAAAAGTTAGGACTGCCCCAACATTCCCCTTATTTGAAATCATTCAAATTGGTAAGAGGCTTTTGTGTTCATGCATGCGAGCCAGTAAAAGAGCAGACCACAAGGCCTTTGGCTTTATTCCTCTAGAACTACCAGATGAAAAAAGGACATTAGAAGAATGAACGTGAAGAAGGTATGATAAAGTTATCAGGGTCAGATCAAAGCAGTTTTGTAAGCTTTTATCTTTCTAAATGAGCTCAGCTTTTGACATTTATTTTGCAAGCTGTAAAGTAATTCTACGCTGACTAAGCAGCTGTTCAAGTGTACATACACGTATTTCTCTATATTCTTGGTAAGTCAATAATGCTGCTTGCATTCTTTTAGTCAAACAGTGGCCTGCCAGATCGTGACCTAGTTAACCATTACAACTACACAGGTGATAATACAACACTTCTCACACCTGTAAAGACAACAGTCAAATGAAGTGTTGTCATACAACACGAACACTGAGCAACCAGTGCTACACGGGAAAATGAACAAAGCATAAAAATAATGCATACGGTGGATGGAAAACTGATTTAACATATCAAATAATGGGATTTAAGGCATGGGAAAATAAAATCTTCATCCAATGCAGCACATTAGAGTGAAGTACAAAGCTCCCCTACTGACAGAACATTTGCAGTGTTTGAGGTATGTTTAATACTTTTCCAAATCCCAGAAAGAGGCATTCAGTAAGCAAAGCTGGATGACACTTTTGCCTCCTTTTTCTTCACTGTATGTTACTTCAGAGGATAGAGATTTGGAGTTAAATAGGTTTATCAAAGAGCAGCACTCAGCAGTGCTCATTATTAATTGTAAAAGCAATTAAAACATTTGGAAAAGCAAGGAAGGAACAATGCGTAAACGGATTAAATGCAAACAACTAAATCACCAAATAAATCCACAGGGCTATGGATCTATTTTGAAGACTGTATATGGTTCTAGCAGACTCTGTACCAAAAGAATATGGCCAGAACTAAAAAGGACAAAGAAGAGGAGAAAAAAACCACAATGAAAGTGTTGGAACAATTTCCATGAAAAGGAAGATTGAGTTGTTTAAGGTTGTTTGAGATGGAAATAACCTGGTGGAAGAGATATGAGAGTCTAAGTCAGAAATGGAACCAGCATAGTCAGTAGGGAATGGTAATTCAACTCTCTCTGTCTCTGTAATACAGGAAAACAACCAAAACAAAACAAGGCATGGAACTCCTCACAAGAGTCTACTGGGATTCAAAAAGGAACAACACAAACTTTCTGAAAGAAATAACCACCAGGGACTTAAAAGTGACATTTCTGCTTCATGAAGTCCCTCAGTTGCAAATTTGTGAAAATAGGCCATATGTTCTGGCCTGTAAGAACACGTGCCTGGCTAATCAGCTCCCTTTTCCAGGCACACACAGTGGGACACTGAGACGGGCTACTGGGCTAAGCAAAACCCACTGCTCCAAGCTCTTCTTTTTCATCAGCACATAAAAAGCTCGGGTGAAGTTAAAGCCTGCAAAAATTCAGAGAAATGCCTTTGTTAAAACTGCCAATTGACGGTACATTATGATTAATGACTCAAATTCACTGATTTACTGTAGTCCCTTTGCTGCACAACAATGGACAGCAAAGCTATTAGTCTGTTCCATTGCCCAAATCATACTTTTGTAATTTCACTGTGCCGTCTGCACTGCAAACCTGCTATACAGCACTTTTTATTTCAATGCCAGTTATTTTAAGGTTAAAGTAGACATTTAATATACCTCAATATACTTCAAGACTTTCAACCCTAAGTTCTGTACGCACGACAGCTTGATATTTTATGACGACAGACAAATGAAAATAAGACTTTTAAGGGAAAATAGGTGCAGCCCCTGTCACTGTAATGATGGCTTGTGAGTTTGAATGGAATATATATACACTCTCCTAAAAACAGACTGGTAAAGAGCTACTTCACATCCCAGCAATATACTCATCTAATGAGATAATAAACAGTATTGGTTTAGGGGCATATCAGTATAAAAAACCCTACAACTTCTATAGAAGAATTGCTAATTTTATATGAATAACGAACATGTGTTACACAAAGAACAAAAGTATCTCCTTTCCGAAAAGTTGTTAAATCTAGATGTAGACAACTACACACAGAAGATGTGTAACATACAGAAGATTAGAGGCCAAGTTGTCAGTAGACCTAAGTTCTACATGAACTATGCTTTCCACTACTAATCATCCTCATCATACAGCATTTCATTCAGAACATCACTAAATTACACAATATTGGATTTACAGGCAGACAACTAGAACAGTAACAAAAAAAGGAAACGTAACCCACCTGCCTTCCTTCATAAAAACTGGCAGATCCCTGTTAGAATTATTTTTACCAACAGATGAAGGGCAGGCAACAAAAAGTGCTAAATAAGACACCTTTCTGATAGGACCTCACATCTGACAATAAATGAATCACGGTATCGATTAGGTCAGAAAAGAACTCTGAGATCATCAAGTCCAACCTGTGACTGAACCCCACTCTGTCAACTAGACCATGGCACTAAGGACCACATCCAGTCTTTCCTTACATAGCTCCAGGGATGGTGTCTCCACCAGCTCCCTGAGAATCCACTGCAATATCTAATCACCATTTCACCCTTTCTGTGAAGAAATTCTTTCTGTCCAACCTAAACCTCCCCAGCACAGCTTAAGACTGTGTCCACTTGTCAGATCACTGGTTGCCTGGGGCAAGAGGTCGACCTGGCCACACCCTCCTTCCAGGCAGTTGTAGAGAGCGATGAGGTCCCACATGAGCTTTGTTTTCTCCGGGCTGAACACCCCCAGCTCCCTCAGTTGCCCCTCATAAGACTCATGAAGTTATATGCTGAAATTCCCACCTTTATGAGACTTCAGAATACGAGTGAAGTTGAGACAAAAAACCACATTGTTTGAATCTCTGGTTGACCAGTTGAGATGCCTTCTCCAAAACTCTCCATAAATTATATGTGATAAAGCAAAACATGCTTTATTCAATTAATCCAGCAATTAGGCCTAAGAAGGTGATGAACCCGAACCTGCATCTAACACTTAGGGGGGCGCTGGTTTACAAGCACAACGGTGACAGTGAGCTTCACACAGGAAATTGAGTTCCTATGAAGAAGCAAAGCTAAGCTGATTTTATTATGCCGAATATTTGACTCTCAATTACAGCATTTCATAGCAACCACATTAATAATAAATTCACCATTCTGCAAACATGAGAGAGTTCTCATGTAACTATTCCCATTTGCTTCCTCCTTTAGCATGAACATTATGAAAATTTAGTCACACAATGCTCTTCTGTCTAAGGGAATCATGACCTAAATAGAATAAGTTTGACAGAAAAGTACTAGCTTGGTAATTTTGGGCAAAATCAATCAATCCCCTGCAACAATTTTTTTTTTTTTTTTTCCAGAAGCAGGTGATGAAAATGCAAACCTCACAATGGACCTACGAAGGGTGACGAATTTTTGTAAAGCTTTTCCAGAAAACAGGGTTAGTAAAAATTTCAAATATTAGAATCAGGAACAGCTCTCAGCAAGGTCACCTACCAACAAGATCTGAAATAATTTAAATTCAATTGTTATAAAATTTATTTTTTATGTAAAATGTTGCCTAGCTTGATATTAACTTTTATACTTCAATTAGAATTACTTTAATGCAGGCTGACAGAAGAAAATCCCTAATAAGAGTAAAACTAAGTCTACTTGGAATGGAATTTGATCAACCTGGAAAAAAAAAAGTCCAAACTAGATGTCAAGTGACTTTTTACTCAAAAAACACATGATGTTGCCTAAGAGATGCAGGAAGAATCTATGTCACATATAAAGACTGATTTTAATAAATGTCAAAACATTTAAAGATATGTGCCTAGATACTTTAGGAGACCAAATTCCACCTTCAAAGTGATTTCAAAGTCTAAAATCACTCAGAAAGCTGGTGCTTTGAAAAAGTCCACCTACATATATAAGCAATTATCATATAAATAACAGTCCAAAAGGCTTTCAAATCAGAGCAATCTCAATTTACCTCAGCATGTCGGAACACTTTGCATATTAAGGCAGAGGGGAAGAGAAACCCCATTAGATTACTTCAGTAATTCATTACCAAACTACAACACTGAAAGGAGGACACAAAGGCAGTGTGCTTGAGTACGATGCTCTCAAATCAGTCTGTTGTAAAAGCATTTCTAGAAGAGCAAAGTAGACTAAACCATTTTAACAGAGCCAGAACCATGTCCAAGATTTTACATTATTGGAAATCTTGAATATAAAATAACCACAAGATGAGAGCTTAAAACAAAGGGTCATCTTGAAAAGAAGGACAAACATTTGAGCTTTGTTTATAATGGAGAGGAAGAACCTCATAGTGGCAAGAGAGAATCACCAAAGCCTGACCAGAGGATGGAGAAATCACCCCACATCCTCCCCAATGCATCACACCCTCCTCAATGCCTTGGGGAGCAGCCTCCCCACTGGGGAGCCACCCTCCAATCAGCAGGGTGGCAGTTCGGAGGGCAGGAAGTGGGGCAGTCCATGGCTCAGGTGGGCTGTGGGACTTGGGATGGGGAGCACACTTTACTGCCAGCCTGCACCTCAGCAGATTGTGTGGCCCTGGTACAAAGCTGGAACACCCATACGGCCAGGAAGAGGCCTGTGCAACCAGGTGAACTCACATTCCTGGAAGAACAAGCGCTGCTTGTAACCCACACTGCTCATGGAGCCTGTGTGCCAATAACTGTGGGGGGGGAAGAAGGGGATTAGAACTTTTCATGATAAGTTATGAACAGTGTTTGGATGTTTGTAGATGTTTATTAATTTTTCTAATGGTCTGACACTCTGGTTTATCTGTTCTATTCCTGATATCAATTCCAAGTATATAGTTTCCTGACTGTTGTTTACATTGTATTAATAAATCAGTGAACTGCATTTTGTAGTTTAAACTACACGATCTGAGCATTTTTTCCTGCAACAGTCAGCAATGAGTCTTTGAATATATCAATCTTTACATTAATTTCTATTGTTTCTTAGCAGCTGTGCACAGATAATACAGACCAAATACGCTTTTTTGTAGGAAAAAAGTAAAACCCAAACATTTCCTTGGAGATTATTTATTATTCAGCTGCATCCATTTAACTTAACAAGATACATCTTTCAGCTAGACTTAGACCAAGGAATACAACCCAAAAGAGGCATTCAGTACCCTTCTGAACTCTCCAAATTTCTTCACCTCTGATGAAATTCAAGGTAGACCTCTCCATCAGTTGAGTCTTTTGAAATCTTATGCTAGCCTGTTTTCACAGCATGACATTACATCCAGCACAATCAGAAATCTCATACAAATGCATGTTAGTTAAAAAGAGCTCTAAAAGAAAAGGAAAAATATGTTGAAAATGACTAGACAGCAACCATGAAACTTCACACTGCAGAATAACAGCTCATATACAAACAAACAAACAGGCACAGTTCAAACCACTTGCATTTTAACAACTTAATTCCAAGCTGGTTTTACAGCCTCAAGTTTTCAGGTTTGTTCAACACTGCTGAGTAAGGTAGCGAAATTTTTACCTCTAGGGAACTAAACAAGGTCAGTCTCAGAAATACAGGTCTTGCCTCAGCAAGTTTACCTCAGCAAAACAGAAATACTTGTCCTCACTGTTTTGCCAGCACTGCCCACGCACAGTTACCATGGTTAAAAAAATTGGAGCCCATGCCACTCCCACTACTATTTTTCTCTTTTAACTGTGAAAAAAAGCCTCAGTCTGGCCAGATGGCTTCAGGTCTCCTGAATCAAAATGTCTCTCCCCTGAAGAGCTACTTCATCACACACATAATATCAGAAGAGAATTAAACATGAAAAAACTTCTGCTTGTAGAAGAAGGACATATGATACTTAACAACACCTTTACCCAATTGTCACCTTCACAAATTGAAACTAGGCAATGTAAGCAAGGCAGACTTGCACAACCCACACCTCCCAGATCACACAAGGCTTTGTTTCTCACAGTCGTCTACTTCACAAGTGCCTGGCAGGAACAGAGTGAGTTTAAAACTATATGCAAAAAAAAAAAAAACATGACTCACAGGAACAAATCCTGATCTAAAGAAAGAGACAGCAGGTAGTAGGTGACCATGTAGTTACAGAAGTCATCAATATTTTTGGCAGTTTGTACTGTGTGGTCCATCTTAAGAAGAAAACTAAAGCAGCAGAAGAATAAATAAGCTCGAATTTACAATTGGTTTTGTATCTTCTGGTACAAGCACAGTGCTCAACCCCACCTAATATTCCATCAGGCAGTTTCTTTGAAATACACAACTTTTAACAAAAGGCTGTCTAATAATTTCTCTGATGCAAAAATTTTAAATGGCTGAGTTGTGTAAAACAACCCAACTCCCTTCCGAGTTCCCTCTTTGAGCTTCTAAAATTACTATCATACAAACTCAGCTGTTTCAGAATCCTTCCCAAAAAGGCTACACCTGAATTTCTAACATGAAGACCGAAGGACAGGGGGAAAAAATTATTCAAGGCAGATATAAGGAGGTATTTCCTCCAGTTTTACAGCAGACTGGTCAAACTAAAACAAAGTGTGCAGCTACTATACGCTATTAACAATTTACACATTTGTATTTTGACATAATGACTGGAGTAAAGAATTAGTTGAAAAAACCCCACAGAAAGTCATTTATACTGCACAAAAAGTACAGTATTTAATGATATATAATATATGACCACTTTGCAAATCCATAAGAAGCATATAAAATCTAGGTGTACAATCCATTAAGACATATACACAGTATTTTATGATTTACAGTTGGGATACGAATTGCACACCTACAAATCTTTTTCCTTCAGCTCTTTCCAGCTAGTGCAAGTGGCTCCCAGCAAACCTTTAATGAACTTTAACCAAACAGTCTCAATGTCAGTGCTAGCTAAAAAAACCCAGCCAAAAAAAACCCACTCCTTCATGGTCAAATATAGTTGTACAACAAAAATACAAAATACTTACAGCTTTGAAATTCTAGGATTTGTGTGAGGTAAAAGAAGTTGATGAAAGTCATGATTTAGTTCTTTTGTATTTGACACTATTCCAAGTATAAGACTCCCATTTCCTAAGGAATGTAATTAAGTTGTGGAATTCTTGTACCACAGCAGAACAACTTCAGTTACGAGAACTATAAACAAAACTGAATAAACGATTTTCAAAAAGTAAATATCGTACCATAAAGATTCACCAGCATTTAAAAAACTATGTTAGAAATAGAAGGATGCTAAATATTAAACAACAATCAAATTCATTAGTGATTTGCATTTTTGGCCCTGAAACTTAGAGAAAAATTGCTCCTGCCCGTTGCAGACGATAACAGGAGTTTTCCATGAGAAAAAAAAAAAAAAAACAACACATTGAAAAGCAGCAACAAAGAGTTACTGTGAGGGAATTCCTAACAATCACTACACATGGCAAAACAGAGACTTCTTTTACTGTTATGAATAAAGTTCTTTAAAATTAATTTCTTAAAAATCTGAAATGATTGGCAGCTATTCGGAAAAATAATTTTTTGCAATTCCTTAAAAATTCCCTGTTTTATTACCCCGTTAGAGAGACAAGTCAAAGAATCTGTGGTATGCCACTGAAATGTACTATTTACATACCAAAAAATGAGTTTATAAAGTGCCTTATGGGCTGCAGATGATTTTTTGGTTTTGGTTTTTTTGTTTGTTTGGGGTTTTTTTACTTCTAATGAAAATGTGACTTTTGCTCAAATTCAATTATGCTTTTAAAATTCCAGGGCATACAAAAGTAAAACCAACTATACTCTGGCAAAATAAAACTCAGATTTTTATGCCAGTAAATTCTGATTCTGAAATTCCATCTGAGCCAACAGACTTCTCTTCTGCTAGGTAAAAAAGACAACGTGGTAACAATATGACTATTCCAAAAACATGGGGACTATTATATAATGGATCACTGCGACAGGAAAACTAGAGTCACCCATTAATCAGAATTTTAAGCATTTTCAGAGTACAACTGAACAAGCTACAACACAGCCACATAATCTATTTCTAAGAGGTCAATATGGTTGTTTGTTCTATTATTGATTGTCTTCACTAAGTATTCAATAAAGAAAACATGTTGAAGAGACTGAATGTATAATGTGCACAATAAAATGCAATATATGCAACATACCGACCGATCGGAAATGCCGATGGGATACAAGTTGCCTAATTCTTGGAATTTTGCAACTATCTCTGCAAACATATGATTAAGTCAGTAACGGACCTGATAAGTAAGACCATCAATCACCCTCCCTCGGTTACACCAATGGGGTTGCCTGCCTCCCTATGCTAGTTCACGTCCATTACATCCAGATTTATTCGTATTAAACTGTTCAATAACTTCATAATATAACAACATACTTAACTCAGAGGATACACAATTTTGCACCCCGTGCTCACTTTTTATCTTCTTCCATCTGATAAAATATCACACTTTATAATTTAAGGACTTCTTTTTCTGTTCTACATTTATTAAAAACTTTGGAAGATCTTGACAGGGCTTTAAGGCAATGTTAGCATTGCAATGCTGTGGACTTCCAAAAAAAAGTAAATAAAAACTGATAGCACATAATAGGTGAGACCATTACTGGAGAAAGCTTAGTTTTGAAAAACTTCCAGTCTTTCTTGGCTGGAAAAGTGGCACCACATAATAAATAAAAACAGTGTCCTCCTTTAAAGCAACACCACATATCATGCTTCTGACGTGCCTGTATTATTTCAATTTTGTTGGCTGCAATTCCAACAGGCAACCGAAAAATCAAGATTACCTAATATCTGGAAAAGGATAACTTATTATAACACCTTAGTGTTAAATACTACTGGTTCTGAAAACAAAGGGTGACCCATACGAGTCAGAAATGAGATCAGACCTTGGGCTTACATACCTGCTAGAAGATGAGAAATTCCAGAGGGAAAAATATAAGGCAAGGCTGTTACTTGTGAACTGCGTGCTCATGAAGCAGAGTTCATGAGGCACTGTGTGACTGCAAGAACTACAGGAAGGCTACATTGCAATCTCACATAAAAGCATGCTCTGGTGAGTGCATCCTTTAGGAAAAGAAAAGGAACAGCTCAAATTGTCCATGGCTATCAGTGCCATTACTCACACAGCTGGGCAAAAACCTGGTCAAAAGTCAAGTTCGTTTTCCTAAAAAGGTGGGGTTTTTTTTAAATATGGCAACAGTGCCAGCTTGACCTAAATTTTCATTTCCTCATTGTCTTTTTGGGCCCTCTTTTTTTCAGCCAGCTGGACGGACAGCAGTCACTTCCAGGGCAATACCGCAGCTTGTCTTGCCATTTCCTAGCATAAGGATTATGTTTTGGGTGCCTACAACAATCACTGCATCTACTGCTTTACTATTGAGCCTGTGGCTTATATATTGGTCTTTTTAAGTCCTAAGAATTCTAATAAATATCATTTACTACTAGTAAATTTTCACACTCTTTATAAAGCAAGAGAAAGTGGTTGAACTTCTCGACCTAACAACTTCAAACAGCTGTCACACAACAGAAATATTTTAACAACTGAAGAAGTGATAGGTGACACAATCCCCCCAGTTTTTTGCTGGTTTTTTGTTTTTACCTGCAGTCACACACGGTGTCTTTCAAAGTCATTACTAGCACTGGGGAGTATATCCTTTTCACCCAGGAATCAGGACAGTATGCAACACAAACCTAGGTAAATCACCAGGCTTCTTGTTGGTAAAATGTACCCAAACAATGAAGTTACACCCCATACAGAATGGTAGGAACATTGATAATTTCAATTTCTTTGCTTTAAACTGCAAGTGGCAAATTACTGTAAAATATGCCAACCCTGCTAAAAGGAGTTGCCTTACATTAGTAGGATGCAAGGAAGACATTATGTATTTTGGCAGTCAGATACTTCTACAATGTTTCTAGATCACAGTTACTCCCTGTCAAATCCATAACAAACAATGTTTTATGTCTTAACTAGACCCGGTAAAACTCATGTGTCTTGCAACAGTACTTGGCAAAGTTGTAACACTTTGTTTATTACAAAGAATCTAAAACTAGAGGGAGCAACCTGATGCCACACATATGATCCTGTCACAGGAGTCACCAAAAGAATCTGGAGATGAGAAATGAGTCAAACTCTCGTCACTACTGCACGAGAACTCTCAGTCAACTAAGGGAAAGTAAACAGTAAAATAGAGCAGGACAGCCTTATATTCCAAGCTAGAGAAGGAGCAGATGACTAAGAACTAAGTATTCTAAGAATTCAGAACCAGCTTTCTAAGAACACTGGTTGGCATAAAGCTGGCATAAAACAAACTGTTCAAGCTTCTGAGATTAAAATCACGTTATAGAAGCTCTCTACTTCAGCCACTGTATTTATTAACACAACTGACCACAAATCTGCCAGGTAGCTTTTGTTAAAATAAAACCAAAACCTTACAAGCAGCAAAGCTTTCTGAAGTTCCCACTACACTACTTCTAATCACATCCTGTAGTGTGGAGGCAAGCTTCTCTCACACAAGCAGGGTCCCCTATTTTCAGTTATGTTTGCAACACAATAAAGAAAGGAAATTATATGATTGCTGCTTGTTCCTCTTCAAACCAATATTTAGAGTTGCCCCTGAAAAATCCAACTATAAAACCACGAAAACCATTAAGAAAATTCACCTCCAAATACATCTTGCAGATTTTCTTTCCCTTGACACAAATGTGCTTCATAAATCAGCTGCATAGCAGGTAAGTCTTTGGATGGCTGAGTTAATCACAGTTAATTGGCTTCCTTGTGGTAAAAGAGACAACTGAAGTAGGATTGCAAGAAAGACAGGCATACCCAACAGAAAATTTATTTCCTGAAGTTTACACTGGAAACTAAGTTTTATATTAACAGCACTTCAGGAAACATTGGAAAATAAGGGTTAGAAATGGGAGTAATCCTAAAACACGCTTAACTGCTCATGTTTACACCTTCGCCAGTGTTAAAACAGTTTTGCATAGTTTCTCATATTCTTTTGCATAAAAGTCACTCAGTCTCTCTCCCCCTCACTATTACTTTGTACTTGTTTCTATTAAATAATTTTCGAGCAATAACAGAGGACTACTTAAAAAACCAAACCAGAATGCTTAGCAGCTGTGCTAAAAAATACACTGTACACAAAAATCAGTAACAGTGTTTATTCACTGTTATGGAAAGAAAGTTGTTAGGGCTCTGCAGGCATTAAAATCCAAAAGTGAAAGCACCCTAACTTTCAGAGGTGATAATCACCCAAAGGACATATCAAACTCCAGCAGAGTTCAGGGTGTTAACCATTTTTTGCATACCAGGTCTCCAACACTGAAAATTTTGTTCTGTGCTGTTGGGTGCAATCCTGATACAGAAAACTTGCCTTGAGGGCAGCATCAAACTCTGCAAAGGATCCCTAACAGAAAACTAACAACTGAAACAGAAAGCTTATTTGTTAGGGGTAGGCAAATAAGGCAAACTGAGGGACTCACAGACGCCCTCCTCTCCTGACCTCGTGAAGAGCTATTGCTCCCTAGCACCTTTCCAAGTATAGGAAGGTGGAGCAGTAATTCCAAAGGACAGAGACACATTGTAGATAACATCTCACCACAAACACACAAATGAATAGAAGGGAGCAGTACTGCACTGAAGGCCTACACAAACACAGACACCACAGACAGATCCATCCTGTTCCTAAGGATCAATACTAAGAGATAAAAAACACCTCACTATTGTCTCTATTAGCTTTTGTCCCTCCACTGTCTCTCATTCTACTTGCCAGCTACTCCAGCCTAAAGCCTGGTAGACGATCATGCACACACCTCACAAAGACATTCACAAGGCAGGGGAATGGGAAGAGAAAAAATTTTAAAAAGAGTTTCATATGTTAAGCCGTGGTAATAGGGCAACAGGGCTTCACCAGGCAAATGTACTGGCCTGCTTTAAAATGTAACTGTCTCCTTTTATCCCTTCTTTCTCTCCTTTTCCCACACTCCTTCCTCCCCACTTCACTTTGATCCTTTTCCACTTCTGATCCTTGCCTTAAATATCCCATATCAGACCTGTACAATCTCAAAATTCTTCTACTCAGTCCCCAGTGCCACTCTAATACATCTTATGCACCTTTTTCAACAGCTACCCCTCCCCACTTTGCCTGGCATTCCAAAGAGTTTCTTCCAGTGAATCACCACAGCAGGTTTTGCAACAGGGATAATGGCCTCACTGGCCACCTTTGCTGGTTTTAGAAGCAGTTTAACAGATTATGTGGCTCAGTTTTCCACTTTATCACTCTTCCTCTGGTCATTATCTGGCTATCTGAATAGATATCAGATATCATTTCACATATTTCAGAAAGCAACAAGCTTTTGAGACAACTTAGTTATTATTTCATCAACATTTTAGCATTTTTATTATAATGCTTTATTTTTATTTAAAGCATTTAAACATGATTTAACAAATGAGCATGATTAAACACATATTTTCAGTATACTATAGTCACTGAAAAATAAGAGGCCAGAAGAAATACTTCATGACAGTTTAATGTAGCTGCAAATTATACCAACCTGTTAAAACAGCTGTAGGTGAGGGGCAAGGCTACTCTTTCCTACTATAATACAACCTATCTTTCCCCCACTCCTAGTTCCAAAACTTTTGTCCACCTTTCCCTATTCATTCCAGCACTTGTTCTTGTATCTTGCTGACACATTTTAATGAGTCCTGAGATCTTGGTGTATCCCTCTTTATTACACTTGCTCTCATACTTCTAGTACATGAAAATTGCTGCTACGTCTATTTTACAAGGGATTGGAGACACGGTGACTTCTTTGAAGTTAGCTTTTCAAATACACCACACATCACTTGCTTCAGGTGCAGTGGGAGTTGCATTATCCATATTTAATAAGTAACACAAGCCAGCAAAGCCAGACTAATAGAGAAAAGCCAGAATTGTCTGTCTTACCCTAGATGTACGTTCTAAGATGCCGTCTTATCTTCCTAAGGAAAAATTATCAGGCACGGAGGCTGTAAAAGGATTCAGAACTGCACAGTAATACTGGTGAAAGCAACAGGGAAGGAGTGAAAAAGAGAGGGACTCTCCATATTTACCACACACAGTTCTAAAAACCAGGAGAGGAAGCCAGCTTTTGCCTGAAGAATCCCAGACACTTTCAGTTTATTTTTGGTTTTGCTGAAGACTGGAGAGTCCCATTGCCCAGCATTTACTAAATGTAAATGTTAACATTCAGCAAATATGCCTACATTGGCAAAGTTCAGATTCCTGGTTCGTGCTGGTGCCCGTGCATTAAGGACAGTAAGAGCGCAGAGCATGAGCTGGCACCAGGACAGAAGATACTTTTGCCATGATATACGGCCTTAGAGGTCTTTTTACTTATGATCCTATAAAAGGATAGAATAAAATCCTATGATTTTAAGATGGGTTCCAACAGAGAATTTTCACACCATTTTTAAATAAGGCACTATTTCTTTCATAATTAAAAAGTGATTTGCAGTGTTTTATACAAAGGCTAGGCATTCATTTAAATAGCCTGGCTGTTACAGTGGTCCCCATTTCTGCAGCTCTAAAGCATCAGGACTGTCTAAAGAGATTTTAAGCATTTACTGCCACCATAGTTAGGGACATGGCTGTATCAGCATTGTGTTACCCTCCTCAGACCCTTACTAATCTTGGAAATAACGATTAAAACTTATTAAAACTGGACATACCCACAAATAATCATAAAATCATGGGTGAAAATATTTTTTTTCTTGTTAAACTGTGGCCTAACATACTTGGAAAAAAAATGCACAAGAGGACAAACAAAATTAAAAAGAGTAGGCTAGAATTATGAGGTGCTAACACTCTTCTACTACTTACTTCACCTGTAAAAACAGAATAGGGATTTTAAACCAGTAATCAGCCGCATCCTTTACATAAGATTACTATACAACATCATATAGTTACATAACAAAATAGCTAATGCTACATTATTACCCAAACACATTAAAGTGTTTAGATATGAAGAAATTATTGTAAAAATAACATAACGTGTATTCTGAGTAGCAACCAAAACCAGAATGAAATATATACAATTTCTTTGAATAAATTTTGCATAAATCACAAAAACTTAAAACTGATCCTGAAAAGCTCCAACGATTACACTAATAACCTCTAATTTTTAAATTACAGACATAAAAATGTGCCTTTTTTCTCTCCCAGCTACAAGAAAATGAAAGCCCAAATTTTCAGTCCATATGCCTGAAGCGTGTATATATGTTTACATCATGTCCCACATGTCTACGGACACCTGCAAATGAGAGAATACAAGGCACAAAGACTGAGGCAGCTCTTTAGTCAAATACATCCTTGCTTGACAAACTGCATTATACAAAACTCTGGTTAGCAGTCATTTCACTAGCCAGTGTGATTTGAAATATTTTGCCTGCATATACTTAGGAAACTCTAAAGAGACGTGTCTTTATGTGAATAGTTACCCTAGGGAACAGTCTTTAAGGAAATACATTCTCCTGGCTTAACTCTGGCTTTATCTGGCAAAAAAGATACCAACCAAGGTATCTTACCTGCCCTACCAAGGCTTAGAGAGGCCTTTACCTGATTAAGCATATATTCACACTCACAGAAATCAAAGAAGGATAGAAAGTATCAGTGGTCTATAAATGAAATTTTCCGCAAAGTCTTACAAGCAGATATGAAGGACATACAACGGTCTCACCAAAGGGGGCATCTGGTAACCTTCATAAATTTTGACTCAACTAGCCATTGCAAAGTAAGGTTTCACTATAATAAAGCATCAGGCATAACCCAATTTATTTCTTCTGAAATTAAAAATAACATTTAGGTAAATATGGTTACACAATAACTCTTGCCATATGCTAGAAGTATGTAATATTGCAAATTATTGGTCAGAGAGATACTGGGACCATGGTTTCCCACATAAGACTATTTATATTTACCTTGTTAACTTGAATTAGTTCATATTTATCTTATACACTTGAAGCAAAATGCTAGGTAGGAAATTACAGATCATCGTCCTCACAAATAAGATACATAAAAACAGCAAAATATTTTCCCATACAGTCATAAATTAATAGGTTCAATCAAAATTAAGAAGCTTAAGTGTGCAAGGCAACATCCTTCTGTTAGGAGCTGATATTTAAAACTGGTTTTTTTCAAGTTTCCCTTGCAAGTAACATAGGCCATTGAAAACAAATGATGAAAAAGGATGAAACTGATGAAAATAAGGAAATTAATCACACATTCATTTTCATAAACATTACTCAAAAAACATTCTGAATTACAGATCCACTTTCCTGCACTACTAAAATTGAAAGCAATGTTCTTAGAGGACGCCCTTTTCAAGCTGTTAAACTTCAGATTTTGTTTTTCTGCAAAATTAGAAGGTGGGCTCAATCTTCTGTTCCCCTCATTTTTCCTGGATGTCAGAGGGAGGCATCTCTGACAGCATTTGCACCAAGACTCAACTCTTCTTTGAACAAACTGGTTTCATCACTGTAAAATGAGGTTAAAGCCAAAGAGGGAAGAAAAAAATTTCCAACAAGTCTCCCAAGATTCAGTATTGCCATCTTACTCTCATACACAGTACAGCTCTATTCATTCTGCCATTCCAAGTTAGCTACTAAAACACTGTGCAAAACAATAGATTCATGCTACATAACACACAAATTTTGCTCCAAACCAGCAAACTGCATGAAAATGGCTAAAGGTGTAAAGGTAGCTCAGTGTTTACCTAGTAGTTTTATGAGACCAAAAGTCAAAGCTTCTTTAACTACAACAAAAAAAAGCTGCAGTCTAAAAATTTACCTTTGACCACAGTAGAAATCCAGTGGAAAGTCCCTAAAAAATTTTTACATGAAACAGTCAAACAATATTATATTTAAACACTGACTTCCTCCAGTTAATTTACTGCCAGGTACACTGACTGACAAATATTTTAAATGAAAATTGAGGAACACAGAACAATCCTCCAAAGAAAATATGTGCATGCTATTGAAACTACATGCTATTGAACTGTATAAATACAGCATAATGGGATATAAACTCAATTATTACACTCACTGTACTTCCTTTTCCTTTAGAATTTACAGCTTACTACATTTATGAGTACAATACAAGAGACAGTTAGAGATTTAATCACACTCAAGTTCAAAACCATTCAATGCACCTAAGGCAGTAAAGCCATAACTCTCTTTGCTACTATTTTGCCTAATAGTTACTCCTTGTTTCTTTACCTTCAGCTATAAAGACTAACAGAAAGCACAAAAACCCAAACAACAACCAACCAAACAAAAAAGAAGGCATTCAGAGGGCTAATATTATTTAAACCTTATTCAGAAATTTGTCACTTCCCAATATACCTGCTGCCTGCTCCATTCCTCATCAACTTCTCCAGTTATACCAGGAAAATTCTCACTTGTTTAAATCTACTATTCTGAAGGTTTATAGCCCTTGATGGTTGTTACGTGAATAAATAAAAAAAACCCTCATAAATACTGTTAAATGCTGCATTGTTTTATGAGGAAGAAACATATTGGCAACCATGTTACAAAATAGAAAGTTTAATTAAAGGAAGAGAGTTTTGTGAGAATAAGATTTTAAGATATCATTTGATTAAATCTTACTGTTCTTCAAGAAAATATTGTACAAAAAAAAAACCCAAAAAAACCAAACAACAAAACCCAACATAACAATAGTGACACTCAAGGGCACAGTCCTCAGTGTATTTCATTACACACTAATACATGGCTGAATCATGAAAGTAATCTGGTACCACCTTGCCACAGATGAGCTCTCCTGCAGATTTTCACCTGATTAAATACAGAGAACAGGTTCCTTTTAACAGCTACAGTTTCTGGTGATTTGTTAAAGAAACTTAAGAGAAGAAACCAAAGAGAAGAAACCTAAGAAAACCAGGTATTTGTCATGTATCACAAATTCTGTTCCTCCATCTGGGTGGGAGGAGACCTTTCACATCTTAAAACCGTATTTAATGAAGTTATATAGTAGGCACACTGCATACAATGAAAATATATTGGCAGTTAACAGAAATAGCAGAACTAATTTTCTAACATTCGCATACTGGAATATAAGAACAAGTTCTCCTAATATTTAATTGTTTACATTCCTGCTGATGCGGATTCCCCAAGACAGTTGGAAAGAATCAAAGCCAAGGCATAACAGGCAAGACCACACAAACGATCTAGTGAGCAAGAATAACCATCTTCCACCAGCTATAACCGCATTACAGACGCATTATTTAGAGACTACTACAGTCACAGTGACACAGAGACACTCAAACTCCTTCTGAACTAACTAAACTCAGAGGCTGAGAGCAGGCTGAGCACAGCAGCACCACAGGAGACCTTGCCCACAAAGTAGGCTGAATAAGCCTCTGCTGAGGTTATGCCGATAAAAGAAGACTGGTAAGTTTCCTTATACTGCTGTAACCTGGTCCGAAGTACCATTTGTTTTAGAACATTAGAGCAGGGAAAGTCCCACATACATCAGTCAGAAGGGATTTCGCCAATAACTTCACTCATGCCTGCGTTTTGTGCTACCTGAATTTGCATACCAAATTTTCAAAACAAACAAACCCACCCACAACTTATTTTGCCTTGCTTGCATGTGCAGCTCTTTCTTTACCTATTAAATTCACTATCTCAACCCACACTTTTAACCCTTCTGATTCCTTTCTCCACTCCACTGTGGGGAAGTGAGCGAGCAACTGCGTGGGGCTTGGCTGCCTACTGGGCTTAACCCAGCACAAATAAGTAAAATTTACTGCCATACAACTTTAAACAGTTTAGTAATTTTAAACACAGGCATTCCACAGCTGCCATCAGAACTTACAGGAAAAAAACCACCACACACTATCTCAACAAAAGCAACTCTTGAGACTCTGAGTATTTTTACTGAGAACTCCAGTCTTGAGTGCTAAGAGCTCCTCATGAACACCTTTCTGATGGAGAAACCCCAATGTACACAGAATAGGATTTAAAACTAAGACCACATCACATTCTCTTTTCAAGTATTGTAAAAGCACTTCCAAAATGCATTAACCTAGGTCCTCTCTCCAGTATTTCCTTAACAGACTAACAATGAGACTCTGCACTTGGTAATACAGATGGCAAAAGATGTCAGAATTTATGTCAATACACAACTGGAGCAAAACTCTACGAGTAGGTCTGTGGATAAATATGTCAGCAAACAAAAGGTGTCTGAATAGTGTATTTTGCATAGCTGCAAAGTAAGGTTGTATTTCAAACCTAATCACCTTGGGTATTCTTTCACCACAAAAATCCTGGGAATTCATAACAGAAGGAATAGCTGGGACTTCAAGATACTCGGGAATGCCTCAGCTAAATGAAATATGCTTCAGCTGACAAGAACAGATTGAACAGGTTTAGACTTGACCCAGCTTTGCAGTGGTGGCTGGACTAGATGACTTACAGGGGTCTCTTCATTAGCATCTTAGGTTCCTTCATAGTTATTATCCTGTGATCCTATAAAATTTAGATACAAAATTAGAATAAAGTTTTTATTAAATTAACTGCATATTTTAACTGATACTTACTGCTTTGTTTACAAACAAATATTCTCTTAATGAAGCTGTTTTTGTGAAGTTGTAATTAGATCCTAAGCAAAAGTTTTTAAAGGGACAACTCAAATGCCAGTGGAACCAAAATAATCACAAGTGAGAGATAAACACATATAAGAGATCCAAAACAAGCGAACAACACAGCTTTGCCATACAAGAAAGGCAGTTGAAGGGTTATGTTTTAGATCACAAAATTACCTGGAACCTACACTGCAATTATTGATAGTATTTAAAATGGTATAGGTAAAAAGCCAAACCACCTACTACTCTATCTTTATTGGCTTAGATTTGATCCCCTGGACATCTGTACCACCAATTCACCTGAATTAGTAAAATCGCTTAGAATGTGATTCCTTTTACGTCACTGACACTTCTAAAGCTGGTCTTTTTGTATCCATAGCACCAGTACATAAAAAATTCTGATGTCATCTGCATTCCACCAAGGGTGGAGGCAGACAAACACTTTCTCAAAATGAGTTCCCAAGAAATCCACATTCATAAAACCAAAACATCCTGTTTCTATAAATGGAATTGTAAAGCAATCCATTCTAGGACAGATACTCAGGGGGGAATTCTTAATTATAAAGCAATTTTACCTGTATTCGATTTAAAACCTTCCTCAACATTATGCATAACCTTCATTTTATGTTCCTAATTCACACAGCAAACCACGAAAGGAGATGCAAGTGAAAATTTATCACAAAGAGAAAAGTTCACGTTGATATCTTCAAAAAGACATGGTCATAAGCTGGGATTTGTACACTATTGAAACACATCATATTCTACAACCTGATATGAATATACCATCTACTGGAAGAGATTTTTTATTTGCTCACACCAGAACATCAGTCATTTTGATGTGGTTGTAGAGTGTTAATCCAACATCTACTCAGAGAAACTGAATAATACCCTCAAGGAAGTCATTAGGTGTCTCATATGAGAAATTAGTTTTATTTCTTCACAACCCAACATCAGTCAGGATTTTCAAGACTTCCCTCTCTAGAATGCAAAGCCCTTGCTGATAAAATCTGCGACTGATGGATGGTAATGGTGCTATAACTAACAGCAAGGCCAAGTTATAGACACATGGGGACCCAGAGCACATGGCAGATAGACACAATCAAGGTCATATTTAACTCCGTCACACGAAAACTTAAAAACACAACATGGAAGAACACAATCATAGAATCACGGTCTTGGGAAGTGATGGCATAAGCTTGGAACAGTGACAATCATGAGCTCCCACCAAGTCTAAGGTGCAAACTACTAAAATGAAAGTTGGGTGCATTAACAGTGACTATTGATAAATAAGCTGAACACACATTACCCCAGGGAAGGTATTTACAAAGCAACTCAGAAATCGCTATGTCCAGTTGTTAATAACAAAGTAAAAGACAATAAAGCTGTTAAAGCACCCAAAAACCTGTAAAGTTTCATGAAATTGCAAGATTTGGGATCTGAAATCATACTTCAAAACAGAAGGCTCATCTGTTTAGGACTGTCTCACAAGCCCTTGCAACATTCAGTACAGCAATGTAAGACAGGAGCAGCCTCAGCTCTGTCCCCCTCTCCTCTGATGGTGGTTTCCTCCCCCAAGAACGGGCACAGCAGGCAAAAATCACGTGCCAGCTCCTCAACACCACAATTCCAAGCCTGTCCTAGTAGCTTAAATCCACCATCATCACCATTTAGGTTTGTCACCCTATTTACATGGGCAGTAGCTTTCAGCAGGAAGCTAGATGGACAATTGCAGTGGCATCCTAAATTACCATAATTGGAATTATCCCTCATTAATCAAATATCTCAGTATATTAAATACAAAGGTTAAAAATAATGTATAAACAACTGCAGAAGAGTACATGTCTGCTACAGTGGATTAGCTGATCTAGTGAAGAAAAAAGAATAAATGACCAGAAGTTGAAGCTAAAATACAAAATAGCTGTGTAATCTCTTTTACTTGTTTCCAAAGGAAATATATAATCAATCATACTATTATCACTGGCATTCTCTAAAATTGAGACAGTACATATGAGCCATAAATTTCTGATCTAGATACACAGACTCAGCCAGGGAAATTGATGGCCAGCATTAGGCAGAGGGACAAACTGTATCAACATAAAAGTCTCTTTTATTAAGACAAATCAATTGCTTCGACATGCTTCAACAAGTGAAGTCCACTAGCATCAGAATGTAAACAGCAGCACAAAACAAGGTGAGACAGCTGGTAAAGAACAACAGGACTGACTAAATATTCTTTGAGTATTAGAGAAATTCCTCTAAAAGCAAGCAGCTTCTGCTAATAAAGAAAAAAACCCTGGCAGTTTACTACCCTCCACCATTTTCTTTTTTCCAAGACTGCTTCCCAAAGATTTATTTACACTGTTCCACAGGAAAAACAAAGTTGTTATGCTCACACAACCTTAATTTAATAACTTAATCATAATAATTACCAATAAAGTAATATATTTCTCCCCATGTTGTGTTTTTTCACGCATATTGATTGGGTTATCCTCAGGCTATCACTATTTCATGCACCAAGGAAGGGTTTAGAAACATCTGAAAAAGCAGAACTGTATCATGCATAAAGTGGAACAGGTGAAGTATTTTTTATATATATAGTACACTCAATATATTTAACATACACAATGACATAATGTAAATGCACTAAGACTGAGTACAAGCAATACCTGCTTTTTTCCAAGCTGAATCGATTACAAGCACAAGAATACCTCCTGACTGCAAATACCTTTATTTCTATGATGAGAACATTGAAAAACAAAATGGTTTTGTTGAGACAAGGAAGAAAAATGATTAGACACAGACCCTTCAAATACTGTTAACCCAGAATGTGATTTATCTTCAGTAAGTACCTTATCAAAAATAATTTTTAAAAATAGTAAATATTCTATAAAACTATTTGCTGGAGGCTACAAGCAAGAAATGTAACCTGCCATCAAACTACATAGCCATCAAAACACAAAACAAAATATTCTGTTTTACAGGGACACCTGTATTTAGGAAAGCTGGCAAGGTTTCTGCTTAGTTCCGTAAGCAAAATCCAAGCTTTCTGCAGACTGAGCACAGGTATTCTACAGAAGCTGGTCTGGAATTATTCTTTTTCATAAATCATTTAGAACAAGAGGATTTGTATTTTAGAAACTATAATCTTGGAGGTAGATAGCTCTCTGAGATGCTCATGCTTCACTACCCCCATACCCATACCATGATTTATTTCTTCATTTTAGAGCCTTAGCACCAATGAAGAAGTCTGATAACTGCCTTTAAAGAGCCATTCACTACACTGGTCATCTCAAATTTGTGTGACCACAAATTTGATCAGAACTCGTTTTATTTTGGCCATAATTCCAGATTACTGTGTTAACAAAGCCTTACACTGCAAAGTTAGAAGACAAAAAACCCGATACTGATTTCTATGGATGTTTACAAGCTATGTCTAGAACAACTCCGATTCTCATGCAGAATTTGTCTATGCTGACTTCACCAACAACAAACAACAACAAAAAAAGTAGTTTTTTTAACGAATTCTATTCCTGAACACTTTACTTTCTTGCAGCACCATGCATTATTCCTATTTAGTCCAACACAAAAAATTGGGGAAAAAGCTAAGAGATTTGCGAGGCACATAGAGGGAAGCAATCTCCAGCCTTTTTTTGCAAGTTTTCAGACCTTTTATTGGTGTAAGATTTTTCAGCTTTAACTAGCCTGTTCAATATTCTCCTGACTATTTCAAACTCCTGGTTTGAAACTCCATCCCAACTATTTAGAAATCTTTCAGAAACTTACATTTATATTAAGCACACATTCACATCTAGTAACTCGTACATTTGTTTCTTGTGGGAAGGGTAGTGTTAGGGTTGGGGTGGCTTTTTTCCCTTTTAAAGGTAAATCCTGCAGCACTGGATAGAAACACAAGGAAACTTCACAGACTCATTCTATTGCCTACATGCACTGTCTCAACTGCAATGCTTGTGTTTCACTGTTCCCACAGCAATATCATGATTTATTTCATTTTAGAGCCTTTCTCTTTGGAGGCTAAACCTTACACTGTCTCTTACTTCCCTTTAACAAGTACTTGTAGAAAAGCCTCTTTTTCTTCAGGCTACCACTGCTTCATAGATAAACATGGCTTAATTTTTTCTGATAAACGGGATGCTAGAGGGATCACAGAGCCACATCTCCCACAGCTTAACATTTAAGTGCATAACTAAAATGCTTCAGTGAGACTACCAATTACTGCAGTTATGTTACTACTGCACAGAACTGCTCAACACCAAACGGAGCTATGAGATTCCAGAAGCCATTTTTAGCCCAGGGCACTAGGCCAAAAATAACCTTTTCAGTTCTCTAGGAAGCCAAATGTACAAAGATATGAAAACTGGCAGAAGAAGTATAGCACTTCTTGCCAAAATACTGATTTTTTTTTTTTAATGCGTAAAGTTACTACTCTTTCATATTACCTGATTCTTAACTGATTGCAAATCTGTACTGATAAGCTTTCAGAGACCATTTCTGAGTCGTACCTGTGTGTCTGTGCTACTATATGCTACTATATAGTGAGTTTTATAGTTATATAGTCTTATGCTACTATAGAGTGAGTTTCTGCATTGTGTTAATACATTTAAAACCACTCCCAGGACTTAAGACCTTAATGGACGCTTTAAGTCTTTACTGCTATCCCAACATCTTCCAGAACAAAACCAATTCAGATGCCTCAACATCCATTCTTCAAGATATCATACACTGGCATTTAAAAAAAAAAACAAACAACAAAAAAATCCCCCAAAAAATACCAAAGAACCAAAATTGGATTCCTTTCACAGTTTTGTCTTTGATCTGTTCTAAGATCTGGATTAAGCCATTCAAAATTCCTGCAGCTCAGTTTTTCCAATCTATACAACCAGGGATAACCTGCATCATTATAGAACAATGAAATAACTCACTGAGCAAAGTTCACACAGTAATTTTTTTATGGAAACGCAGAACAAGATCTATGCAGGAACAACTAAAGCAGAAATCTTGAAGTCATTATATTAATGACTTAAAGACTTAAGCTCTTAAACGCATTACATTAGCAATCAATATAATTACATAAAAGGCTTTCAAATTACAAGAAATTCAAAAGATTACTTTCCCTACCCTTAGAAGCTCCTGACTGGTTGGCTGAATGTCAAAGTCACACACAGCACACTTCAGTGGCGCAGTAATAGCTGCAACACCCTGATACAAAAGTGTCTCATGGTCTACACCATGACAGTGTCTGTCTTATCTCTAAATTCCCTAACAAGAATGTTAGCAAATTGAAGTTACTGGTTATTTTAAATTAGTTCATATTTTCTTTCAAATCATAAGATCCACACCACTTGCATGGAAGATTTTTTGTGGAGAGTCTGCCAGATTATCTTCATTTTTTATGGTGAATTTGAGACAGCACACAAGAAAAAAAAAAAAAAAAGAGAGCAGTTCTAAAGATGGAGAAGAAACTTGCCAATTTTTTTTTAATGAAAAGCAATTTTAAACTCTGCAGCCCTTTTGTTGCCCCCAAATAAAATCTCAGAAAAATAACATACAAAACTACACATTACCAAATTAACATAATAGTTTTCCATCCGATTTGAAAGTTCAGATAGTGAATGGAAACTTCCATTACAACACAGCTACAATTCAGTAAATCAGTCTAAATTTCTGCACGTTGTGACTAAGAAACTACATCATCACGATGCTGTACAGAAACTAGAAGGAACTGGTACTGTTGGGTCTCAAAACAAGACAAAGTATGGAAACATTTCAAATGGACAGCACAAGGATATTCTTGGTCGTACATCTTCCTTCAAACATACTGGTAAGCAGGGGGAAATAAAATACCGTGTCTAGCAAAGTGACAGGACACGTGTGAGGGAAAAACCAAGTCAGTAACACAAGGCAATCTGAATGGCTGCTAAGTGGAACACAAGCAAGGAGTAGGCATTCAGCCAGACTGGAATTCAGACCTCGGAAAGGGGAGCACAGGCAAAACTCACCGAGCAGGGAAACGACACTGCACAAAGTGGAAGGCAAAAGGACAGCCTTCTTGAACTGGGATGAACTCAAAAAACAACAACAAAACAAGCAAACAAGAGGCCCTAGCAACACAACATAAAATGAGCATGAGAAACCCTGGGTTAAGTTGTTCTCCTTGATCAATCACAGCTGTATTTAGCAACCAGGGCATCCTTGTCCTGCCCCAACTGCTGAGAAAGCTCCTTTCAGCTTTGACCAGACACCCAGTCCAGAAATCTTCCTAACTGTCTGCATTTTTTAATTATATAACATATGAATGACACTATGTTCTTCTTCCTTCCCCACTGAATAGACAGACAGCTTTGCTGTTAGCACGCTTGCCCTGCCTTAAAAAGACTGAATTGAATGAATTCAGCTAACCCTCACTGTTCTCAAAGTACAGTAATACAACAGCAGCAATGGTACAACCTGTCCATAATTCAATAATCCCTATTTATCCTGTCATTAAATTTTTTAATAGTTAAAAGTTCAAACAGTTAAAAAAGTCATTTTAATAATAAAAGCTTCGCTTGCCATGGTAACGATTTTACTATCTTTAAAATCTGACATAAGGTTCTTAATAGTACATAAACTATTGCACTTGCATTTTTTGGTACCTTGCCTAACCCCTGTAAAGGTTATCCAAGGGTGTATTACTGTAGCACTCTAATATTCTTTACAGCATAAAGAAATCAAGTCACATGCTATGTTTAAATATACTTCCAAGATGTACTTTGCTGAATTTTATTTCTTCAATTCAAAAAATTATTTGCCTTAAATCCTTCACACACATATTAATGCCAGCTGCTCCAGCAATGTCACTTCCTACCAGAAAGAAATATTTACCGGGCTACAATAGTAGAAAACACCAAGTTTATATAGTTCAAACCAAAACCTAGAAATTCAATCTCTTACTAAACTAATATTTTAAAGCACTATCGTCCTGAAAGGAAATAAAAATATTACAATTACTGCACTTCGCACCAAGGAATAAAATCACCCAGCTACAGAAAATCAACATAAAAACCCTATCCATTCAGCAGCACACGTCACTGCTCAGCTGTTTTGCCCCTGTTCTGCTTCCTATAAAGACCAAGAACTCTATTCTGATATTCAAAACCTCCAGCTACTTCCAGTAATTTCTCTAACCATTCCGAGAAGAACTACCTCACATAATCATCATGAAACTATCAGTTAGCTTTTAACTAAATTCACACAAGCTCAGCTGAACATGAAAGACTTCATGCACTTCAAAAGCAAGTGCAAACCTCAGGCTCCAAATTAAGTGCAAAACTAACCCCCACTTGGCTCTGCCAAGATCATCTCTCGAGTTTTGACTTTTTGTTTTTTCCTTTAAAAATATTACTCCTACAGACTGGGATAGGAGGACAAAAGACTGTTATTGTTATTTCTATTTTTAAATGGTTAGGAGGTTTACAGGCATTAGGGTGTTCTGCACCATACAAGGAAAAAAAGAATAAAAAGCTGGCCAGCAAGACAAGCTCAGAGAAAGACGTTGGGGAGAAAGCGTCAGAATTTCATAAATGAACTCCTCCCACAAAGACACATCTACGCACGCATTTAGTGGAAAGGAATTATTTCTCCAGAAGCTTAACTCCTCAGTACCGTTCCAAAGAACTACTCTGATGTGGGTATAATACCTTGCACAACACGGTCAGCAGAGAACAGTCAGGAGTCAGGAGACATAACATCCATTTCCAGTTTTGACACTGATCCGCTCACTGAACACAGGGATAACATTTCTGGCTCTTTCAGTTTTACACCTCAGAGAACAATAAACGGGTACACTTCCCACAGTTCTGGTCTCAACAGCACAAGTTTAAGATATCTCTGGTTTAAGAAGTGCCATTTCAATTATTTAAATCATATTGATGTTAACTGTGAATTAGCAATCTAACCAGCTTGGGAATGTTCACAAACCCAGTAAATGCTTACAGTCAGCAAGAACACAGCAGGCAGAATGATGAGCAGTCAGCCTATGGCCTGGAGAAGTTACTCATCCTTCCTAGAATGGCCATTCTGATACACTAACCACCAGTCTCTCCATCTTGGCTGATCTTATAACTCTGCAAGCAGCAAAATCACTGGGTTTTCTGTCTGCAGGCAAATGGATGCTAAGCTTCCCAGACTTAAATTCAACATTTAATATTTTAAAGTATGAATTTGAAACTATGATTTGTAGCATAGCGTCTGTAAATGTCATGTATCTTGGAGCCAAACAATTTGCTCCACGTTTAATTCTCTAGTCACAAAATTCTAATCATTATTAACATAACTGGCATTTTTCCGCAGTTTTACAGATTTCAGAGAATTATCACAAGCCATTACACTCATTTCCCTTCTTTGACTTCATATATTTTCATTCAACAGTTCATAAGTTTTCATTCTCTATGACACTTCTGCCTTTAATAATCTTTTTTTTATCTATTGTCCCGTTTAAACCTACATGGCATTGGCATTTGCCCCCTTCCTCTTCCAAGCCACAGTTCTACTGGGCAAATATTCATTCTACTTTGTCATAGCTGATTCTGCCCCAGCCTCTTCCCCTAGCAAAAGTATTCAGTGTTTTCAAAACTCTACGTACAGTTACTATGTTAAGATTCATGCAGTCTCTCCTGTTTAAGACATGTCTAAACCAAGACGTCTTTTTTGCTGAAGACAAAAAAGGGAAGGACTAAAAAGGAGGCTCAAAAATAATGTAGGGATATTTGGCTTCCACCTCCCACCAGGCCGGCGATCATAGGCGAGTGGATCTTTAAAACTGCTCATCTAGACGCATTTGAAAGGAAACCTGTAGCATCTTGACTACCATAACAGCACTTCTGGAGCTCCGAGTCAGTCTTTTCCAAGCAGATTGGCCAAGGACGCACAAAGTGACAATATTTCTACAAAAGCATTCAGTTTTCATTCATTTACATGCACAGTATGTCCAAACATGGCAATTCTAGGCAGAACCATTTAAAAAACTGCCACCCTACACAGGAAGTTCGCCTTGGGGGTAAAGGTTCAATCCACAGAAGAGCCTACTCCTGCTGAAATTGAGGGGTTTCACCCTTCCTCCAACCCGACGGTTTGTAGGCTGTCATCTCTCCTACCTCTTAGCCCTTGCAGTAGTTTTGAAGCCTCTCTCCAAAGCAAGCAAGTCAAAAAGAAAAAACAAACAAATACAAGGCAAAGACACACACACAGTCAGGGGTAGAAAGCCATTAATCTGCTCAAGCCACATTCTGAAACAGTAACCAGGCAATTGTGTACTCATAATTTGTTCCATGCAACAAAGACACCCCGAGCTAATTCGCTTTCTTTTGTGCTGAGGAGAGTCTAACGGCACCTGCGAAGTCACTGGCTACATTTCAGCTATGGGGGCATAAATCTCCGGACAAAAGAGGCAACTTTCAAAAGCGCCACTGACTAGACTCTACAGCAAGAGAACTAATAGACTCTCTTCAATAGAAGTCAATAGCGTTGATGTTTATAAGATCCACAAGCAAGGATATAGTCGGGCTTCAGGAAGAATAAAAGGGCCAAGAGGGCTTAAACGGCATTCCGCAGTTACAAGTTGCTACACACATCAATGTTTCTAAAAGAACTCCTTTAGTTTGATAAAGCTCTTTCCCAAAAGCATTGCTTATGAGTAAAAAACAGAAGCTAGAATATGTTGGCACAGAGATATCCCGACAGACCACGTGATCAGATGGTGTCAGAAACTGTTAAATGCATAATAATGTTACATATACTGCTGGATACATAACTAAGAATACAAAACTGATTTATCTTCATTTTTTAGCCTTAAGAATTACATCTTCTAAGTTTTGGCTGCAGAGTAATATTCAACTCATTCGTGATAATAAGCAAACATATTTATTCTCTCTCCCTGTCCTAATATACTTAAGATACTATTTGTGTCAAAAAACAGTAAGTAAGGTTAGAAATCTTCAAATAAACACAGGAAGGTTGTAGGAAGGGACTGACTTGCGAACAGGAAAAAGAAACAGAGTTCTATTCTCTTTTTTAGTCTTATAAAGACATTATTTACTGATATGAGTTTAGATTAAATGAGCAAAATGAAAGGCTCCCAGCCTCATCTAAAAAAACCCACAATTGAATCAAAATATGAATTCAAAATGATGAATTAGTCAAAGTAGTTATCAGGCAGAATTCTTAAAAGCAGAGGGGCATATCAAATATCTTTCTCTCTAGTGGCCAAATAACAATCACATTCCAAACAAGAGTTCACTTGGTGGTCATGTTTGGTACATGAAAGCGTGCAGCAGCACAAACAAAGCAGTCTGTAGGTGTGACATCCTGCCCAGCACAACCTCCGCTTACAACAGGTGGAATCAACTGCACATCTACTGCTGCAATTAGGAAAACTCTCAGAAGTGAAGGAAGAATTACATTAATAAAGCAGGTGGAGAAAATAAGTGAGAATAAATTATGGCAATCTAATGCACATAGAATGGTCTAGGTTGGATGGAACCTTTAAAAGCCATCTGGTTCAACTTCTCTGCAAGGAGTCCCAACATCTTTGACTAGAAAAGGTTGGTCTGAGCCCTGTCCACATCATAACTAATTTAAAAAAAAAAAAGGGGGGGAAACAAGAAATATCACTGTTGTTGTTATTAGCACAGAGGAAAGAAAGGAACATATTTCACCTGAACCAGAATCAATGCTCACAGTGATATTGTGATTTTTCAACCATCTTGAAAACACATCCCTAGTTATACAGTCGAAACAACTGTTTCAAAGATGCTGCCAGGCAAAGGCATCTTCAACACGGCATTGTCTGGCAAGCACAGTCCACTTCAAAGGACTTTTAGAAACAGCAGGTAGGAGCTCTTTTGTCAAGAGAGAATTCTATTGCACAAAAAGTAAATACATATTCCTTCCAAAATTTCATACTGTCCAAACTGGCAATCAAATACTTCAATTTGTAATTATTTTCTAATAATCTAGTATATAATTTAAAGAATTTATTTTCTTCTCTGCCAGGTCACTACCAGCAGCAGCAAGCAATCCCTCCTCACATGCCTAACTCACCCAATAGACATGGATGAAGCAGGTATTCACCAGAAAAGGCGCAGAGGATCTGTCTTCAGAAATACAATCAAAGCCTACACAAAGAGGTTGAAGTCATACAGCAGGCAGCCATGGTTACATCTTTGGGGCCTTTTCTTCCTCTTTTATAAAGTAACATGCTTCCAGCATTCCCAGTGGTTTGGAGGAATATAATTGCATGCTATTACTTAAGAACTATGTGATTACTGTGCCACTGCCTCCTGCATAACCCAGCCTGTAATAAAAGTGATAAGAATAGCATTTATTATTTTTGAAATGGCTTTTGCATTGCATCCACACTGATGTGGTTTAAAACGTCTGCCTAAACTCAAGACACTTTACACAGAGGTTTTATTTTCTTCTAACAGTACTGAACACTATGAGAACTCCATTCTGTGGGCAGAGTTCCTGCCTGACAGTTCCATCTGACCAGGTCACTCAGCACTTGAGCAGAACTCTAAAAGACAGAGGAGGAAATGTTCTATCATGTTTCTATAAACAAGGCGTATTTAATGCAAAGAAAAGTCACAGAAGAAAAAGCATAACAAGAATCCACAGGAACAGAAAGTGACAACCACGGTTCAGCCTCTGTAGTTATTACAGAACGTAACTGAGGTAAGAACTAGGAAAATGAAACTATCCCATCCCAGCTGCTAAAGGCAAACAAGCCACAGTCCCTTTTGAAAGTGCATCAATTGCTACATAAAATCTGACTTCTAAGCTCAGGAAAAAAATAAATGCATGAACAGAGAACTTAAAGCTGCACACTTTTTTCTTCCTCAGACCTACAAAAAGCACTCAATCTTTCTAGAAAACAAGCTTGATAATATTTTATTTGAGAGTAGCTGTAGACCATCACTTTCTGAATCAAAAAATGTTTTCAGTCTCTAATACTAAAACACTGTCAAGATGCAGACATGGTTTCAGTTTTCTGGAAATTCCCTGCTCCTCAGACCTCTAAAATCAACCCCCCTCACCAGTCTTCTCTACACCAAGGAGTATCTTCATTTTTCAGTGAGACTGGCAATCCCATCCCCACCTCTCCCCCCCCAAAAAAAGTGAAAGACTACCCCTACCCCAAAACCCAAAGTTTCAGGGCTTCAGAGACACGTCAGCACACCAGATCCAAAACTGTAAGTCACTCATTTCAAGGATATATTCCAAGTAGTACAAGAAAGTTTTATACTACGCACTTTACGGAGAGGAAACAGGAAAGAAAATTCCCATCAAGAGTTTGCCCCAAGAGCTTCAGAAATCTGGCCTTAAGCCAAGCATCTCTTCTGTTTATATATTTTAGTTACGTTATGCAACAAGTGAAAAGAAACACGGATTTTTTGGAAATATATCAACACACGACTTAACTCTCAAGGCAGTTCCCATTAAACAGTTACAACAAGCTGTTACAAACAAAATCATAAAGCAACCATAGATTACACAGTGTTCTTCTAAAAAGGGACAACGATAAAAGGGCTGCTGTTGTCACAAGATTAAGACATGAGTTGATCTCCACTGATGTTTATATCAAACAAAAAGAGAATAAAAACACAATTCTACATTCAATTTCATATTGTTTTCCATGTGAACTCTGACAAAAGCACCATAATGCTTGAATATAAAGACTACTTTTTTCCTATAAAAATCAGTAGAACAACCAGGCATGTAACAAGCAGGTGCTACCTATACATACTACACACAGCTCATGCCTGTACAGCACATACTCACACAACACACAAAAACTAACATGCAATCACTACCAATCAAACAATTTTCTTCCAACTATATAATCTCCTCAATACATAATTGGGCTTTCCAACAGTTTGGTTCAATATTAGGTCAAACCAAACAAGCTAAATTCCTGGATTTCCAAACTATTTATCTTGTATTGCGGCAAGTCTGCTAGACTTCAACTTTTAAAAAGAAATGAGATTAAAAAACGCCTTGCTTGGGATGACAAGCTGAAAGTCATTCTTCTAACCACATACAGTTCCCCCACCATGCCTATCCCTTTCACATCTGCTACTGAGTCAGCTAATGGTTAGTATGGTAATTCATGCTATCCGTTCATGGCAGTTTCATTCATCGAGCTTCCTTCTTTTTTTTTTTTATTGATATGATGATATAGGTGCTCACACAGACCAATGTGAAATCCACCCAGCAACACCATCAAGTAACAGAGCTAAACAACAACAACGCATGGCACCTACCACACATCCGAGGCAGGAACTCTGGGATGGAGACAATAAGCATCAGCACGTTGTCTCCACATACAGAAAGGCATAAATACCCTCATGTGCAGAAGTAGTTGAGAATTTAGATTCGTGTTATCACACGTCTGCATGCAGGTACAGCACCTGCTGTTTCGTGGGACAAGAACAAGTAACTACATGTCTCCTGCTCTGCTGCTACAACACAGTTACCTCCAGCAGGCAAATGGGGACACAATGGCATGCGGAGGCCGTACACTGAAGACCTTAGCAATGCACTAATACATTCTTCTAATGCGGGTTTGCGCCGTTCTACCTAGTGACACCATGTAAAGAAGGGATTAGGTTCCATCACCTGGGATAAATAGGGGCAGGAAAACTGACATGACCCTTTGAGGTGGGTCTGCCTCCCTAGGTGAGAAATAAGTTGTGCCTTTTTCACGTCGGAAGAAAGGTGTGAGGGCAAATTAACACAGACTGAATACATCTCTCCTCACCACTCCTGCCTGCAGGGATGTCAGGCCTGTCCCCTCTGCAGATTTATGTAATGATGGTGTCCCCCAGTGCAGAATGCATACAGTGCCTGTGAAGACGGGGATTTCTCTCCACATTTGCCCTGGAAGACAGCATTGCACAGAGCTGGCACTTGTGGCTACATGACTGTAAGGACATTGGGGGGGATGTCAACCCCAGTGCTGAACAAGTGGCGTTTGGGAGAGGTAGCATGCTCCCTGAGGCAGCTGCACAGCAAACGTCTTCCTATGGACATGCCTCCACCTATGGAGTGCAGATAGATGACACGTCCAGAGGCACATGAGTATCTCGATGTGGTTAAATACGGATCTGCATCTCCTCCGTGCCAGGTGGGTTCACCCACGAGCAGCAGGACAGAAGCAGCAGGTATCCACCTTGGCACTGTGTGTGCATTCCTCCCGCAGCCGAATCAAAGGTGGGCTGGCTGCCACCGCAAACCTCAGCAGTCAGGGAAGGGTGGCACAGAGACGCACATTCCCCAGAGGGAGAAGAGGACAGGTGCGAGCAAGAATTCCCCACACATTCCCCCAGTGTGCCACGGGAGAGGCAGCTCTGCCTCACCAAACGCCGAGCGGGGGGATGGAGAGGAGCGTGCACAGATCCAGCCATATGGAAGCAAACACCTACCTCATGCACCAAGGCGGGGGGAATAAAGAAAGCACAGGGTCCACGGAGAGATGGGGGTGGGCTCGGTTTCCGTGTGGGGACGGGCCCGGGGGAAGGCGAACGAAAGGGTGGGGAGTGGGCGTTCGCCTCACGGGGAGGTTGAGGGGCACCAATGT